>CM055903.1:67224397-67824397 GCA_029582155.1 Panopea generosa | reverse complement strand
TTATAATGTATAGATACATATTACCCAAGTCTCTAGATCCTTCCATAAACGTATTATTTTAAAATGTATAGATACATATTACCCAAGTCTCTTAAACCTTCGATAAACGTATTATTATAATGTATAGATACATATTACTCAAGTCTCTTAAACCTTCGATAAACGTATTATTATAATGTATAGATATATATTACCCAAGTCTCTAAATCCTTCGATAAGCGTATTATTATAATGTATAGATACATATTACCCAAGTCTCTAGATCCTTCCATAAACGTATCATTATAATGTATAGATATATATTACCCAAGTCTCTAAAACCTTCGATAAACGTATTTTGTTTGACTTGGGGTAAATGTTTTATATAAAAAATCTATTTGGTTTTAGCTCTCCTGGCGAAAAAGCTAGCAGGACTTCTGTCATGATACATTGTCCATCATCTGTCTGTCGTCCAGCTGTCTGCCATCCTACTGCTAACCTTCTTAAGGTCACCTGAGACTTTGTCTCATTTTCGACTTCTCAAAAACTGTAAGCTCAATCGTAATGAAATGTTGTATGCAGCTTTGGTACCTAAGGGTGAATAAAAATTTGGAATTGCACGATTCCATATCCCCTTGGGAAACAAATGGTATGCATGATTATGGACGTATATGGGTCCTTTAAAGAAATTGTAAATTGCATGTCCCAGGGTCTCACAGTCCGGCCCTGAGGGTGGGGCCTCCATTAGGCCTACTTTCCTAAATCCATATAAGAGAATTCTACAAAAATCATTATTTCTTATGACTGTGGGCCTCTTGTCTTGTAGACGCGATAGTACCCTTCATTTTTTATTATACGCACAATTTAACTGAAACTTTAAAAAACATTTTCTCTGATAGTTCAAGGCATAGACAATTTGCATGTAGCATTGCATGGAGGTCCCCTAAAAGATTTGTTTAAGACAAGTCCCTGTGGTCAAATTTGGGGCTGCCACTGGGGTCATTGTTTTACATAAAGTTGTATGTAGAAAGTGTTGTAGACGCGATAGCACCTTCATTTTTCATTGAATCTAAACCAAACTTGCACAACAGTTATATAATGACAAGATCTCAGGCAAGTTTTTGAACCTGGCAGCATGATTCAACTACAACTGCCACAGGGCTTATAAGTAAAATTAAAGTGAAATTTAAAAAAATTCTCTGAAAGTTCAAAACCTACACCTAAGATATTTTACATGAAGCATTATATTGAGGTTCCTTTAAAGGTTTTGTGAGGTCAGGTCCCTTGGATGTGGAGCCACCTCAGGGGTCACAGTTTTACATAGTAATATAAGGAAAATGAATATGTAGATGTGACAGCACCCCCATTTTTCATTGAATCTTAACAAAGATTGCACAATATTTCGGACAAATTCTTGAACAAGCGTGATTCAACCACAAATGCCCCCTCCACAGTATTTTAGGCGAAACATTTTGTTCAAAAGTTCAAAAAAATATAATCATTGTTTTTAAAGCACATGAACTAAATGTAGCTATTTCTACATGTGATCATATGACAAATTAGGGACATCATGGCCGCCTTGTAAGTGTCAAAGCTGTTTGTATTAAAGTGTAACATTGCTGTTTTCTATTATAGTCACATATACTGTCAGCAAGGCTGAGGACACGACACCAGGGTCTCTGATTACCACTGTCACTGCCACTGATGCTGATAAGGATGTGGGAGCCACTGTCTCTTTCAATTTTGTGACCGCTACAACAGACTTTACTCTCGGCGAATCATCTGGAATCATTCTACTCGCTGGCAGCCTGGACAGGGAGACAACTCCAACATATAGTCTTCTTGTTGAGGCCACAGATGGAACTAATGCTGTTACTGCTACAGTAGCGCTCACAGTGACGGACGTTAATGATAATACTCCAACATTCAACCCAACATCTTACAGGTACATCTTGCTTGTATCACCAAAACGTTTTACTATATACTTAAATACTTGAAAACTTAAATCTAATACAAACAGCTAAATGATCATGATTTTCAACTGGTTCCAGTGAAAATGCAGATGGTTTCTTCATATCAATTGTGTTATAAATAAATAACCAGTCAAAATCTTAAACAAACAGCTAGATGATCATGATTTTCAATTGGTTCCGGTGAAAATGAAGCAGGTTTCTTTGATATTGATTGTGTTATAAATAAATAGCCAGTCAAAATCTTTTTCAAGCAGCTAGATGATCATGATTTTCGACTGGTTCCAGTGAAAATGCGATTGTTTCTTCATATTAATTGTGTTATGAATAAATAACCAGTCAAAATTGAGTTAAGTTTTCCAGTATTTATTAATCAGTTAAATGTTGGTTAAACAGAAGCTTGAATTCTGTTATAAGTTGTGGAATGTATGGTCTAGTAGCAGAGTATCGGACCAATATTCTGAGAGTGTTGCAAGATGAGGAACATTGTCATTAGCTTAGTTACAAATTATATATGAATCACTACGCAGTTACGCCTCTTTTTTGGCCACAGTCACATGATCCTTTCACAACAAAGACCTATGTTAAATAGTTCAAAGAGGCTGTGATTTCTTGCTGCAGCTGAGTTGAGCAAAAGTTGGTTTAGGGTATACTACAATAAGACATCACTGGTTATAAAAAAGTGACTTTTATAGGATTTTAACCGATGCATGTATTTATGAGCATTTGAAGACTTCTTTTTAGAATGTGTTTTTGAAAATAATGAAAAGCTATTGTCATGACCATGGTATTCTCATTATCGTTATCATCTGGTTAAGGTTTTATGTTTATTTCCACTTTTTCTCTGTTTCTGAACAAACTACTTACGTCATATAATTAAGTGACTAAACTTCATAAACACATACATATTATATTATAGAAACAATAAACTTACCTAAATTTCTATACTGTCTAAGTTTTTTGTTCAGCTCATGTTTGATTTTTTTTTTAAATCTATTTTATTTTTTCAGTAATACTATTGATTCTGTAAACTAATCACCATCATATGTTTGAAAAGTTTACATTACTGACTTTGACCTAGATTTTGGAAAAAGACGAGAGTCTGCACCTGCATGCGTGCTCTTGTTTAAAAAAGCTAAGGATGTCCCTACACTGTCGTTAAAAACAACAAACAGGTCATCTTACAAGTTATTGTTTTTTATGTGCGGATACATTCCTGCTGTATAAAAAAATACTTTAAAAACGATTCTATGTGGATACGTTTTTTTAATATGGAAATCCTAGAACTTATTTTTTGTAACAAAGAACAAATTTCAACTGTAGTGAAACCTATATCATTGCTGTATGAGGTATTTTGTTCATTTTGGTGTTGTGTAGGGTGCAGTAAGTCAAACGCTACTTCTCACATACCATATATAAATCTTTCATAATTTTCAGTTTATTATGGATAATTCTGTTCCAGGGGATGTCTCTTTGATGGGAATGAAGCCCTGTTGAGATCTTATTAAAACAGACAAATTATTTATTCATAAGATTTTATTAAAACCTAAAAAAGCCATGTTATTCTCTTGCAAACCAAACCAGGGCTCTTGTTTATCCATTTTTGGGACTGTTATTCTGCCCCATTTCCTATGGCAAAAGGTATCTTTTTCTCAGTTTCAAAATGCAAAGAAGACAAAAGAAATATTTTGGGGAAAAGCTTGGAGGATTTTTAATATGATTTTGATATCGTTGTTATCACATTGTTTGTACATTTGTTGTACATCACACATATACTGTTACGCATAGTAAAGGAACCTGTGCTATGTAATTGTCCTAATTTCTTTAAAAATAACACTAACTTTCACAAAGTAAGGGGCCCAACCCATTCCCAAAAGTGTCAGCAAGAACCCTGTAAACACATTGATTAATTGTTATTCGTAGTTTTTTGAAGAAAATATTGGCTGTCAGTCAAGTTTTGGATCAACAACCTTGCAGATGCAACTCCTCCCACATTTGTAATCTTAAAACAGAAATATATTCATTTCGTGTTTGTCTTCAGAGGTTATCAATTACATCTGAGTGATCATATTCTAATTATAGTCAAACAAAGGTAAAGACTACCAATCTATTTTGATGACTAATTTGAGGATAAATTGATGGGGGACTAAAATAAAGTAACATAAGTTTCGTGGTGGATATGGTTTAGTGCTAAACTGTGATTATGATATTTTGTCAAAATATGTTTGATGTAGGCATAACGTAAAGTTCAGTCATGCAACTATATCTCTGTTACAGTACATGAATGAGGTTCTCTATGGCTGAGTGCAATAACATCAAGATCATTTGACTCTCACAACTGAGGTTAAAGGTCCCAAGTCCAGTTCATGACAACTACTTGATTCAAGAAAGTTGGCCAGTTACATTTCTCCGTGGCCGAGTGGTCTAAAGTGCCATCTCAAGATCACTTACCTCTCACCGCTAAGATTGTAAGTTCGAGTCCCGCTTGCTCCAAAAACATGTGAGAAAGTTTCCAGTTACTTGCAGAAGGACAGTGGTTCTACTCAGTCTGAGGTCTGCTTCCACCAGTAAAACTGGATATACCATATATAACCTGAGTCATTCTGAGGTCTGCCTCCACCAGTAAAACTGGATATACCATATAAAGCCTATCTCAATCTGAGGTTTGCCTCCACCAGTAAAACTGGATAAACCATATATAACCTGACTCAGTCTGAGGTCTGCCTCCACTAGCAAAACTGGATATACCATAATACAACCTGACTCAGTCTGAGGTCTGCCTTCACCAGTAAAACTGGATATACCATATATAGCTTGACTCAGTCTGAGGTCTGCCTCCACCAGTAAAACTGGATATACCATAAAAATTATATAACCTGACTCAGTCTGAGGTCTGCCACCACCAGTAAAACTGAATACACCATATATAGCCTGACTTAGTCTGAGGTCTGCCTCCATCAGTAGAACTTGTTGCCATATATGACAACAAAACATACAGATGAAGTTACAACAGGGGTAACAACAGCGCCTTGGTATGGTAAACGACCATTGTGGAGCTTAAACCTTGTAAACTGGTACATCCAACCTTGCTCTTTACCCATTGTCACATCATAAAATGAGATAGTAAAGTAAATCTTGTCTTTTATATGCTTTTGAGCTTAGGTTAGCATATATGATTTCGGATTTGTCATTTAAGTGCAACTGTGTCCGAGACGGATGCAGCTGGAACCACTGTTACCACGGTTACTGCCACTGATAACGATGATGCAGCCACAAACAACTACGGAACTGTTGCTTTTGCTATTACAGGTATATTGTACAAACTTGTTGTCGTCTGCTATATTGTATGATGTTTAGCATTACTTCAAACAATTTTCCAGTCATATCATGATGGTGTCTGTTTGTATTGAGACTGGTCAAAGTGCTGTCACACTGGAGTATCATGCCATGGCAGATTGTATGAACATCCAAACAGTCACACTATTCTAACACTGGGCCAACCAGACCTAGAACTATCCTCTTAATACTGAGCCTCAAGAGAGGAAGCTTCTAGTATAATTTTTTAAATCTTTGATAAGATGTGACTGGGTATGGAGTCCACGACCTTTCCCAAATGAGGCGAACTACCAAACCTTCTAGGAATTATCGTCAAATCAGTGATGAGTTGAGCTATACCAATAGGTTAGATAATCTGGCCTGTATGAACAAATTTAGGCAGAATCCGCATAGACATTCAGTCATTTGTCCTGGCGGATTTCCACTCAAACATTTAGAATAGATAAATGCAATAACACTGAGACGTACTAAAATTTTTAGTAACTTGGGTCAACATATTTAAATTAGGCCAGGTCATATGACATTGTCCGGGCGAACAAAAAATCCAGACAAGCATAGAAAAATTGAGAAGGGAAAGTGTATCATATATCCGGGCGGACATCCGAATATGTCCATACGGACATGAATTATATAAGCAAAAATGTGGAATAGAATACCCCTGCTGTGGACTTTAATACATGCTTGGGTGCACTATGGTTACCTATTTTTTTACCAAATCTGTTTATGAACCAGATGATGTGATTATGTGCAACCATTACTTTCTAGTAACTGTTACAACTATAAGCTTTGATCAATGGTCTGTCTGTGACCAGGTGCTACAACTATGAAGAACTATCTACTTAGTAGAAACCGTTATTATGTTTAGATAAGCAATATCATTAAATTTTGTTGTACAGTTATTTGTTTCATTTCATTTCTTTAAAAATAGGTCGACTTAATTGAATTTTTCCAATCTTGTCACTTTGCATTTTAACTGATACTTTTTTAGTTGGGAGGAGAGGAAGGTTGGGATTTAGTATGGGTGCCACTGGGGTCAAAGTTACTGTTGCTAAAAATAGAAAATAAATGGTTAGGAGTGAGATAAATAGAACAAGATATTGCCATGGAACATGGTGTGTGGGTAGATTGGATGGAAGGTTGGGATCGTATATGAGGTCAAGGTCACTGTTAGACATATAGAAAAATGTTTTAAACTTTTGTTAGAAATGAGATATTGCCATGAGACTTTTGTGTATGGTAAGACTAACAATAGAAACACAATAATGGAAAAATATATCCATAACTCAATTGTCCAGATAAGCAATTTTTAGAGTTCAGCATTGAAATAATTCTGAAATTCAGCATTAAAATTTAGGAGTCTAACCAGCATTGGATATTGACAATTTCATCATTTGAATGAAAATTTATAGGTAAAAAGTCTGAACATTTTAAAGATAATGATGCACATTAAGTACATGTACATAATATATGAAATAATAATAAGCATTGATGTCTAAGAATTCTAAACTGTTTATTAAAAATGCATTTTTATTGACATAGTGCTCGTATCACTGTTGTAGATTGATTGAGCTTGTAAAATACTGATTGCAAGAAAACTGTTTTGGAAGCACTAAAGTAAGTTATTGCTTGCCTGCTTTAAGTCAGGTTCTTTTATCTATTAACATTGTTTATTCATGAAATGGCGATCATTTAAAAGATAGAGGTATATTATACTGACCATGTAGCAACATTGCTGTTTCAGGTGGTAACACTGGTTCGCTGTTTGCGATTACTGGTACAACAGGCATTATCACAACTACAGGAACACTTGACTACGAGTCAGCGGAGACCTACACCCTGTATGTGGAAGCCAAGGACAGTGCTGGCGGAGCAGGTGCGAAATCTAGCACAGCTGTTGTCACCGTCAATGTTGGAGCTGTTAATGAAGCAAGTCCTAGTTTAACTCAGTCAACATACTCTGCAAATGTAAATGAAGACTCTGCTATAGTTTCAAGTGTCACACAAGTTTCTGCGACAGATACGGATTCTGGGAGTGATGGTGATGTGTATTACTCTTTGCCCGTACCACAAACTTTTTTTTATCTAGACACAAGGACTGGTGATATCTCTGTGAAGGCATCCCTAGACTATGAGACGGCCCAGTCCCATACATTTGAAGTATTTGCCCATGATTCTGGGACCTCGCCCCTCAGTGTAACTGCGACCATTTCTATAACTGTTGTCGATGTCAATGATAATACACCATCTTGCACTCCTAGTTTACAATCAGTAACATTTGCCGAAGATTTCACCGGTACAGTGGCCTCCCTTACCTGTAATGATGATGACTCTGGTACTAACGCAGACTTGACATATGCTATAGCAACCGTAAACGGAGGAGCAGCTACAACACCATTCACAATTGATGCAAGCACAGGAGTTGTGACACTGACAACATTTGACTTCGAATCGCAGACATCTTACAGTATTTTATTTCGAGTCAGTGACAGAGGGACACCATCTCTCACAACAACGGCAACTGTCAATGTTGATATCACAGATGTTAATGAACATACTCCTGTATTTACTCTAGACCCTTATTCGTTTACTGTTTCTGAAACTACGGCAATTGGAACAACAGTTTTCTCGGTGGCTGCCACAGATGCTGATACAGCTGATGTTTTATCGTACAGTTTCAATCCGGCTAGTTCATATTTCCAAATAAACCCCAGTACCGGTTCTGTTGTAACAACTTCAGCAATCAATTACGACACTTTAGGTACCAATCCTATTGTAGAAGTCATCTTCGCAGTAGACAATGGGGCATCTCCAGCTTTCAAGACTGGTTCAACTACAGTATCAGTAACTGTCACAGATGATAATGATGTAACACCGGTGTTCAGTCCGGCTGTTTACACCGCGTCAGTAGCTGAGAATGAAGTAGCCGGATACACAGTGGCAACTGTGACAGCGGTGGACGTGGATGATGCATCACTAACTTTCAGTCTTGTGAATGGATTTTCTGTTTTTAAGATTGATTCAAGTGCAGCAAAAGAAGGCGTGATTACGATAGACACAGCAAATCAAGACTACGATTCAGCTACGAAAAGTTACATCATTGTTGTGCATGCCGTAGACGCTGGTTCCAATACCGGATCCACTTCGGTGTATGTAACTTTAACAAACATCAACGAGGCCACACCAGTCCTTGCACCAACAGCAGCTGCTGTAAATTTGCCAGAAAATTCTGCTGTCGATACCTCGATTGTCGACGTAGATGCAACAGACACAGATGAGGGTGTCGATGGTGATATAACATACTCAATAGCGACAGTAACTACGGGATATGATGGCGTGTTTTCTATAGATCCCAGCACTGGTTTACTGTCAGTGGCAGCAAATATAGACATGGAGGTAGTAACAAACCCCATCACTGTAACAGTGGATGCCACAGATGCTGGAACAAATCCAAGTAAGTAAATAGCTACAGATCAATCTTCAATTATAAGTAATTTATACCACTACTTATTTATTTTTGCTTGATTGCGATGAAAGCTCAAAGCTTATAATTGAACTGATTACGAGTCCACTTCCAGGGTAGAACCTGTGCTGAGTTTTTAGAGGCATTGGGTCGGACTGAAGATGGAACCAACAACCTCAGACAAGAGTGGCTTACACTCTATCCACCACACTACCACCCAGCTTAAATTCAGTTTAATTAATGTTAGTTGTTTTTTTATACCATATTGTTGATTAATTCCAGGTCTACAATTTGTTAGTCGATCTGTCTGTCCATTCATCTGAATGTCTGTCCTTCAGTCCATTGAACCATTTACCTCACAATGACGCTTTTTGACGAGACTATTGATCAATGTAGTTGCCATTTGACACTTCAATTGCAAAATTATCACACTTCTGCTCTATTATGAAAGTCAGAATGTAGATTTTCACATAGATGGTAAAATCCAAAAATGAATTTACACATTACATCATTTTAAGTTTTTATAAAAATAATGCCCAATCATAAAAAGGGTCAATCATGATCAGTGAGGTCAGATTAATCGAACATCTGAAGTGTTGCTACATGAGTTTTTCGGGGTTCAACTAGATTCTATTGTGTGTTAATTTTGACGGTACAACTTCACAGGGCAATGAAAATGATGAAATAACTGACATTTTATGCATTTTCTCAAAAAGTATGAAAGCAATCGTGTTGAAATTTGGACTTAAGTATCGTAAGAAAGAACATTTAGGATAACAATGACCAAGACAGTTTGATTTGACATTAATTGGAGTAATTCCCTAATTATTGAAAAGGGTACACTTCTCAATATTTTGATGAAGATATTGAAAGTACAAAAGTTGGGGTTAGCTGTTCTGTTCAGTATTTATTGTGGTGAAGATATTGGAAATACAAAAGTGGGGGTTAGCTGTTCTGTTCAGTATATATTGTGACGAAGATATTGGAAATACAAAAGTGGCTGGTTAGCTGTTCTGTTCAGTATATATTGTGATGAAGATATTGGAAATACAAAAGTGGGGGTTAGCTGTTCTGTTCAGTATCTATTGTGATGAATATACTGGAAATACAAAAGTGGGGGTTAGCTGTTCTGTTCAGTATCTATTGTGATGAAGATACTGGAAATACAAAAGTGGGGGTTAGCTGTTCTGTTCATTATATATTGTGATGAAGATACTGGAAATACAAAAGTGACTGGTTAGCTGTTCTGTTCAGTATATATTGTGACGAAGATATTGGAAATACAAAAGTGGGGGTTAGCTGTTCTGTTCAGTATATATTGTGATGAAGATACTGGAAATACAAAAGTGGGGGTTAGCTGTTCTGTTCAGTATCTATTGTGATGAAGATATTGAAAGTACAAAAGTAGGGGTTAGCTGTTCTGTTCAGTATTTATTGTGATGAAGATATTGGAAATACAAAAGTGGGGGTTAGCTGTTCTGCTCAGTATTTATTGTGATGAAGATATTGAAAATACAAAAGTGGGGGTTAGCTGTTCTGTTCAGTATTTATTGTGATAAAGATATTGGAAATACAAAAGTGGGGGTTAGCTGTTTGTTCAGTATTTATTGTGATGAAGATATTGGAAATACAAAAATAGGGGTTAGCTGTTCCGTTCAGTATATTTGTTTAGAAAAATATAGAAAGAAAAATTAACTAACAATGAGTATATATGATTGAGGTAATGAGATTCCAAACCGCAAAACGGTTTGATTATCTTTATCTTACCCTAATAGTTCAGGGGTTTAAAATCGTGTCTGAGGTTTGGGACCTTTGTTTCTTTGCCCTTGTAATTTTACTTGAGCTAGATCTGGTGGACCTTACAAAAATTAAAAAAAAAGAAAAACATTAATCCTTCAACTACCGGTAGGACAAGCATTTCTGCATCTCCAGATGAAAAACTATTAACCGAAAATAAGCTTCAGTAATTTGTTTAAGGCAGCTAATGTGCTGTGGCCAGAGCTGGTAACCCATTATCAGTTTGTATGTATAGTGCAAGGAAATTTGGGTGAAAATGATATTAATACCTACAGTTGTACTAGCTTAATTGATTCACATTTCAAAGACTTCAGATTTAAATTTTTTTTTTTTTTTTTTTTGAATGGGGTTTAACGCCATTTTCAACACATTTCAGGTTATATATGGCATATCCAGTTTTACTGGTGGAGGAAGACCTCAGACTGAATCAGACTGAGTAGAACCACCGTCCTTCCGCAAGTAACTGGAAACTTTCTCACATAAAGTTCAGATTTAAAGAAATACACAATGCAAAATTAATTTTACCAGTAAAATTTAAACTTATCTAAAACTCTTGTGGACCTTTCAAAATATTTTCTGGAAGGTCGCAGACCTGCCATTGATATCCAATAGTTTAAGCTCCTGTATCTATAAAAAAAATCTTGTAATATTCCATTGCAGGTGCTTTTTCCTCACAGTTTACGCTGACACTGACTATTACTGATGTGAACGACAACACACCGTCATGTACCAGTTCCCTGTACAGTGTCAGCACGTTGGAAGACACGGCTGCTGGTACCAGTGTAGCCCAGATGACATGTTCTGATTCTGATACAGACACAGCAAACAATGTGCTGCAGTATTCCATATCATCAGGGAATGCTGGTAATATATTCGTTATATACATTATGAAGTAAAGGAATCACACCTTCAGTTTTTCTGATTATTTAAATATTTATAAAATCAATAAAAATACATGGTTTTACGTCAGTGTTGTGTGGACCGAAGAAAAGTTCTAAAATTGTTACAGTAACACAAACCTACAGTGACAATGATCTCCATAGCAACCAGCTGTTAACGTCTCACTACACAGTTACGCCCCTTTTCCCCCATGGTACCTGTGCATAGAACGCTTAATTACTCAGTTTGAGATAGAGTGAGGTACCAGTCTTTCCAAGTTCTAACCGTGAGCTAGATGAAGGTTGACGTGGCTTTTTGTTTTTACCAACCGCCACCCTATTTCCTTATTTTTAATTTTGTAATTGTTGTTTATGCCCCCCCAAAAAATTTTTTTATGCCCCCCCCCCCCCCCAAATTTTTTGAGTGGCATATAGTAATCGCAGCGTCCATTCGTCCATCTTTCTGTCCGGTATTTCGTTTTCGGCCTGTAACTTTGTCGTGTAAAGATGGATTTTGTTGATATTTGCTTCACATTATCAACATAACATGACGACATGTCACGCATAAGACCCACACCCATACTTCAAAGGTCAAGGTCACAATTTGAGTTTGTTTGACAACACTTTCAGTTTGTGTGAGATTTCATGTCTGGTCTGTAATTTTGTCATGCATAGATGAATTTTAATGATACTTGCAACAAATGATCAACATAACATCATGACATTTTGCGAGTAAGACCCACACCCGTACCTCAACGGTCACGGTCATAATTTGAGTTTGTTTGACAACACTTTGAGTTTGTGTGAAATTTTTGTCCGGTCTGTAACTTTGTCACACATAGATGGGTTTTATAAATACTTGCTACAAATGATCAACATAACATGACAACGTGTTACGAGTAAGACCCATACCCATACCTCAAAGGTCAAGGTCACACTTTGAGTTTGTTTGACAACACTTTCAGTCTGTTTGCAATTTCGTGTCTGGCCTGTAACTTTGTCATGCATAAATGGATTTTGTTAATACTAGCTACAAATTACCAACAAAACATGACGATGTGTTGCGCATTACACCCAGAATCCCACTTCAAAGGTCAAGGTCACAATTTCACTTTGATTGATGACACTTTCAGTCTGGCTGAGATTTCGTGTCCAGTCTAAAACTTTGTCACCTATGGATAAATTTCAAAAACACTTGGCTCAGTTCGTCAGCATGACATCACAAAGTGTCGCGTGTAAGACCCATATGCATACCTCAAAGGTCAAGGTCACAATTTGAGTTTGTTTGACAACACTTTCAGTCTGTGAGATTTCTTGACCGATCTATAACTTTGTCATCTATGGATATTTTTTAAAAACACTTGGCTCAGATGACAAACATGACATAATAAAGTGTCACATGTAAGACCCAGAACCTTTCCTCAAAGGTCAAGGTCACACTTTCAATTTGTTTGATATTGCATATCTGGTCTGTGACTTTGTCTTTAACTTGGCTCAATTTATCAAGATGACTTGACGACGTGTCATAAGTAAAACCTAGACACGGTCACACTTTGAGTATGTATGACAACACTTTGAATATGTTTGAGATTTCAAGTCCTTTAACTTTATCATGCATGGATGGATTTCAAAAACACTTGGTTCAATTAATCAATTGATCAACAATTGATCTGTAACTTAAATTTAGGGATTTTGAAATAGCTTAACACAAGTGATCAGCATGTCATGATAATGTTTCACCTGCATTTAACTGTTGAAATACCCAGACCATGGGTCATGCTTTAATGTAAAAAAACATGAAATTGCATGTCTAGTCTGAACATTGTTCACAGCTAATGAACTACATATCTCATTTCTCTGCTGTAGATATCAAGTTTGCAATATTGTTCACAGCTAATGAACTACATCTCTCATTTCTCTGCTGTAGATGGCAAGTTTGCAATATTGTTCACAGCTAATGAACTACATCTCTCATTTCTCTGCTGTAGATGGCAAGTTTGCAATATTGTTCACAGCTAATGAACTACATCTCTCATTTCTGTGCTGTAGATGGCAAGTTTGCAATAGATGGTTCCAGTGGTGAAGTGACGACAGCGGTGGCTGCTACATTAGACAGGGAGATAACTGCGTCATACAACCTGGTTATACAGGTGGCAGATACAGGAACAAGCGTCTTGTCCACTTCCACAACACTGGCCATAACTGTCACAGGTAAGATTCTGAAGATTGTTATTTATTTAACCTAGATAGTGAAACAAGTTCTTAAAACTAAGGTAAATCACACTTGATGTCTTCCTGGATAGAACCAGTATGATGATGTTACAGGCTTTCGATTATTTAAGAATTGCCTTTAAATATTTCAATACAAAACAGTTGTTGATACTAAATGCTTGTATGTAACATTTAAATAACTATTAAACTATTAATAACTATTCTGCCAAAAAATGAACAAATACATGCCTATAATATTTTGCCACCATTCACGTTAATCACAGTGATCCCAATATACATTCAGCAAAATGGTGGCACCTGGTTTCGATCACATGTCTGGATGACACAATGTGTCAAACTAAAATGACATGTGGCTGCAAATGTGCAAATAAATGAAAGCAGATTAAACTGCGCTTACCTTTCACATGAATAAATATTTCTCCATGGTTTTATTTCATAACAATATCAATTCACTGAGCAGCATGAGGTTCATTTTATTTTCTGATTTTACTTGGGTATCCATGCTTAAACAATGTCTGTTATACAGAGTGTTTCATCTGATGGTTCAGAACACTGTGTGGCACCAAACAGTGTCTGTTATACAGAGTATTTCATCTGATGGTTCAGAACACTGTGTGGCACCAAACAGCGTCTGTTATACAGAGTGTTTAATCTGATGGTTCAGAACACTGTGTGGCACCAAACAGCGTCTGTTATACAGAGTGTTTCATCTGACAGTTCAGAACACTGTGTTGCACCAAACAGTGTCTGTTATACAGGGCGTTTCATCTGATGGTTCAGAACACTGTGTGGCACCAAACAGTGTCTGTTATACAGGGCATTTCATCTGATGGTTCAGAACACTGTGTGGCACCAAACAGTGTCTGTTATACAGGGCATTTCATCTGATGGTTCAGAACACTGGATGGCACCAAACAGTGTCTGTTATACAGAGTGTTTCATCTGATGGTTCAGAATACTGTGTGGCACCAAACAGCGTCTGTTATACAGACTGTTTCATCTGACAGTTCAGAGCACTGTGTTGCACCAAACAGTGTCTGTTATACAGGGCGTTTCATCTGATTGTTCAGAACACTGTGTGGCACCAAACAGTGTCTGTTATACAGGGCGTTTCATCTGATGGTTCAGAACACTGTGTGGCACCAAACAGTGTCTGTTATACAAGGCATTTCATCTGATGGTTCAGAACACTGGATGGCACCAAACAGTGTCTGTTATACAGAGTGTTTCATCTGATGGTTCAGAATACTGTGTGGCACCAAACAGCGTCTGTTATACAGGGCGTTTCATCTGATGGTTCAGAACACTGTGTGGCACCAAACAGTGTCTGTTATACAGGGCATTTCATCTGATGGTTCAGAACACTGGATGGCACCAAACAGTGTCTGTTATACAGAGTGTTTCATCTGATGGTTCAGAATACTGTGTGGCACCAAACAGCGTCTGTTATACAGACTGTTTCATCTGACAGTTCAGAGCACTGTGTTGCACCAGTGTCTGTTATACAGGGCGTTTCATCTGATTGTTCAGAACACTGTGTGGCACCAAACAGTGTCTGTTATACAGGGCATTTCATCTGATGGTTCAGAACACTGTGTGGCACCAAACAGTGTCTGTTATACAGGGCATTTCATCTGATGGTTCAGAACACTGGATGGCACCAAACAGTGTCTGTTATACAGAGTGTTTCATCTGACAGTTCAGAACACTGTGTTACACCAAACAGTGTCTGTTATACAGGGCGTTTCATCTGATGGTTCAGAACACTGTGTGGCACCAAACAGTGTCTGTTATACAGAGTGTTTCATCTGACAGTTCAGAACACTGTGTTACACCAAACAGTGTCTGTTATACAGGGCATTTCATCTGATGGTTCAGAACACTGGATGGCACCAAACAGTGTCTGTTATACAGAGTGTTTCATCTGACAGTTCAGAACACTGTGTTACACCAAACAGTGTCTGTTATACAGGGCGTTTCATCTGATGGTTCAGAACACTGTGTGGCACCAAACAGTGTCTGTTATACAGAGTGTTTCATCTGATGGTTCAGAACACTGTGTTGCACTGTGTGACATTTTTCCCTCTAATGTCAGAAAATTTCCACTCAAAAAAAATAAAAATAAAATTTAAGTGGGGTTTAATGCCAATTCAACAGTTTAAAACAATGAAGAACAGTAAGTTAACTGTTTTAAATATACATAATTTCTTTTGTTTTTTTTTTATTTTATTTTATTAAAAATTCCCCAAAACGCTCATTTTTCCCCCTTTAAAAGGCACCAACCTCCTTCCCCTAAAAGTATAAATAAACACTGGGGTGTTCATTAGAGGGAAGGGTATTTTGGGTGGACACAGAATATATACTGAACGGAACAGCTAACCTGCCACTTTTGTATTTCCGATATCTTCGTCAAAATATTGAGAAGCGCTATTAAAATGTGTATATAACATAAACAGACAAGTATGTATGTTAACATAGCCTAAATGTTAATTCTTATATTATTCTTATATATAGTCCAAATTTTATGGAAATTATTTTTAAAAAATACATAAAATGTCAGATACATAAAATATCAGGTGACAGGTTAACTGTTCCGTTCAGTATAATATATCATATTTTATATAAATTCGCTTGTTTTTCTTTGATGACAGATGTGAATGACAATGATCCAGCTTTTGTAGCGAGTCCATATGCATTCAGCTTAACAGAAGATTCAAGTGTGGGTCATGCAGTAGGAACTGTAGCTGCAACAGATGCTGATAGTGGACAGGCAGGTAAGAAATCAAACTTGGTAGAGAAATATCTCAATATAACTGACCTCTACCCTCTATGGTTGTGACCCAGTTCCAGTAAATCAGTAAATTTAGGTATTTTGGCAGTTTTTAGGAGTCACGCTAGTTGGCCAGTTAGTCGGTCAGTCCATCTATGACAATTTTTGTGATCGCTATTTCTCTGCAACAGTTGGACGGAATTCAATGAAACTTCACAAGGATGACTGGTACCAAGCCTAGTTGTGCATATTATCGGCGTGTTGCTTGAGAATTGAATTGAATTTTTCATACATATTTTTTAATTGGTTTACTCTATCAAAGGCGGGTAGCAAGAAGGTGTAAAAACTGTGTCAGGGCACCATGTGGGGGTATTCATCACCTTCAGTGATATTTGTCGTTGCAGAAGGACTGTGGTTCTACTTAAATTAACTCTTGAGTTTTTTTTCTATCAATAAAACTCCACATCATTATTATGTAAGCTGTAATGAGCTGAAAATAGCCTTTAAACAACATTCAAAAAAAAAAAACAGTAATAAATCCGTTATTTACCGAATATACAACGTGTAAAAATTGTAATAATCTTACAACTTAGTAAAAAAAATTTTTTATTTTTTACTAATCATCAAATAGTTAGTAATCTGGTGTCCATTTCACTAACCTTTGTAAGTCTTAAAAATCATGGCAAACAAATTGTGACGTCAGATCCTCTTTCCCGCCAAAACAAAATGCATGGATTTTCAATCCGAACCTCCAACCATTTAATTCTTATATTCTCATCACTATCATATGTCACTTTTTAACTTGCAGGAGCTGTATCCTACAGTATCAATAGTGGTAACACAGATTCCAACTTAGCAATAGATGGCACTACAGGTGAAATAAAATTAGTTGGTGTGCTTAACTATGAGCAGACGCAATCATACACGTTAGAAATATTGGCCATCGACAATCTAGCACCATTCAGGACGACTACGGGAGCGGTTACTATTAGTGTAAATGACGTCAATGATGTCGTCCCATCATGCACTCCTTTACTGCAGACGGTTTTAATCTCGGAGAACACAGCCACTTCTACTTCCATTGCAACCATTTCTTGTTCAGATGCAGATAGTGCTCCTCTCTCATATACAATTTCTACTGTTGATGGCATCACTACAACAACTCCTTTTAACTTAGATGCCAACACAGGGGAGGTTACTCTGGCAACGCTGTTGGATTATGAAACTGATACACCGAAGACAGTCATTGTTCACGTAATTGATGCGGTAACTTCAGGTTTAACGGGAACAGCCACCCTTAACGTTGTAGTGACTGATGTAAATGAGGCTAATCCTGCTTTCACTGGGACTCCTTATGCCACTACGGTAATTGAAAGTTCTGCCATCGGAAGTACGGTGTTTACCGTTGCGGCTAATGATGCCGACACAGCAGACAGCTTGACGTACAGTCTCGCTGCTGCCAGTACAGTGTTTAACATTGACAGCACAACTGGAGAAATTTTACTTATTTCAGCCTTAGATTATGAGACGACCCCTAGTTACACAATTTCAGTTGTAGCTACAGACAACGGGGCCGTGACAGCCCTTCGTAGTACCACTATAGCAGTTACTATATCCATCACAGATGCAAACGATGGTGTTCCCGTCTTTAACCCTGCAGTATATACAGGAACAATCGCTGAAAACAATCCTACAGGAACAACTGTAGCCACGGTAACAGTTACTGATGTTGACACTCCAAGTTTAACATATACTATAGTATCTGGCAATAGTGATGCTGTTTTCCGTATTGAAACTTCCGGTGTTGTCTTAATAGACAGTGTAACAAATCTAGATTATGACTCGTCAGTTAAAAATTACCCTTTAATTGTGACTGCCGATGACGGTACAAACACGGCCACCACAACTGTACAAGTAGTTGTAACAAACATTAATGACAACACTCCAGTTTTCGCGGTGGCAAGTTCCACACAATCTATTGCAGAGGACTCGGTATTGAATACTGCCATAGTTACCGTTGCTGCGACCGATGGTGACCATGGCGATGATGGCGTTATCACATACTCCATTGTGTCCGGTAATACAGATGGTAAATTTGCCATCAATCCTACATCAGGGGCAGTAACTCTGGCAGGATCCCTAGATATGGAGACCACTTCAGCGTATACAGTCACTATAACTGCTACAGATGCTGGGACTAATCCAGGTATATTTTCTTTTTTAAACAAACTACTGTAAATATTTTGATTAGGTTAGTTTACTCATGCCGGGCCGGATTAGCTCAGTTGGTTACACATCTGACTAACAATCCATGATAATTGATATATGATATTGTGTCTCATTATCATTCGTCTCTAGCCACTAATTCAAGTAGGGAAGTTATCAGTTACTTGTGGAGATGGGGTGTGCTTGAGTACTGGTTAACCTTTCAGGATCCCAGGAAACAGTGGTTAGGTTAACTGATCGTCTGTTAGCCCTCGATGGCATTAAAATGAAGTTAAATATTCAATGAATACTTTACTCATTTGTTTATACTATGGTAATAGTACTGAGAAGCAGTACTGAGTAGTGTTTCCTGGGCAGAATCAGTACTGAATGTTGCTTCCCGGGCAGAACCAGTACTGAGTGTTGTTTCCTGGGCAGAACCAGTACTGAGTGTTGTTTTTTATTCCTTTGCTCCATAAGCAATTTCTTGGATTCTTCCAAATTGAAAGTTTTAATTCACCACGTATCAGCAATGGGTGAATTATGTTTATATTAACTGACAGAGTGGAAAACAGTGCAAGAAGTGTTCAGATTGCTCGTTACGAGCAATCTGAACTCTTCCTGCACTGTTTTCAAAGGCCTTCTGTGATTGGTGCGGAAAACCCGTATCTATGAAGAAAAGGGTTAATAGGCATCGGGTTGAGATGGGATTGAACCTGCAACCTCTGGCATGAGCGATCAACACTTTATCTACTAAACTACCATCCTGCTTTCTCGTTAGTTGTGATCTTGAAATGTTTATGAAGCATATGTATTCGCCATAGTTGTTGTGGTCTTATTTATTCAGGCATGCGGAGCAGAACAATATTTCATTCAATAGCCATAATGATTATACCATAACTTTGGTAATGTATAACTTGGCCAGAGTTTTCTTAAATATCCAATTTAAACGTACACAGTATTCACCTACAATGTACTTCCACGTTAACGATGTGTCGCCAATCAAGTTGTCACTAACCCACAGTATGTTATAGGGCTAGGCCATGGTGGACCCATTCTGCTTCTCTACTTTGGTCCCTTTCAAACTTTTCAAATTATAACCCTGGTGTCATATATTTCCCTACCACAATTTAGAACTTTAGGAAGTTGTTGCCTTTTTTTCAACTTAATTTTTGGTATAATATTGGTTTCCAATCAATAACTTTTGAAAGGGTCTGTAAAATATTTAGCGTCACTTTTTATGCCAACAAGGGATAACAGATAATATTAAATTAGTATTTGGTGTGTAGCAGTTAAATTACAAAATACAGTTAGATACTGGTCATTGTCTGTCAAGTTTTACTTGATTTATGGCCCCTTTTTAGCTTGACTATTCGTAGAATAGGGGGGGCTATTGTATTCACTCTTGTGTCAGCGTCGATGTCAGGTAAGATATGTATGCAGCCACTCATTTGATATGAGTGATACTTCACATGTGTGTCCAGCATCACCAATGGAACACACAGAAACAAGAACCATAACTCTGGGTGGCTTTTTGGCACATTTACAGACTTAATTTTTCAGGTTGAAGTTTTTAATCAGGTAAGATATCTATGCAACCACTCATCCAATATGAATGAAACTTCTCATGTGTATTCAGCATCATGAACGGAACACACAGCGATGAGAACCATAACTCTGGGTTGCATTTTTACAGAGTTATGGACATTTCATACTGTTTTATAGCAGTTTAAAGTTTGTAGTACAGTTTTTCACGTTTTATTTTTATTTATTTAATTTTTTTTTTTTATTCTTATTTTTTGATATTCATGAAAGTAATATTCTGTCAAAAATAATTCTTCATTTTCATGAAAGGGTATCCAGCTGTGATAAACTGTGCATGCTGGTACAAGATTATTTCAACTGTAGATCCATTTTCATGAACTGGTACCGAAATATTGCCCTCTGATGTGAAGTTAGTGGCCTGTATTGCATATATATGTAAAACTGAACAACTTAGAATGTAGAAGGATATCCAGCATTGATAAACTGTATGTGTTGGTACAAGACTATAGATCCATTAACAAGAACTGGTTTATTACCATATGATTTGAAGTTAGTGCATTATTTTATGGCATATGTAAAAAATTGATAAACTATTTTTGAAACAGAAGATCATCTCAACTACAGCTTACACGTTATTTTAAATTCTTGCTGGATTTATTTTTAATGTTTAATTTGTATATTAGTATTGCTTGACCAACTTATATTATTCTAGTCATGCAATTAATGTATTTAGAGTTATTATACATACATGATGTGCCTTAAGCTAGATATTGGCACACATATTGGGGTTATTTGTCAGCAATGGTAAATGATTTTATAAATCAATTTTTAAGTTTGAAAGACAAATGTAACAAATGACAAATGCTGAATTAAATATGAGACATCCATTCACTTTGTTGTTTTCAAAATAACATAACTGTTGATAATGAAAATAAATAGTGTTGGTGAATTATTTTGTTTATTCATTTTTAACAGACAAGCAATAATTATAGTTTAATTTTACCACACCTGAGTTTTAATTGTCTTCCATTTGGTACTTATTACCTAAAAAAGCTGTTGTTTTACAGCAGCATCTAAATGGTCGAGCTCGCTGCACCTCCGACAGCTCTTGTTTACTTTATTTTTGAAAGGGTTTATGTAATTAATTAAGATTTGGCATGTAGCTGTATAATTGTACAAAACAGGTCAATTTTAATATTTTCCAGCATTGGTCAAATTTGATCCCTTTTCAACTTCATTTTTGTTAAAATTTACTAACACAAAGTGGATGCATCTGTGTTCTTTGCTTTTATTTTATGAACGCCTTATTATATTAACCAGAAAATCTTCATTAGACACTACAGATATTTGTGGCAGGTTCATATTCCTCTAAGAAGTTTTCAACTTAGTAACTACAAGAAGTCTTTATAAGCGTTTTTAAACTAAAAAAAAATATGGTAATTCATCAATTCAAAAAATGTCAAAGTAAAAATCCATGACATACACATTTGAAGTTCTGTGAAAACATACTTAATATTGAACTCTGTTTCATGTCATGAAGTTATTTCATTATCTATTTAGCATTTATAATTATGTTTTGCTGTATATGATATATTTTCATAATTATGTATTTATAGGAGCTCTCACAGCACAGTATGTGTTGACAGTATCCGTTACTGATGTTAATGACTTCTCACCGGTGTGTACTGCTGCCCCCTACACAGCAACCATTGCAGAAAATTCAGCAACAAGCACCAGTGTGGCACAGCTCACTTGCACCGACAGTGACAGTACTGCTGCAAACAATGTTGTCAGCCTGTACAATATAGTGTCTGGAAACACAGGTAAACTTCAGTGACATTACAAACAATGTTGTCAGCCTGTACAATATAGTGTCTGGAAACACAGGTAAACTTCAGTGACATTACAAATAATGTTGTCAGCCTGTACAATATAGTGTCTGGAAACACAGGTAAACTTCAGTGACATTACAAATAATGTTGTCAGCCTGTACAATATAGTGTCTGGAAACACAGGTAAACTTCAGTGACATTACAAATAATGTTGTCAATCTGTCGATATAGTGTCTGGAAACACAGGTAAACTTCAGTGACATTACAAATAATGTTGTCAATCTGTCGATATAGTGTCTGGAAACACAGGTAAACTTCAGTGACATTACAAATAATGTTGTCAATCTGTCGATATAGTGTCTGGAAACACAGGTAAACTTCAGTGACATTACAAATAATGTTGTCAATCTGTCGATATAGTGTCTGGAAACACAGGTAAACTTCAGTGACATTACAAATAATGTTGTCAATCTGTCAATATAATGTCTGGAAACACAGGTAAACTTCAGTGACATTACAAATAATGTTGTCAGTCTGTACAATACAGTGTCTGCAAACACAGGTAAACTTCAGTGACATTACAAATAATGTTGTAAGTCTGTATAATATAGTGTCTGGAAACACAGGTAAACTTCAGTGACATTACAAATAATGTTGTCAGCCTGTACAATATAGTGTCTGGAAACACAGGTAAACTTCAGTGACATTACAAATAATGTTGTCAGCCTGTACAATACAGTGTCTGCAAACACAGGTAAACTTCAGTGACATTACAAATAATGTTGTCAGCCTGTACAATACAGTGTCTGCAAACACAGGTTAACTTCAGTGACATTACAAATAATGTTGTCAGTCTGTACAATACAGTGTCTGCAAACACAGGTAAACTTCAGTGACATTACAAATAATGTTGTCAGCCTGTACAATATAGTGTCTGGAAACACAGGTAAACTTCAGTGACATTACAAATAATGTTGTCAGTCTGTACAATATAGTGTCTGGAAACACAGGTAAACTTCAGTGACATTACAAATAATGTTGTCAGCCTGTACAATATAGTGTCTGCAAACACAGGTGAACTTCAGTGACATTACAAATAATGTTGTCAGTCTGTACAATACAGTGTCTGCAAACACAGGTAAACTTCAGTGACATTACAAATAATGTTGTCAGTCTGTACAATATAGTGTCTGCAAACACAGGTAAACTTCAGTGACATTACAAAAAATGTGGTCAGCCTGTACAATATAGTGTCTGGAAACACAGGTAAACTTCAGTGACATTACAAATAATATTGTCAGTCTGTACAATACAGTGTCTGCAAACATAGGTAAACTTCAGTGACATTACAAATAATGTTGTCAGTCTGTACAATATAGTGTCTGGAAACACAGGTAAACTTCAGTGACATTACAAATAATGTTGTCAGCCTGTACAATATAGTGTCTGAAAACACAGGTAAACTCAGTGACATTACAAACAATGTTGTCATTCTGTACAATACAGTGTCTACAAACACAAGTAAACTCAGTGACATTACAAATAATGTTGTCAGCCTGTACAATACAGTGTTTGCAAACACAGGTAAACTCAGTGACATTACAAATAATGTTGTCAGCCTGTACAATACAGTGTCTGCAAACACAGGTAAACTTCAGTGACATTACAAATAATGTTGTCAGTCTGTACAATACAGTGTCTGCAAACACAGGTAAACTTCAGTGACATTACAAATAATGTTGTCAGTCTGTACAATATAGTGTCTGGAAACACAGGTAAACTTCAGTGACATTACAAATAATGTTGTCAGTCTGTACAATACAGTGCCTGCAAACACAGGTAAACTTCAGTGACATTACAAATAATGTTGTCAGCCTGTACAATATAGTGTCTGCAAACACAGGTAAACTTCAGTGACATTACAAATAATGTTGTCAGTCTGTACAATAAATTTTCTGGAAATACAAGGAAACTTCAGTGACATTACAAATAATGTTGTCAGCATGTACAATAAAGTTTCTGGAAATACAAGGAAACTTCAGTGACATTACAAATAATGTCAGCCTGTACAATACAGTGTCTGCAAACACAAGTAAACTTCAGTGACATTACAAATAATGTTGTCAGCCTGTACAATATAGTGTCTGCAAACACAGGTAAACTTCAGTGACATTACAAATAATGTTGTCAGTCTGTAAATACAGTGTCTGCAAACATAGGTTAACTTCAGTGACATTACAAATAATGTTGTCAGTCTGTAATTACAGTGTCTGCAAACACAGGTAAACTTCAGTGACATTACAAATAATGTCAGCCTGTACAATATAGTGTCTGGTAACACAGGTAACCTTCAGTGACATGACATTACAAATAAACAATATAGTGTCCGGAACACAGGTAATTTCAATGACATGACATTACAAAAAATGTTGTGAGCCTTTACAATATAGTGTCTGGTAACACAGGTAAGCTACAGTGAGATGACATTACAAATAATGTTGTCAGCCTGTACAATTTAGTGTCTGGATACACAAGTAAACTTTAGCTTCTGACAAAATTACCCCCGTGATCCCAAAGGGTCAACAATAGTTACCTCTTTTTTGGCCACGACTGATATACTTTGTTGACATTCTTTTGAGATGCTATCTCAAACTCTGTTAGTTATTAACATTTTGTCAACACTAAACAGTTAGTTTTTAAATTGTATACATATTGACATTTACTACAGGTGCTGCATTTACCATATCCAACTCAGGGGAGGTAACAATAAGTACTGCTTTAGATAGAGAGACATTGGCATTGTACACCCTTCTGATTGATGTCATAGACAGTGGATCATCTCCCTTGACGACGACAGCAACACTTTCAATCACAGTCACAGGTATGTTTGACAAAACTTCTGTTATCACCTGACTTTTTTACTTAATGAAACATCTATATGATGTTGATGTTATTTTGAGACATTCTTAAGAATAGTGACTAATGGAATCTTATATAGAAAATATTACAGAAGCTTGCAAAGGAAAACCATTTTTTTTTCTTTTCTTATTTATAAAAAATATGTAAAAAAAGATAAATGTTCATTTTTTCTGAGTTTTGTGATGAAAAGAATCTTACAATCATGCTCATTTATTAGTAAATTTATTAAACTTGCTGACATAACCTATATTGTGCTTGTTAAAAGCCTCATGTAAGTTTCTTAATTACAGGCGACTAAATATTTAGAATTTGTTTGAGTCAGGTTGATAACATATACACATTGAAAACGATATGCTCAAATTTAAGTGATATTTTTATCCCCCTACCCCAACAACAAATTTTTTTTTTTTTACATATAGTAATCGCAGCTTCCGTCCTTCCATCAGGTCTTTCGTGTCCAGCCTGTAACATTGTCATGCATAGATAAATTTTGTTAATACTTGCTACAAATGATAACATAACATGACGTGTCGTGAGTAATACCCACACCCGTACCTCAAAGGTCAAGGTCACACTTTGAGTTTGTATGACAACACTTTGAGTCTGTGTGGGACTTTGTGTCCGGCCTGTAACTTTGTCATGCAGAGATTGATTTTATAAATACTTGCTAAAAATGATCAACATAATGTGACAACATGTCACACTTAACACCCAGACTCCCACTTTAACGGTCAAGGACACAATTTTATTTAGTTTGACAACATGTTCAGTCTGTTTTAGATTGCATGTCCGGTCTGTAACTTTGTCACCTATGGATAAATTTCAAAAAACACTTGGCTCAGTTGTTCAACATGACAAAATTAAGTGTTGTATATAAGACCCAGAACCTTTCCTCAAAGGTCAAGGTCACACTTCCAATTTGGTTGAAATTGCATGTCTGGTCTGTAACTTTGTCTCTAACTTGGCTCATTTGATCAAGATGACATGACGACGTGTCACACGTAAGACCCAGACCCATACCTCAAAGGTCAAGGTCACACTTTGAGTTTGTATGACAAAATTTTGAGTCTGTTTGGGATTTCAAGTCTGTTCTTGTAACTTTGTCTTATATGGAGGGATTTTAAAATAGCTTGATCGACTCGAAGTAATCAGCATATCATGATGATGTGTCACCTGCATTTACCTGTAGAAATACCCAGACCTTTAAATCAGATGTCAAGGTCATGCTTTAATGTAAAAAAAACCCCATGAAATAACATGTCTTGTCTGAAACGTCAGTCCATTACTCTTGATATTTATGGATACATTGCTACCTATTATAACATATATTGTTATTGTCACAGACCATTTGGGGGGCATGCAACACTTACCAGTGACATTTCTTGTTTTATCATGTCATTGCTTTCATTTCTTTTGATAAGCCTGATAAACATTGGTTTATCACATCAATGCCAGTTTATCAGGCACATAACGTCATTATGTATAATTATACATTATGACCTAGACTCTACAATCTTTAACAAAAATTTGATGCTGATTTTCAATTTCATAAAAAAGACACATTAGAGAATACCATGTTAGTGTCTAATACTATCAACTTCATTAGGTTTGAAACAAGCCATACCTGATGAAGTTGATAATATCAGACACAAACATGGTATTCTCTATATATATTGCATTCAGTTTTTTTTGTTGAAAAGCCCACAGCTTCAGTCTGGGTAGATCCACTATCCTTTCACAAATAACTGGCAAACTTTATCGTATAAAAAGATACCATGTTAGTGCCTGATAGTCTAAAATTTATCAGATGAGGTAGAGAAAAAAACTCAGCACTTACCAAGGCTTGCCCTTAAATTTTTTTCTCTACATCAACTGATAAATTTTAGTTTTCTACTTATCACGTCATAAATTGTATGTGTTTTTTCTTTATTTTTAAATGACCGCAGCGTGGTCTAGTGGTAGAGCGTCCGCCTCGCATGCGGAAGGTCGTAGGTTCGATCCCCGGCTGGGTCATACCAAAGACTTTAAAAATAATACTAGAAACTTCCTCGCTTGGCGCTTAGCATTTAGAGGAGAGTTCTAGGTCTGGTCGGCCCAGTGTCAGTATAATGTGACTGGGTGGGGGTATCATACCATGTGTCTGCGGCATAATACTCCAGTGTAATAGCGCTCAGAATACTGTCTCAAGTAGACACCGTCGCGATATGACAGAAAAATTGTTGAAAGCGACACTAAACACCATGCAACAACAACAACAACAACAACAACATATATTTTTAAAAAAAAAAAAATCAGCCAATTTTAATCAATGTGCATGAAAATAGTTCCATATTTGAGTGATGAAACCAAAACAAAACAAATGTATTGTTAAGGAAAATGTTCATTTATAGGTATAAATTTATAATATTTTTTTACCTATTGACATAATAAAAAGTTCATCAAAAGTTGTAATAGTGTTTAAACTTGGCTTTAACATTACGCAATAGCAATGATGTCATCAATTTGTGTGTCACTGCCTGATAAACCTTCCCTTCCTTTATCATAAACCCCACTTTATCACGTGGAATGATACATAGTATGATATAAAGTGTATCTATCATGATAAGCTCAAACCCGCCAATTTTTTTTTTACTCAGCAGTGAGAAGTTAGAGGTATTGAGACAGTGCCTTACACCACTCGGCCGGCGAGTACATGCTAATGTAAAGTCATGCTAAATACATTGGATCAAGCTATTAAGCATAAAAAATTCTTATCTTAATTTTGTGTCTTGTTTCAGTATTGTAGCTTCAGGTCCCCACCTTCCCCATGACAAATAAAATCTTTTTCTCTTTTATTTATTAGATCTAATCTCAAGTGGTGATTTCCTGGTTAAAGATACTTAAAGAAACTTGCAGCTGGGTATGCTAACTGTCCCTTCTTTTTAACTTGAAACACGACTCTATAATTCCCATCTCAGATGGTTCTGGCCCCATTCCTCCAAAGTTAAGGAAAAGGGGCCTGACCTTATATCCAGTTGTTTTTTTGTTGCCTCTGTAGTTTTGCTTTTTACTATTGTTGCTAATCTCAGTAATCCTTTACTGGTCTGAATAGTGATGCTAATAGTGTTAATATTGTTGGTATTGTTGCTTATCTCAGTATTGTTTTTTATCTCAGTGATCTAATAATATTGTTGCTTATCTCAGTATTGTTGTTTACCTCAGTATTCTTTTCTTATCCCAATATTTTTTGTTTATCTCAGTATTGTTGCTTATCTCAGTATTGTTTCTGTATATTTTTGTTATTCTAATATTGCTTCTGAACTTGATATTGTTATTTGTCTCAGGAGATTATCTCAGTATTATTTTCTAACTGTATTCTTACCTCGGAAGTCTTTTTTTATCTCAGTTTATCTCAGTATTGTTTCTCTTCTCAAGATAGATGAATTCAATTTTAAATGTTATACTGTAACTGTAACATAATTTTGGGTCAAAGGTTACCTAATGTTAAGCTGGTGCCAAATTATTGTGGATGAAAGCCAGCATTGTGGATGAAATTGTGAATTGTCGTTCTTCTTTCACTGATGATTCAAGTGGGAAAATTATCAGTTATATGCGTAGATGCATGTGTTGGATTGCTGGCGTCAGCTAACTTTCCAGGATCCCAGGAAAGAGTGGTTAGTTTTACTGATCATCTGCTAGCCCTTAATGGCATAGAAAAGGCGCTTAATATTCAATCAATCAATCAATCAATCAATCAATCAATCAAATTCAGTGTTGTGGATTGAATCCATAGTTATTATTTCAGGTGAATCAATTAGGTCTTGTGTATATAGATAATAAGGCTGACTTGCACCATATTATTTTAATTGTTTTTGTTTTCTATACAGATTTCAATGATGGTACCCCTACATATGTGACTAATCCATATCATGTTACGACGGCTGAAGATGCTAGTATAGGGACATCATTGTTAACTGTGATTGCCACGGATACAGATTCAGGTGATGCAGGTGAGGTTTATAACACAAAGTGGGGCTTTGATGTCGTTGATAGGGTGTGGGCTGCCCACACAAATACGGTTGCTGGTTCGATACTAAGCTCAACTTGGTGTCTTCTCAAGAAGGACATTCAGGTCTGAAGCAGACCAGGATGTGCTTCTTCAGAGGAAACTGAGCAAATAAAATCTGAACTTTAAGTTCTCAATTGAGCTAAAATAAATTAGAATTAAGCAAAATAATCACACATGATTAATGGAAATTGATTATTTTCTAGGTAATCAATATAAATCCAGTAACCTAATACTGTAGAATCTTGTTGATAAGTGTATACCAACAGTAAGTGTATAAGACATTACCATTACTTTGTATGTGATAATTAGAGCATGTCCAATTGTTACATTAACTTTGTCTTAAAATTAGACGCCTACATTTTTTATACAGATTATATATAATCCCTTTGTTTGAA
This sequence comes from Panopea generosa, assembly GCA_029582155.1. Taxonomy (NCBI): domain Eukaryota; kingdom Metazoa; phylum Mollusca; class Bivalvia; order Adapedonta; family Hiatellidae; genus Panopea; species Panopea generosa. Next base: position 67,795,031 of record CM055903.1, on the reverse strand, counting down.
ATCTGATAATAAATCATTCATTTGACAGTCAAAAATCCAAATATGAAATTTTAATTACTTTACAAGTTTATTATTCATAATTGTCAGTCGCATGCAAAAGTTTCCATTGAGATCAATCTGAGCAGACTAAGATGTTTATTTCTTTAATAAAACTGTCATAGTTCAGTAATCCTATTAAAAAACAATTTCAGTTTAATTGCTTAAGTGTACATCTGATCAATCAGGGATGAGTGACCTCCCATTGGGAACATCCCAATCACAGCTAGTATTTGTCCACAATCAACTGATAGCTGTTTATAGAACATAGACAGCATGTTTGGTGTTTGAGCCTTTAAAAATATTCTTTTATGTGTTTTCTTTGGTTGTAAAACCCGTGGAACAACTACATATAGGGCTGACGTATAAGTTTATCAAAAATAGACGCATAGTTTAGGGTTTATGTATAAGCGCTTGTCATAAATAGGCGCATAAAACTCACTTAAATTAACATAAGCACATAAGTTTATTTACCAGATTCTACAATGGAGGGGATAACTGTTAATTTATTATGAGCCATACTGTATTAAAGACGTTCATCTGCGATGTTTCATTAAGACAGCATTCAAATAAGGACATCTTCCATTTTATTGTTGGGAAATATTTCTTTCACACCAATCAAATTGGGATATCCTGTCTCCTGTTTCACCAACATTTACTTAAATACAGTCTAACCTGTATTAAGCAGCCACCCAAAGGAAATGGTCAAACTGGCTGCTTAACACAGGTGGCTGCTTAATAGAGGGTCCATATTTTTACTGAGAAAGCCTTAGTCATGATGTTTATTGAGACAGACAAAAAGTGATCACACATGATGGTACATGATTGTACCATGCCTGTAAGTTGTACTGGGGGTAAATAAGAAAAATTTGCGGGAAGAAAATATCTGAACTGACACTATTTTATATAGAAGTAAATAATAATAATAAATAATTTATGTTATAAAATTAAAAATCATAATGTTTCAGTTTACCATAAAATAAATCCGTATAATTTAGCAGACGCCATACAATCCAGTAAAAAGGTGTAGCTTGTATTCTTCCATTATCTCGTGATTACATTAGGACACATTCTGATTCTGTGTTTTATCGACACCTTTTCCAAAAATTCAGATGTTTAATCCATTCAAAGTCAACACTTTATTTTCGTAGCAGATATTGTGTACCATATGTATAGGGTCAATCGTATTATGATATGAATTTTTTATTTTTTTTTCCATTCGCACCCGCTTTCATAACCAATAAAATTTAATTCAATTATAATTTAAACAAGACCAATTGCAATTATCTTTTTGATCTCACCCAGTTCTATAATTGTGCAAAAACACCTCAGTGAAATTGGCTTCCGATGTGTGTTTACACACAACAATAAACGTAAATAAACCATAAATACACACCATTAAACTGTCATGTACCCAACCTAGATAACAGTTTCGCTAACGTCATTAATTTCGCTATTCTATTTGCTTATTAGACCATATATACATACTCTTGCTCTGGGTAAAGTGGTGTGTTTTCATAACAGAAGCAGAAGCATTAATTGAACACGGAATTATACAATAAGGTCGGAATAGCGGCCAGCCAAAAGGTGTGACGGCTGAGTGATAAGGGTCGGCCACTACATCTGACTGCTTACACCTGGCCGCTGACAGCTTATGGGCATGTTTGGGATGAAATAGACTTGCCGCGTTTAAGAGGTGACCGTCTAATACATGTACTTTATATAGGAGATTTACATGGGGGGATATTGAAGTGGCCGCTTAACACAGGTGGCTGCAAGGACAGGTTAGACTGTACTTAAAATCTTAAATATAAGAAAAGCAGCCAAGGAACCATGATCTTAAACTGGTACTGATAAAATTGCACATGTTTTAATTGATATTGATTATACAATTGATAAATAACCAGTCAGAACTTGGCTATTAAGTTTTTAAGTATTTAAAGCCTCATTAAGGTCACAAAATTTTTTATAATAACAAAATGATTGCAATTAACTGTGCTAATAGTATAAAAGCCATTCTTGTAGACCCCTTCTTGTATAGTGACTGTTTTTAAAACAGCGCGAAATTAAATAACTTAGATCAAAATGTGTGTTTCTTAAACAAGTGGACCGAGCTTTTAACTTTTGTTTACATTTTTGTAATTCTGTAATTACTTGACTGCTTCCGACTTTACCTTCGCCAATGTTTGGAGGTTCACAAATGAATACATGTATTTTGATACACACATTATCCAGATTCTCAGATTCGGCAAAGAAGGTATAGAAAACAGAGAGACAACACTTTATGATGACCATAACATTACAATGGTAGAAGACAATTTTACTCTCTGAAGATTTTTTATTACACAGTTGAAGTGTTGTATATTTAGGTGACGTTCTAGTTTATTTTTAAAAGAAGCGAATTGCCGTTGTAGTGTGGCGATAAAGACCGTTAGATAAGGGGTTCATTAACAGGATTAGAAAGGTTATGGCTTGACTAACATTATGCATCGTTATTGGGTTTCTTTTTTTTTAAAAATTAAAATTAGTACTGATGTCTGCAATAAAACTGTATCAAGTGTAGTAAACATTATATTATTTATACACACTGAGAAAAATATATACCGAATATTAGTTTGGTCTGGTAACTTTTGCTCAGGATCCATCCTCGCATATACACTTGATACTATTGCACAAGCTAAAATGTCACAATCTACTTATCTAGAGGCTACCAAGGATTGTTTGTTTAGTACCGTTATTAAAGAAGTAATGTTATCTTTAATTTTATATGAACAATTTGTCGCTTCCGTGCAATAAATTAACTTGTGGTTATTTAATTTCTAACTGCATCCCCTACAGTTCCCCAGAGTTGATCATATAATACCGACTGATTCATTTCAAAACAAGCTTCATAACTTCCTGTTTTCTGTCAAAGGTGTTTATCGAAAAGAGTCGAACTTGGATTTGTCAACAAAACCAGTTCTTATTTATGTATTAGTAATATGCTTTATATTTATTTTTTCATTTGCAAAGTAATCTGGAAGAGTAAAACTGACTTAAATTAAAACTAAAAATGACTGGTTTGGAAGTTCAGTGACCCTTTAAGTAAAACGTTTGTGAAACAGATGCCTGGTCACATCTGATTGTAAGACAAAAGCCTGGTTGTAAGACAAAAGTCTGATTGTAAGACAAAAGCCTGATTGTAAGACAAAAGTCTGATTGTAAGACAAAAGCCTGGTTGTATGCCAAAGGTTGGTTGTAAGACAAAAGCCTGGTTGTAAGACAAAAGCCTGGTTGTATGACAAAAGTCTGATTGTAAGACAAAAGTCTGATTGTAAGACAAAAGCCTGATTGTAAGACAAAAGTCTGGTTGTAAGACAAAGTCTGGTTGTAAGACAAAAGTCTGGTTGTAAGACAAAAGCCTGATTGTAAGACAAAAGTCTGGTTGTAAGACAAAAGTCTAGTTGTAAGACAAAAGCCTGATTGTAATACAAAAGTCTGGTTGTAAGACAAAAGCCTGGTTGTAAGACAAAAGTCTGATTGTAAGACAAAAGCCTGGTTGTAAGACAAAAGCCAGATTGTAAGACAAAAGTCTGGTTGTAAGACAAAAGCCTGGTTGTAAGACAAAAGTCTGGTTGGATGTAAGACAAAAGTCTGGTTTGAAGACAAAAGCCTGATTGTAAGACAAAGCCTGATTGTAAGACAAAAGTCTGATTGTAAGACAAAAGCCTGGTTGTAAGACAAAAGTCTGGTTGGTTGTAAGACAAAAGCCTGGTTGTAAGACAAAAGCCTGGTTGTAAGACAAAAGTCTGGTTGGTTGTAAGACAAAAGTCTGATTGTAAGACAAAAGTCTGGTTTGAAGACAGAAGTCTGATTGTAAGACAAAAGCCTGGTTGTAAGACAAAAGCCTGATTGTAAGACAAAAGTCTGGTTGTAAGACAAAAGCCTGGTTGTAAGACAAAAGCCTGGTTGTAAGACAAAAGTCTGGTTGTAAGACAAAAGTCTGATTGTAAAACAAAAGTCTGGTTTTAAGACAAAAGCCTGATTGTAAGACAAAAGTCTGATTGTAAGACAAAAGCCTGATTGTAAGACAAAAGCCTGGTTGTAAGACAAAAGCCTGATTGTAAGACAAAAGTCTGGATGTAAGACAAAAGTCTGGTTGTAAGACAAAAGTCTGGTTGTAAGACAAAAGCCTGATTGTAAGACAAAAGTCTGATTGTAAGACAAAAGCCTGGTTGTAAGACAAAAGCCTGATTGTAAGACAAAAGTCTGGTTGTAAGACAAAAGCCTGGTTGTAAGACAAAAGCTTGGTTGTAAGACAAAAGCCTGGTTGTAAGACAGAAGTCTGGTTGGTTGTAAGACAAAAGTCTGATTGTAAGACAAAAGTCTGGTTTGAAGACAAAAGTCTGGTTGTAAGATAAAAGTCTGGTTGCGAGATAATTTTTTCTGTACTCTTTTGTCTCACTTTGATAAAAAGATGTCATAGATTCATAATGTTGATGTTGTTATTCTTGCATTGTGGTAAAATTCATTGTGAATTTTAAATTAAAAATGTATTTACTATGTTTGGTATGTAAGAAAAATAATCTTACATGTCATGGCTTTCTCGGTTTAGAAAATTTCCTTCCTCAATAGTCTCGTTCCCTCCAAAAGCAGGGACTTTTCTATCCATGTAAGATTCTTGTTTTCTGACATAAAAGTCTGTTTCTATTTACAGATAGTATTTTTGTGAGCTAGAAAATAAATCTATAACAGCTATAAGTTGTGAATAAGAAATTCCAACCCTCACAAAAGATACTTGAAAAAACCCTCATTTTTGGCCTTACTAATTCACATCTCAATATTATCAGATGTCACCTTGGGATTAAGATAAAGTTAATTAGCTAACATCAGATTCAATACAGTCTCCTGTAGGGATGTTCAAGTGACATTTGTTGGTTCCATTTTTATTTAGTTAAAATTTTATTTTTATTCACACAGGAACCGTAACCTATAGTATAACAGCAGGTAACGGGGCTGGTAAATTTGAAGTAGATCACAGTACTGGTGAAATCAAGGTAGTTGATAACCTGGACTTTGAGACAATTACTGGTCCGTATGTACTAGAAGTTGAAGCAGTTGATGGTGATGGGACAACGAAGCTTACTGGTACGACCACGTTATCTCTCACAGTAACTGATGTGAATGATAATACTCCATCGTGTACCCCTGTTCTGCATTCTGTCTCCTTTGCGGAAGATCTGGCTTCATCCAGCACGGTAGCTTCTCTGACGTGTAGCGATGCAGACACAACCCCCAACAGTGACTTGACCTACACCATAGTGTCAGTAAATGGTGTTGCAGTGACTACGCCGTTTTCTGTTGATGCACTTGGCGTAGTGACTTTAGCAACAGCATCCAGTTTCGACTATGAAACAACAACATCATACAGAGTTTTAGTCAGAATTAATGATGGAGGGACTTCATCTTTATCATTCACAGCCACTGTTAATGTTGCAATAACAGACGTGAATGAGTTCACACCAACCTTTCAGTCTACACCATATACATTCAATGTTATAGAAACAACTGCTGTGGGAACCAGCGTGTTTGCTGTTGTAGCAACTGATGGTGACACCGGGGATACAGTTGAATACACTATTAGTCCAACTAACACTTATTTTGAAATAGATGGATCCTCGGGAGTAATTTCCACAATTCAATTAATTGATTTTGATTCTCTCGTTGTTAAGACCATCGCAGTTTCTGTCGTTGCTACGGACAGTGGTGCCACAGCAAAGAGTGCTACAGAGACGGTAACATTTACCATTACCAATGATAATGATGGTACGCCCACGTTTAACCCGGGTGTGTATATAGCATCTGTTGCTGAAAGTTCTGTTGTCGGCGATACAGTTTCTACAGTCACAGTCACTGATGTTGATGACACATCTTGGACATTAAGTTTTGCCAGTGGCAATACTGCAAATGTATTTAGGATTGAGGCGAATGGAGACATTATAATAGATGATGTTACAAATTTTGATTATGATACAGCTGATCAAAACTTTGTACTAGTTGCAAAAGCTGTAGATGCAGGTTCAAACACTGGAACAGCCACTGTTTACGTCACGGTTACCAATGTAAATGATAATGCACCAAGCTTTACAGCATCAGCATCAACTGAAACAGTAGCAGAAAACACAGTGTCCGGAACTACAATTATCGATTTAGATGCCACTGATACAGACAGTGGGACAGATGGTGATATAACGTACACTATCACGAGTGTAACAAATAGCGGTACGGGAAAATTCTCTGTAGATCCTGACTCTGGTGTGGTCACGGTGGCCGGAACACTGGACTTGGAGACAGTTACCTCGTATGTTGTTGTTGTAGAAGCTAAAGATGCAGGCATCACACCAAGTAAGTGAAAATTTACCCTTTGTTCCTGTCTAGATAAGGTTGTAGGTTCGAGTCCCACTTGCTCCAAAACCATAATGTCAGAAAGTTTGCCAATTACTTGCGGAAGGACTCAGATTCATACCGAGGTTTTCCTCCACCGATAAAACCGGATATGCCATATATAACCTGAAATGTGTTGAAAATGGCTGTAAACCCAATTAAAAAAAGTGTTCATGTCCAAATAATTATTAAGAAATGCGATGCCTGTAAGAGATGACTAAAGTAATATGACATCAAGTCCAGTAGTTTAGCTTTAGTTGTATTGTAGTCACATAAGGTCAGCAATAAATGCAAAGTAACACGTGACAAGAAAGATAGAAAAGTTACAGAAAAAAAATATATGTGTGTTGTAAGATGTATGCATTGTCTACTGGTATAACATAAACAGGGGATCATGGGTTCAATCCCCCGTCACAGCCATGTTTTGTGTCTTTGAGCAAGACACTTTTTTTGCATACTTCAGTAGAACTTCAATGGCTAGAACCAAAAGGAACTGGACAAAATTATTAGACCTTAAGGTTGTTTGAGCCAAATATTGTTCAACATGTACATACATTAAAATAGTAATTCGTACTAGATAAGTTGTCAAGCTATATGTGGTGTTCCAGTCATCCATGTTTGAGCTAATTAGACCTAACGGTTGTTTGAGCCAAGTATTGTTCAACATGTACATACATCAAAATAGTTATTCAGACTATATACGTTGTCAAGCTATATGTGGTGTTCCAGTCATCCATGTCTGAGCTATATGTGGTGTTCCACTCACCCATGTCAGAGCTATATGTTGTGCTTCAGTCATCCATGTTCTAGCTATATGTGGTGTTCCAGTCATACATGTGGTGTTCCAGTCATCCATGTTCGAGCTATATGTTGTGTTCCAGTCATCCATGTTTGAGCGATATATGGTGTTCCAGTCATCCATGTCTGAGCTATATGTGGTGTTCCAGTAATCCATGTTTGAGCTATATGTGGTGTTCCATTAAACCATGTCTGAGCTCTATGTGTTGTTCCAGTCATCCATGTCTGAGCTATATGTGGTGTTCCAGTCATCCATGTTTGAGCTATATGTGGTGTTCCAGTCATCTGTGTCTGAGCTATATGTGGTGATGCAGTCCTCCATGTTTAAGCTATATGTTGTGTTCCATTCATCCATGTCTGAGCTATATGTGGTGTTCCAGTCATCCATGTCCAAGCTATATGTGGTGTTCTAGTCATCCATGTTTGAGCTATATGTGGTGTTCCAGTCATCCATGTTTGAGCTATATATGGTGTTCTAGTCATCCATGTTTAAACTATATGTGGTGTTCCAGTCACCCATGTTTGAGCTATATGTGGTGTTCCAGTCATCCATGTTAGTGCTATATGTGGTGTTCTAGTCATCTATGTCCGAGCTTTATGTAGTGTTCTAGTCATCCATGTTTGAGCTATATGTGGTGTTCCAGTCATCCATGTCTGAGCTATATGTTGTGTTCTAGTCATCCATGTTAGAGCTATATGTTGTGTTCATGTCATCAACGTTTGAGCTATATGTGGTGTTCCAGTCATCCATGTTAGTGCTATATGTGGTGTTCCAGTCATCCATGTTTGAGCTATATGTGGTGTTCTAGTCATCAATGTTTGAGGTATATGTGGTGTTCAAGTCATTCATGTTTGAGCTATATGTGGTGTTCCAGTCATCCATGTTTGAAATTTATGTTGTGTTCCTGTCATCCATGTTTGAGCTATATGTGGTGTTCAAGTCATCCATGATTTAGCTATATGTGGTGTTCCAGTCATCAATGTTTGAGCTATATGTTGTCTTCAAGTCATCCAGTCATCCATGTTTGAACTATATGTTGTGTTCCAGTCATCCATGTTTGAGCTATATGTTGTGTTCCAGTAATCCATGTTTGAGCTGGTGTTCCAGTCATCCATGTTTGAGCAATATGTGGTGTTCCAGTCATCCATGTTTGAGGTATGTGGTGTTCAAGTTATCATTGTTTGAGCTATATGTGGTGTTCCAGTCATCCATGTTCGAACTATATGTTGTGTTTGTGTCATCCATGTTTGAGGTATATGTGGTGTTCAAGTCATCCATGTTTGAGCTATATGTGGTGTTCCTGTCATCCATGTTTGAGCTTTATGTTGTGTCCAAGTCATCCATGTTCGAGCTATATGTGGTGTTCCAGTCATCCATGTTTGAGCTATATGTGGTGTTCCAGTCATCCATGTTTGAGCTATATGTGGTGTTCAAGTCATCTATGTTAGAGATATATGTTGTGTTCCAGACATCCATGTTCTAGCTATATGTGGTGTTCCAGTCATCCATGTTCTAGCTATATGTTTTGTTCCAGTCATCCATGTTTGAACTATATGTTGTGTTTTAGTTATCCATGTTTGAGCTATATGTGGTGTTCCAGTCATCCATGTTTGAGCTATATGTTGTGTTTCAGTCATCCATGTTCGAGCTATATGTGGTGTTCCAGTCATACATGTGGTGTTCCAGTCATCCTTGCTTGAGCTATATGTGGTGTTCCAGTCATCCATATTTGAGCTATAAATTGTGTTCCAGTCATCCGTTTTCAAGCTATATCAGTGGTGTTCCAGTCATCCATGTTTGAGCTATATGTGCTATGTTGTGTTCCAGTCATCCATGTTCAAGCTTTATGTTGTGTTCTAATCATCCATGTTTGAACTATATGTGGTGTTCCAGTCATTTATGTTTGAGCTATATGTAGTGTTCTAGTCATCCATGTTTTAACTATATGTGGTGTTTCAATCATCTATGTTTGAGCTATATGTGGTGTTCCAGTCATCCATGTTAGAGCTATATGTTGTGTTCTAGTCATCCATGTTTTAGCTATATGTGGTGTTCCAGTCATCCATGTTCGAGCTATATGTTGTGTTCCAGTCATCCATGTTTGAGCTATATGTGATGTTCAATTCATCCATGTCCTAACTATATGTGGTATTCCAGTCATCCATGTTAGAGCTATATGTGGTGTTCCAGTCATCCATGTTAGAGCTATATGTGATGTTCCAGTCTTCATTGATAGATCTTTATGTGGTGTTCCAGTCATCTATATTTAAGCTATATATTGTGTTCCAGTCATCCGTTTTCAAGCTATATGTGGTGTTCCAGTCATCCATGTTCAAGCTATATGTTGTGTTCTAGTCATCCATGTGTGAACTATATGTGGTGTTCCAGTCATCTATTTTTGAGCTATTTGTTGTGTTCCAGTCATCCATGTTTGAGCTATATGTGGTGTTCCAGTCATCCATGTTTGAGCTATATGTTGTGTTCCAGTCATCAATGTTTGTGCTATATGTGGTGTCCAATTCATCCATGTCCTAGCTATATGTGGTGTTCCAGTCATCCACGTTAGAGCTATATGTGGTGTTCCAGTCATCCATGTTAGAGCTATATGTGATGTTCAAGTCTTCATTGATAGAGCTATATGTGGTGTTCCAGTCATCCATGTTTGAGCTATATGTGGTGTTTTAGTCATATGTGTTTGAGCTATATGTGGTGTTCCAGTCATCCATGTTTGAGCTATATGTGGTGTTTCAGTCATCCATGTTCTAAGTATATATGTGGTGTTCCAGTCTTCATGTTCAAGCTATATGTTGTGTTCTAGTCATCCATGTGTGAACTATATGTGGTGTTCCAGTCATCTATTTTTGAGCTGTTTGTTGTGTTTCAGTCATCCATGCTTGAGCTATATGTGGTGTTCCAGTCATCCATATTTCAGTTATATATGGTGTTCCAGTCATCCATTTTCAAGCTATATGTGGTGTTCCAGTCATCCATATTTGAGCTATATGTGCTATGTGGTGTTCCAGTCATCCATGTTTAAGCTATATGTTGTGTTGTAGTCATCCATGTTTGAACTATATGTGGTGTTCCAGTCATCTACGTTTGAGCTATATGTGGTATTCCAGTCATCCATGTTCGAGCTATATGTTGTGTTCCAGTCATCCATGTTTGAGCTATATGTGGTGTTCCATTCATCCATGTCCAAGCTATATGTGGTGTTCCAGTCATCCATGTTAGAGCTATATGTGGTGTTCCAGTCATCCATGTTAGAGCTATATGTGATGTTCCAGTCTTAGTTGATAGAGCTATATGTGGTATTCCAGTCATCCATGTTAGAGCTATATGTGGTGTTTTAGTCATCCATGTTTGAGCTATATGTGGTGTTCCAGTCATCCATGATCAAGCTAAATGTTGTGTTACAGTCATCCATGATCAAGCTAAATGTTGTGTTCCAGTCATCCATGTTTGAGCTAAATGTTGTGTTCCAGTCGTCAATGTTCGAGCCAACAAAGTTTAACTGTACTTGGTATCTTATATTCTTAGGAAGACTTTGAGCTTTATTGATCCAAGTTGTAAATTAACATGTTTCACAACTAATGTAAAAAGTTGATATATGAAACCATATCTTTTGCACATGAGTGAAAAATTTAAATGTAAACAACCACTTACAGGCTTCAGTTCCGACACATACACGCTCACCGTCACGATCGCAGACCGAAATGACAATACTCCTGCGTGTTCGCAGAGTGTATACGTGGCCAATGTGGCTGAAGATGTGGCAAACCCAACATCTGTTGTAACACTGTCGTGTCCAGATGCAGACACCAACGCTCCGAATAACGTGGTGTCATCTTTTGTTATAACTGGTGGCAATACTGGTATGTGAAACGTTTATTATATTTTTAACAATTAATGATTTAGATATTTTAAATAGAGAATATAGACTTTTACAAAATATTTTTACTCCAAACTAAATTTCACCAATATGTGTCATTTGGATCCTTGATGGAGCAGACTGATGTTGAACATGTCACAAAACACCGCAAGAGGACTACTTATACCAAAAACATTTATTGGAAAAGCAATTTGCAGGGCCTCGTAAGTGATGATATGGTGAATTTTAAAACTTCTTCTCATATCCACCAAGAACTTGTATAAAAGAATAGGAAACTTGCATCTCTCCTGACTTAATGTTGATGAAATAGCACACTAAGGATTCCTAGTTTGCAAATTAATCATTCATAATTCACAGGCAACTGATTTCTTTTACATAAACTGTAAGTTGTATGTAATCTTAGATAGATGTTTAAATATGTTTCGATCATGCAAAATGATCTTGAATTAAAGATACTGAGGTTTGAAGGAAATTGTAGCGTAATTTGTTATTATTTTAGCCGCAGTATACAAATTTTTAATCTCAAGTACTTCAACAATTTTAAACACAAACTTATGGGAAAAATATTGTCAATTTCATTCTACAATGTAATCATTTGGATTTGTGTTCCTTTGATGAATGGACATTAAGATAACTGAAAACAAGATATTGCGAGATATCACGCGAATACATGAACTTTCACATAAACTCGATCAGTTGCCTTTCCTTCCTTCTCTATATAATTCCTTATGGCTGCAAAACCAGTCAAATGTGTATAGGTGTAAGCCCACAATTGTTTTTTGTTCTTTATTCTAAAGTAAATAAAAAAAGTTTGCATGCTTGTCATTCATTAACAGACCCAAAGAAATAAGTGAGACTTATATTTTATTGTTTGTCAACCTCTACACTACCAAAATATTATGAGAAAAGTAGAGAATTCATATGTCATCCAAGATATTTGTTTTCTGCTCATTGTGTACAGTGTTGACAAAGTGAAATTAGATGTCAGATCTCATATAGTCATACCCCAATTCCAAGCATCATTTATTTTCAAATTTCACAATTCAAACACGCTTTCAAAATGTTAAAAAAGTACATCAAAAGTGTCATTCAAATAAAAAAATGAGCATTAAAGTAAGGAAAATGCATTTTTAAAATAGAAGAGACAAGGATTATTTATATCCACCATTCTGCCACTACCCTAAGCGAGCATTTCCTGTTTCCAATCATGGTACTATGCCTTATACAACTTTCATGTATCAGGTGTATGTATATTATTTAAAAAAAAAAAGAAGACTTTATTATGAAATGACAAGTGGCAGTACATCTTGTTTGAAATTAAGATAGTGTGTTTAAGACCTTCTTAATTTTTATCTTTTGATAATTAATATTTAATTATCTTTTAATCATCTTACAGTTTTGTGAAAACTAGATCAAAAATGATTCATTGTCATATTTATGCCAGTGGCAGTTGCAGAATGTCTCACACACCAGTATAATTTTGTGCTGCTCTACATACAGAGACTTGCACCTCTGGAACACTGAACACATTGCCAATGGTGACAAATGTGTCTTGTTTCCATAGAGTGTCCTATGCTAATCCAAATATGGGGTTGACCAGATTGATTTTATACAATTTTGATGTTTTAATGACACCCCTTTATTCTGCCATTTTGATTCAGTGTATCACTACACATCTTTTAACTGTTCTATCTTCACCCAGCAGTACCCAAATGTCATCCAAACTTGGCAGAACTCATGAAAATGTTCCAATGTTCTCATATGTACAAAAAAATATGACCATTTTATGCGTTTTCAACAAAAATAATGCCCAACCAACTTACACAGCTGTAATTTCTTGGGTGCAATAATCTTACTACCATCACTAAGGAGAGGTAGTTGGTAAGTGAGACCAGAATATTTTAATTTTGATCGGTTGACACAATAGCTTTATAGCACAATAAGCACATGCTAGGTTTTTCATAATTGTTCTAATTTTAGGGACAGCTTTTGCGATATCACCCTCAGGGGAGATAACTACTGCAGCTGCTCTAGATCGAGAAACCTTGGATAACTACTTACTTGTGATAGAAGTGACGGACTCCGGAACAACACCATCTGCCTTGACTGCAACTACATCCGTCTCTATTACAGTCACAGGTATACTGTAGTTTATTGTCACTTGTAATTTAAAGTTTGTAGTTTATAAAACATGCATACTGTAGTAAGTAGTGTTTATTCACATGTATGCTGTAGTTTATTGTCACTTGTTATTAAGTTTATAGTTTATAAAACATGTATACTGTAGTAAGTAGTGTTTATTCACATGTATGCTGTAGTTTATTGTCACTTGTAATTAAGTTTGTAGTTTATAAAACATGTAAACTGTAGTAAGTAGTGTTTATTTACATGTATGCTGTAGTTTATTGTCACTTGTAATTAAGTTTGTAGTTTATAAAACATGTATACTGTAGTAAGCAGTGTTTATTCAAATGTATGCTGTAGATAATTGTCACTTGTAATTAAGTTTGTAGTTTATAAAACATGTATACTGTAGTAAGCAGTGTTTATTCACATGTATGTTGTAGTTTATTGTCACTTGTAATTAAGTTTGTAGTTTATAAAACATGTAAACTGTAGTAAGCAGTGTTTATTCACATGTATCCTGTAGTTTATTGTCACTTGTAATTAAGTTTGTAGTTTATAAAACATGTAAACTGTAGTAAGCAGTGTTTATTCACATGTATGCTGTAGTTTATTGTCACTGGTAATTCAGTTTGTAGTTTATAAAACATGTAAACTGTAGTAAGCAGTGTTTATTCACATGTATGCTGTAGTTTATTGTCACTTTTAATTTTAGATTTTAGTTTATAAAATATGTGTACTGTAGAAAGTAGTATTTATACACATGTTACAATAAGGTCAATATGATTGTTTGCAATAAATTACTATTTACAAGACATTACATTTTAAAATATGTTGTTATTTACCATACATTACTATTTACAAGACATTACATTTTACAATATGTTGTTATTTACCATACATTACTATTTACAAGACATTACATTTTACAATACGTTGTTATTTACCATACATTACTATTTACAAGACATTACATTTTACAGTACGTTGTTATTTACCATACATTACTATTTACAAGACATTACATTTTACAGTACGTTGTTATTTACCATACATTACTATTTACAAGACATTACATTTTACAGTATGCTGTTATTTACCATACATTACTATTTACAAGACATTACATTTTACAATACGTTGTTATTTAACATACATTACTATTTACAAGACATTACATTTTAGAGTAAGTTGTTATTTATCATACATTACTATTTACAAGACATTACATTTTACAATACGTTGTTATTTACCATACATTACTATTTACAAGACATTACATTTTACAGTATGTTGTTATTTACCATACATTATTATTTACAAGACATTACATTTAACAATACGTTGTTATTTACCATATATTACTATTTACAAGACATTACATTTTACAGTATGTTATTTACCATACATTACTATTTACAAGATATTACATTTTACAATACGTTGTCATTTACCATACAACCATACATTACTATTTACAACACATTACATTTTACAGTACGTTGTTATTTACCATACATTACTATTTACAAGACATTACATTTTTACCATACATTATTATTTACAAGACATTACATTTTACAATACGTTGTTATTTACCATACATTACTATTTACAAGACATTACATTTTACAGTAAGTTGTTATTTACCATACATTACTATTTACAAGACATTACATTTTACAGTATGCTGTTATGTACCATACATTACTATTTACAAGACATTACATTTTACAGTATGTTGTTATTTACCATACATTACTATTTACAATACATTACATTTTACAGTACGTTGTTATTTACCATACATTACTATTTACAAGACATTACATTTGACAGTAAGTTGTTATTTACCATACATTATTATTTACGAGACATTACATTTTACAATATATTGTTAATTACCATACATTACTATTTACAAGACATTACATTTTACAATACGTTGTTATTTACCATACATTACTATTTACAAGACATTACATTTTACAGTACGCTGTTATGTACCATACATTACTATTTACAAGACATTACATTTTACAGTATGTTGTTATTTACCATACATTACTATTTACAAGACATTACATTTTACAATACGTTGTTATTTACCATACATTACTATATACAAGACATTACATTTTACAATACGTTGTTATTTACCATACATTACTATTTACAAGACATTACATTTTACAATACGTTGTTATTTACCATACATTACTATTTACAAGACATTACATTTTACAGTACGTTGTTATTTACCATACATTACTATTAACAAGACATTACATTTTACAATACGTTGTTATTTACCATACATTACTATTTACAAGACATTACATTTTACAATACGTTGTTATTTACCATACATTACTATTTACAAGACATTACATTTTAGAGTAAGTTGTTATTTATCATACAATACTATTTACAAGACATTACATTTTACAATACGTTGTCATTTACCATACAACCATACATTACTATTTACAAGACATTACATTTTACAGTACGTTGTTATTTACCATACATTACTATTTACAAGACATTACATTTTTAACATACGTTATTATTGACAAGACATTACATTTTACAATACATTGTTATTTACCATACATTATTATTTACAAGACATTACATTTGATGATATGCTGTTATTTACCATACATAACTATTTACAAGACATTACATTTTACAGTACATTGTTATTTACCATACATTACTATTTACAAGACATTACATTTTACAATACATTGTTATTTACCATACATTACTATTTACAAGACATTACATTTTACAATATGTTGTTATTTACAATACATTACTATTTACAAGACATTACTTTTTACAATATGTTGTTATTTACCATACATTACTATTTACAAGACATTACATTTTACAGTATGCTGTTATTTACCATACATTACTATTTACAAGACATATCATTTTACATTATGCTGTTATGTACCATACATTACTATGTACAAGACATTACATTTTACAGTACGTTGTTATTTACCATACATTACTATTTACAAGACATTACATTTTACAGTACGTTGTTATTTACAGTATGTTGTTATGTACCATACATTACTATTTACAAGACATTACATTTAACAGTACGCTGTTATTTACCATAAATTACTATTTACAAGACATTACATTTTACAGTACGTTGTTATTTACCATACATTACTATTTACAAGACATTACATTTTACAGTACGTTGTTATTTACCATACATTACTATTTACAAGATATTACATTTTACAATACGTTGTTATTTACCATACATTACTATTTACAAGACATTACATTTTACAATACGTTGTTATTTACCATACATTACTATTTACAAGACATTACATTTTACAGTAAGTTGTTATTTATCATACAATACTATTTACAAGACATTACATTTTACAGTATGCTGTTATTTACCATACATTACTATTTACAAGACATTACATTTTACAATACGCTGTTATTTACCATACATTACTATTTACAAGACATTACATTTTACAATACGTTGTTATTTACCATACATTACTATTTACAAGACATTACATTTTACAGTACGTTGTTATTTACCAAACATTACTATTTACAAGACATTACATTTTACAGTGCGTTGTTATTTACCATACATTACTATTTACAAGACATTACATTTTACAATACGTTGTTATTTACCATACATTACTATTTACAAGACATTACATTTTACAGTAAGTTGTTATTCACCATACATTACTATTTACAAGACATTACATTTTACAATACATTGTTATTTACCATACATTACTATTTACATGATATTACATTTTACAGTATGCTGTTATTTACCATACACTTTTATTTACAAGACATTACATTTTACAATACGTTGCTATTTACAATACATTACTATGTACATGTTACTATTTACAATACATTACTATTTACCATACATTACTATTTAATACATATTATTATTTACAATACATTACTATGGACAATACATTACTACCGTATACTCCCTTATAAACGCCCCCACTGTAATAAATGCCCCCCCACCTATTTTTCTGGAAAATTAAAAAAAAAATAAAACGTATATGCGATTTGAGTGCGTATTCGCCCATCTTTCCTTGATCGATTATTTTGTTACACAGACAACAATAAGCGGAGTGTTTATTACCTTTGAACTCTTTAACCCATTGTTTATATCTTTGGTGACCACTTAACCACTTTTGGTTGAACAAATACTTCCCCATATTTGCTGTTACATACTAGTAAAACTACTGTCTGCCGATTAAAACATTACAAAACGTCGGAAAATGCGGTTAGTTTGTGTACGCTGAAAGTTCATTGTTCCACGTTGATTAGAACAAGCGTCCAAGTATTTTAAAGTGAAGAGTACACTGACCATAAATTCGGATATTCCAGTACGCAAAATAGTAATTTCATACAGATTTTCAGCTTTTTTTCATCCTATGTTGATTATTTCATTCACCCTCAATAATTCTGAACCACTTTTTCGGAGATTTAAACTGGATTTAAGGTTTTTCCATTGCTTTATTGGTTTTATTGTATTTTTAACTGTTGTTAAATTTGCTTTTTTTTTTATCTTTTATAAACGCCCCCCACCTTGTAAAATGTAACGCCCCCGGGGGCGTTAATTAGGGAATATACGGTATTACAATACATCTTTTTTTACAATATACAATACTATTTTCAAAACATTACTATTTACAATATACTTATTCCAGATGTCAATGATAACGCCCCTGCTTTTGCAATTGCCACCTACAACTTTAACCAAGGTGAGAACATTGCCATAGGAACGACAGTAGGAACTGTTGCGGCCATAGATCAGGATATAGATATTGCCGGTAAGAAACTTATCCAGAACTAAGCTTACTATCAGAATACAGTCGTAACTTGTTATCTCGATATTGGAGGGACTGCCAAAAAAAAATTGAGATATCTAAATATCTCAAAATCAATATCTATTTTCATCACCTGATAATTGTCGTAGGTCAATTGTACTTTCGCTTCGATATTACGGTCCGTGCAGTGTCATGATAAATACTAATATTCGGATCCTTTAAATTTCTCGGCAGTGTGAGATGTAAGTTGAGGCTGATTGATTGAATCAAATATTATATAAACAAAATTTACATGCCATCACCCAATTCGATGACACGATGTTTGCAACGTTCTGTCGGTCATTAAAACTGACACCTTTGTCGTTGACCGGTAATTAGTGTTGCATCTGAAACAAACTGTGAAAAATGTCATGCATAGATTTTCACACGGCGTGGAAAAACACACAATATTATGTCAATAATAAATATCTCGAGACAAACATTCAATTAAGGTGTGAAATGATCAATCAAGGACTAAAACTGGGATCAATATATCCGGAATATGGACACAGACAATATCGAAATAAAAGGAATTTATTTATATAAGCAAAGAAGGGGAAAAGTAAGGACTGGCAAAAAATATCGACATTACCAGAATTTTGACTCAAGCGATATCGAGTTTCAACTGTATATATATACCCTGAACGTCCCTAGTATACTTTTTCAGTCAATCAGAAGTATTTGTTGGATGGTGTTTAGTGTTGCTTTCATCAATTTTTCAGTCAAATTGAAACAGTGTCTACTTGAAAAAGTATTCTGAGCCACACTGGAGTATCATGCCGCAAACACACATAGTATGATACCCCACTCAGTCACATTATAGTGACACCAGGCCAAACAAACCTAGAACTATCCTCTGAATGCTGAGGCTTTCAGTACCCTTTTTCAAGGCTTTTGAACATGTGAGCTGAACACTACCACTAGACCACACTGCTGTAACTGACAAATAAAAGCTTGATTTGAATACAAAATTCCAGACTTGTATGTACATTGAGAGCTCTACATTTTTTCCCAGAATTCTCTTCATTTTGATCATTATAATCCCCACCTTCCGCAGCTCAATACTAATGAGCAAGTTTCTTTATTCATTTGTAATTGGTTTTCCCAATATTTTAAAATAATTATACCCCCGACAAACAAAGTTTTGAGGGGGTATATTGGAGTCACCCTGAGGGCGGTCTGTCGGTCTGTCCGTTGCAATTTTCCTTGCCCGGAGCATCACTTGAAAAGTACTGGATGGAATTTCATCAAGCGTCATACAATGGTAGAATATAATGAGAGGAAGTGCACTGTACAAGAAACATAACTCTATTCTTGTTAATTACAGAGTTATTGCCCTTTTATATTTTTTCTTGTCCGGAGCATAACTTGAATAGTACCGGATGGAATTTCATCAAGCTTCATACAATGGTAGAATATAATGAGAGGAAGTGCAGTGTACAGGAAACATAACTCTATTCTTGCTAATTACAGAGTTATTGCCCTTTGATATATTTCCCTTTGATATTTTTTCTTGTCCGGAGCATAACTTGAAAAGTACCTGATGGAATTTCATCAAGCTTCATACAATGGTAGAATATAATGAGAGGAAGTGCAGTGTACAGGAAACATAACTCTATTCTTGCTAATTACAGAGTTATTGCCCTTTGATATATTTCCCTTGTCTGGATCATTACTTTTAAAGTACTGGATGGAATTTCATCAAACTTCATACAATGGTAGAATATAATGAGAGGAAGTGCAGTGTACAAGAAACATAACTCTATTATTGCTTATTACAGAGTTATTGCCCTTTGATATTTTTTCTTGTCCGGAGCATAACTTGAAAAGTACCTGATGGAATTTCATCAAGCTTCATACAATGGTAGAATATAATGAGAAGAAGTGCAGTGTACAGGAAACATAACTCTATTCTTGATAAGTACAGAGTTATTGCCCTTTGATATATTTCCCTTGTCTGGAGCATTACTTTTAAAGTACTTGATGGAATTTCATCAAACTTCATACAATGGTAGAATATAGTGACAGGAAGTGCAGTGTACAGGAAACATAACTCTATTCTTGCTAATTACAGAGTTATTTCCCTTTGATATATTTCCCTTGTCCCGAGCATTACTTTTAAAGTACTGGATGGAATTTCATCAAACTTCATACAATGGTAGAATATAATGACAGGAAGTGCAGTGTACAAGAAACATAACTCTATTCTTGCTAATTACAGAGTTATTGCCCTTTGATATATTTCCCTTGTCTGGTGCAGTACTTTTAAAGTACTTTTAAAGCCATCAGTGATAACAGTTTAATAAAGTTCATGAAAGAACCAAGTTGATGAATACATGGAGTTCGAGCAAAGCAGGTTCGATATTGTATTCCTAGTGCTCTTGTTTGTTTTTTATCCATAAAATTGTTGTCCCTCAACATAACTCGAAAAAGTATAACATTTATTGATTGCCATGAAAGCTTGTACACTGCACAATAATTAAAAAGACCGTTTTTAATTTTAACAAAACCATAAAAAAATTAACAATACAAACAACTCAATCCATAACATTCTCTTTTATTAAGAATTTTTTTTGTCTGGAGCATAACTTTAAAACTATTGGATATAATTTAATAAAACTTCATACAATGGTTAACCATTTTCTGTCATGGCGGCGTTCGGGGATATTCATCACTACAGTGATAGGTCTAGTTTATTTTAGTTTTGTTTGTCAACATCACATTCATAATTTATGTTGTGTACGTTGTTGACATACATGGAAACACAATTCATAATTTACACAAATTTTTTTTATTTAGTTCATTCAATTCCTTAGTTTTGGTCTGCTAATTCATTTCCTATTGGCCATGGTACAAAAGTTACAGCCCCTACAAAATAATGTTATAATCATGTTACTATGTTTTATATCTTCTCTGTTTTAGGTTTGATTGTGTACAGCATTGCTAGTGGGGACGTTGATTCTAAGTTTACAGTGGACAGCTCATCTGGAGAGCTGAAGCTTACAGCTGCCCTTGACTTTGAAACAGCGACTATAAACCCTTATACTATTGTGATCAATGCCGTCGACAGTGACACGGGAACACCTTTGACTGGCATCACTACTGTAATCTTCACAATAAACGACTATAATGATAATACACCTTCTTGTACACCAGCTTTTGACACAATCACTTTTGATGAGGACACAGCGCTGACGACAACACTTAAATCTTTAGCATGTTCGGACCAGGACTCGTCACTCAATGCCGCTTTAACATACACAATAACCTCTGTAAATGCTGTCGCAGGAACTGGCTCATTCAGTATTGACACATCAGGTGCCATAAGATTGACTTTAGCAATGGATTATGAAACTGTGCAACTGTATGAAATTTTAGTTGAGGTAAATGATGGCGGAACACCGTCATTAACGTCCACTGTACAAGTGAACTTGGTTGTTACAGATGTAAACGATAATGTTCCAGTTTTCACCAGTACTCCCTACTCCACTAATGTTGCAGAAAACACTGTGGTTGGGACAACTGTATTCACCGTTACTGCAGGCGACCTTGACACTGGTGACACAATTATTTTTTCAGTAAGTCCAGCTGTTGCGGAATTTAACATAGATTCTAGTACAGGGGAGATAATTCTTGCTGCAGCAGTGGATTTTGATACTACCCCAACATCATACGAGGTTATTGTTCTTGCAACAGATTCAGGAACCAATCCATCTGCATCATCTTCCTCTGCCACGGTATCTATCACGATAACAAATGCGAATGATGGTACACCTGTGTTCAGTCCAAATGTCTATGCAACGTCTGTTATTGAAAATTCTGCTAACGGAATAACGGTTATTGCTGTAACCGTCAGTGATATTGACGACACAACATTTACCTACAACATTGCCAGTGGCAACACTGATAATATATTTGGTATTGCTGGAACAACAACAACAGCAGATGTTACCATCGCTGACAATACTTTACTAGATTTCGAAACTACAACAAGTTACACTTTGGTTATACAAGCTACTGATCCTGGTGGACTGATGGGTTCTGCAACTGTACAAATAGAAATAACAAATTATAATGAACACACTCCATCATTTGCATCTTCATCCTCTACTCAGACCGTTGCAGAAAATTCAGCTACTGGAACATCAGTTGTACAAGTGGTTGCTACGGATGGCGACAGTGGTAGTGATGGTGTTATCAAATACGCAATTACTTCTGGAGCAAGTGGAAAGTTTGCAATAGATCCAAGCACAGGGGAGGTGACGGTCAGTGGATCACTTGATGTAGAAACAGTCGGCTCATACACAGTGGTCATTGATGCAGTGGACGGGGGAACAAGTAAGTAAACATAATTTCATGAATTGTTTATTGTGTAAAGATCAAATGGAACTGCCATAAAGAGTATTAGGAATACATATATATATATATATATATATGAGTATTAGACCCTTAAAATCATAATGTTTTACTTCACATATCATGTAATCTTTTATCTTAACTGTGTCATGATCTTTTATCTCATATATGTTCTTTTATCTCATCTATGATCTTTTATCTCATCTGTCACATGATCTGTTACTAATATCTCATCTGTGGCATGATCTTTTATCTCATCTGTCACATGATCTGTTACTAGTATCTCATCTGTGACATGATCTTTTATCTTGTCTGTAACATGATCTCATACTAGTATCTCATCTGTGGCATGATCTTTTTATCTCATCTGTCACATGATCTTTTAGTAGTATCTCATTCTGTCACATGATCTTTTATCTCATCTGTCACATGATATTTTAGAAGTATCTCATTCTTTCACATAATCTTTTATCTCATCTGTCACATGATGTTTTAGTAGTATCTCATTCTGTCACACAATCTTTTATCTCATCTGTCACATGATCTTTTACTAGTATCTCATCTGTGGCATGATCTTTTATCTCGTCTGTCACATGATCTTTTACTAGTATCTCATCTGTGGCATGATCTTTTATCACATCTGTCACATACTTTATATCATCTGTAACATGATCTTTTATATTATCTGTGGCATGATCTTTTATCTCATCTGTGGCATGATCTTACATCACATCTGTGACATATCATCTCATCTGTTACATGATCATTTATCTCATATGTCACATGATTGACATACTTTATCTCATCTGTGACATGATCTTTTATCTCATCTGTGACATGATCTTTTATCTCATCTGTCACATACTTTATCTCATAGGTCACATGATTGACATACTTTATCTCATCTGTAACATGATCTTTTATATTATCTGTGGCATGATCTTTTATCTCATCTGTGGCATGATCTTACATCACATCTGTGACATATCATCTCATCTGTTACATGATCATTTATCTCATATGTCACATGATTGACATACTTTATCTCATCTGTGACATGATCTTTTATCTCATCTGTGACATGATCTTTTATCTCATCTGTCACATACTTTATCTCATATGTCACATGATTGACATACTTTATCTCATCTGTCACATGATCTTTTACTAGTATCTCATCTGTTGCATGATCTTTTATCTCATCTGTCACATACTTTATCTCATCTGTAACATGATCTTTTATCTTATCTGTGGCATGATCTTATATCACATCTGTGACATGATCATCTCATCTGTTACATGATCATTTATCTGATATGTCACATGATTGACATACTTTATCTCATCTGTGACATGGTCACACCTGAGACATAAGTTTTTATCTCACCTGTAACATAATATTTTATCTCGTCTATAGCAATCCTTTTTCTCCTATTTCTTCTCAACGAAGATATGAGTTTTCCAAATGGAGGAAAACTCTATCTTCCGTGTCACGTGATAGCTTTCTCACATGGCCTGACTAATCATATACATTTTTCATTTTCATGCCTACAAAATATTTTTTAACTTGATTTTGCCCTAGTAAACTGTAAAAAAGAGATAGATGTTATGTCAGATTATTGACATCAGTGTATATATTTATGACATTTTGCTTACCTACTAGAATAAGGTCAGAGTAAAAATTATTTTTATGCCTCCCAAAAAACTTTTTGGGTGGCATATAGTAATCACAGCGTCCGTCTTTCCATCCTGTATTTCGTCTCCAGCCTGTAACTTTGTCATGCATAGATGGATTTTGCTGATACTTGCTACAAATGATCAGCATAACATGACGATGTGTCGCGAGTAAGACCCATACCTCAAAGGTCAAAGTCACAGTTTGAGTTTGTTTGACAACACTTTCAGTCTGTTTGAGATTTCGTGTCTGGCCTGTAACTTTTTCATGCATATATAGATTTTGTTAATACTAGCTACAATAATGATCAACAAAGCATGACAATGTGTCACACATTTCACCCAGAATCCCACTTCAAAGGTCAAGGTCACAATTTAACTTTGTTTGATGACACTTTCAGTCTGATTGAGATTTCTTGTCCAGTCTGAAACTTTGTCACCTATGGATAAATTTCAAAAACACTTGGCTCATTTGATCAACATGACATAATTAATTGTTTCATGTAAGTCCCAGAACCTTTCCTCAAAGGTAAAGGTCACACTTTCAATTTGTTTGACATTGCGTGGCTAGTCTGTGACTTTGTCTTTAACTTGGCTCAATTTATCAAGATAACATGACAACGTGTCATAAGTAAAATCTAGACCTGTACCTCAAAGGTCAAGGTCACACTTTGAGTATGTATGACAACACTTTGAATCTGTTTGAGATTTCAAGTCTGTCCTTTAACTTCATCATAAATGGATGGATTTCAAAAACACTTGGCTAAATTTATCAATTGATCAACAATTGATCTGTATCTTACATTTAGGGATTTTTAAATAGCTTTACACAAGTGATCATTATGTCATGATAATGTTTCACCTTCATTTAACTGTTGAAATACCCAGATCATTACATCAGATGTCAAGGTCAAGGTTACACAAAGGTCAAGGTCATGCTTTAATGTAAATAAAACATGAAATTGCATGTCTAGTCTGAAACATCAGTCCATTACTCTTCATATTCATGGATACATTGCTACCTATTATAACATATAGTGTTATTTTTCACAGACCATTTGGAAATTGGGGTGCATGTGACACTTAACAGTGACATTTCTTGTTTAAGTGAATTATTTAAACAAATAATGTGTGGAGAGATTAACAGTTGTAATTTGTGGTATGTTCTTTAAAATATCTCACCTGAGGGGTCAAAATTATATGCAGAGAACTTGGCAAAGCCTCGTCCCTGCATGTAATTTTGACCCCTCAGGTGAGATATTACTATCCCACACCGATCCTCATGATGGATTCCTGTAATCTCATCTGTGACATGATATTTTAACCCTTCTGTTACCTAATCTTTTTACTCTTCTGTGACATATTCAGAAATGAAGCCAAATATTAGTCCACGCCATTATGTAAAGCTATCTCATTGCATTATTGATTAAACTTGTGAAATTATTAAGAATTCCTGTCTACTTTTTTTACACACATTCTAGCACAAATAAAACTACTGCATACTTATTTAGCAAAGATTCTAACACAAATAAACCTACTGTATACTTATTTAGCAAAGATTCTAACACAAATAAAACTACTGTATACTTATTTAGCAAAGATTCTAACACAAATAAAACTACTGCATACTTATTTAGCAAAGATTCTAACACAAATAAAACTACTGCATACTTATTAAGCAAAGATTCTAGCACAAATAAAACTACTGCATACTTATTTAGCAAAGATTCTAACACAAATAAAACTACTGCATACTTATTTAGCAAAGATTCTAGCACAAATAAAACTACTGTATACTTATTTAGCAAAGATTCTAACACAAATAAAACTACTGCATACTTATTTAGCAAAGATTCTAACACAAATAAAACTACTGCATACTTATTTAGCAAAGATTCTAACACAAATAAAACTACTGCATACTTATTAAGCAAAGATTCTAGCACAAATAAAACTACTGTATACTTATTTAGCAAAGATTCTAGCACAAATAAAACTACTGTATACTTATTTAGCAAAGATTCTAGCACAAATAAAACTACTGCATACTTATTTAGCAAAGATTCTAGCACAAATAAAACTACTGCATACTTATTAAGCAAAGATTCTAGCACAAATAAAACTACTGCATACTTATTAAGCAAAGATTCTAGCACAAATAAAACTACTGTATACTTATTAAGCAAAGATTCTAACACAAATAAAACTACTGCATACTTATTTAGCAAAGATTCTAGCACAAATAAAACTACTGCATACTTATTTAGCAAAGATTTTAACTCAAATAAAACTACTGTATACTTATTTAGCAAATATTCTAACACAAATAAAACTACTCCATACTTATTTAGCAAAGATTTTAGCACAAATAAAACTACTGCATACTTATTTAGCAAAGATTTTAACTCAAATAAAACTACTGTATACTTATTTAGCAAAGATTCTAACACAAATAAAACTACTGTATACTTATTTAGCAAAGATTCTAACACAAATAAAACTACTGTATACTTATTTAGTAAAGATTCTAACACAGATAAAACTACTGTATACTTATTTAGCAAAATTATTAAGCAACATATTATTCCACTTATTTAGCACACATTTTGAGCATAAATTAAAATAGTTTATATATATTTTGCAAGCATTTTGAGCACCACAAATAAAACCTCTTGTCTATTATTTAGCAAAAACAAAAACAAAAACTCTTGTATACTTGGTCAACAACATTTTTAGTACAAAAAACAAACTGTCTGATCAACAAACACTTCCAGCACAAATTAAAACCTTTTAGTAGGCTTCTCGTGACTAAGAAGTTACAACTCTTGTCAACTGTTTTGTAACAGTAAATATTTTTGATATTTTCAGTTGCTTTGACATCCCAGTACACCCTGACAGTGACAGTTACAGATGTGAATGATTTTGCTCCTGTATGTTCTAGCTCGCTGTACAGCGCTAATCTAGCAGAAGATGCAGCAACTGGTACCACGGTGTCACAACTTAACTGTCCCGACGCCGATTCTAGTGCACCTAATAATAATGTTGCTACATATGCCATCACAGCTGGTAATACAGGTAATCTTATATCTATTGTCTATTGTTAACCTCCGTCTGTTTTTTATTTTTAGAAAAATCATTTCTCTCAGGTAAAAATCACTTTCTATGAGTGGTTGCATTATCGGTAATGGACTGGGCGTAATATCAGAAATTTAAGACATATAATAATGATAATTACTGATAATTTCAGGAGGGGAATTCCTTATTTCTGCAACAGGGGAGGTAACCACAGCTGCACTGTTTGACAGGGAGACATCTGATTCCTACGAGATCGTTATTGTTGTCACTGACTCCGGGACAACTCCGTCTGCAATGTCAACTACTACAACTCTTACAATAACCGTGACAGGTATAATATATGCATATTGCAGGATTATTCTGTGTGCCTGATTATTCTGTTACGTAAATAACTGTGACAGGTATAATATATGCATATTGCAGGGTTATCCTGTTTGGTATATAACTGTGACAGGTATAATATATGGATATTGCAGGATTATCCAGTTTGGTATATAACTGTGACAGGTATAATATATGGATATTGCAGGGTTATCCTGTAAGGTAAATAACTGTGACAGGTATAATATATGCATATTGCAGGGTTATCCTGTTAGGTATATAACTGTGTCTGGTATAATAAATGCATATTGCAGGGTTATCCTGTTTGGTATATAACTGTGACAGGTATAATATATGCATATTGCAGGGTTATCCTGTTAGGTAAATAACTGTGACTGGTATAATATATGCATATTGCAGGGTTATCCTGTTAGGTATATAACTGTGTCTGGTATAATAAATGCATATTGCAGGGTTATCCTGTTTGGTATATAACTGTGACAGGTATAATATATGCATATTGCAGGGTTATCCTGTTAGGTATATAACTGTGTCTGGTATAATAAATGCATATTGCAGGAATATCCTATTTGGTATATAACTGTGACTGGTATAATAAATGCATATTGCAGAGTTATCCTGTAAGGTATGTGACTGTGTCTGGTATAATATATGCATATAGCAGGGTTATCCTGTTAGGTATATGACTGTGTCTGGTATAATATATGCATATTGCAGGGTTATCCTGTTAGGTATATAACTGTGTCTGGTATAATAAATGCATATTGCAGGATTATCCTGTTTGGTATATAACTGTGACTGGTATAAATATGGATATTGCAGGATTATCCTGTTTGGTATATAACTGTGACAGGTATAATATATGCATATTGCAGGGTTTTCCTGTATGGATATTGCAGGATTATCCTGTTTGGTATATAACTGTGACAGATATAATATATGGATATTGCAGGATTATCCTGTTTGGTATATAACTGTGACAGATATAATATATGCATATTGCAGGGCTATCCTGTTTGGTATATAACTGTGACAGGTACAATATATGCATATTGCAGGGTTATCCTGTTAGGTATATTACTGTGTCTGGTATAATGAATGCATATTGCAGGATTATCTTGTTAGGTATATAACTGTGACTGGTATAAATATGGATATTGCAGGATTATCCTGTTTGGTATATAACTGTGACAGGTAAAATATATGCATATTGCAGGGTTATCCTGTTTGGTATATAACTGTGACTGGTATAAATATGGATATTGCAGGATTATCCTGTTTGGTATATAACTGTGACAGGTATAATATATGCATATTGCAGGGTTATCCTGTTAGGTATATAACTGTGTCTGGTATAATAAATGCATATTGCAGGATTATCCTGTTTGGTATATAACTGTGACTGGTATAAATATGGATATTGCAGGATTATCCTGTTTGGTATATAACTGTGACAGGTATAATATATGGATATTGCAGGGTTATCCTGTTTGGTATATAACTGTGACAGGTAAAATATATGGATATTGCAGGGTTATCTTGTTAGGTATATAACTGTGACTGGTATAAATATGGATATTGCAGGATTATCCTGTTTGGTATATAGCTGTGACAGGTATAATATATGCATATTGCAGGATTATCCTGTTTAGTATATAGCTGTGACATGTATAATATATGCATATTGCAGGGTTATCCTGTTAGGTATATAACTATGACAGGTATAATATATGCATATTGCAGGGTTATCCTGTTTGGTATATAACTGTGACTGGTATAAATATGGATATTGCAGGGTTATCCTGTTTGGTATATAACTGTGTCTGGTATAATATATGGATATTGCAGGATTATCCTGTATTGATATTGCAGGGTTATCCTGTTTGGTATATAACTGTGACAGGTATAATATATGCATATTGCAGGATTATTCTGTATTGATATTGCAGGGTTATCCTGTTTGGTATATAACTGTGACAGGTATAATATATGGATATTGCAGGGTTATCCTGTTTGGTATATAACTGTGACAGGTATAATATATGCATATTGCAGTGTTATCTGGTTTGGTATATAACTGTGACAGGTATAATATATGCATATAGCAGGATTATCCTGTTTGGTATATAACTGTGACTGGTATAAATATGGATATTGCAGGATTATCCTGTTTGGTATATAACTGTGACAGGTATAATATATGCATATTGCAGGATTATCCTGTTTGGTATGTAACTGTGACAGGTATAATATATGGATATTGTAGGGTTATCCTGTATGGATATTGCAGGGTTATCCTGTTTGGTATATAACTGTGACAGGTATAATATATGGATATTGCAGGATTATCCTGTATGGATATTGCAGGGTTATCCTGTTTGGTATATAACTGTGACAGGTATAATATATGGATATTGCAGGATTATCCTGTATGGATATTGCAGGGTTATCCTGTTTGGTATATAACTGTGACAGATATAATATATGGATATTGCAGGGTTATCTGGTTTGGTATATAACTGTGACAGGTATAATATATGCATATAGCAGGATTATCCTGTTTGGTATATAACTGTGACAGGTATAATATATGGATACTGCAGGATTATCCTGTATGGATATTGCAGGGTTATCCTGTTTGGTATATAACTGTGACAGGTATAATATATGGATATTGCAGGATTATCCTGTATGGATATTGCAGGATTATCCTGTTTGGTATAAAACTGTGACAGGTATAATATATGCATATTGCAGGATTATCCTGTTTGGTATGTAACTGTGACAGGTATAATATATGGATATTGTAGGGTTATCCTGTATGGATATTGCAGGGTTATCCTGTTTGGTATATAACTGTGACAGGTATAATATATGGATATTGCAGGATTATCCTGTATGGATATTGCAGAGTTATCCTGTTTGGTATAAAACTGTGACAGGTATAATATATGCATATAGCAGGATTATCCTGTTTGGTATATAACTGTGACAGGTATAATATATGGATACTGCAGGATTATCCTGTATGGATATTGCAGGGTTATCCTGTTTGGTATATAACTGTGACAGGTATAATATATGGATATTGCAGGATTATCCTGTATGGATATTGCAGAGTTATCCTGTTTGGTATATAACTGTGACAGGTATAAAATATGCATATAGCAGGATTATCCTGTTTGGTATATAACTGTGACAGGTATAATATATGGATATTGCAGGGTTATCCTGTATGGATATTGCAGGGTTATCCTGTTTGGTATATAACTGTGACATGGTATAATATATGCATATTGCATGGTTATCCTGTTTGGTATATAACTGTGACAGGTATAATATATGCATATTGCAGGATTATTCTATTAGAAATATAATAAATTTCCTTCAAATAACTAATTCAAACAAGCTGGTGCTGAGCATGGCAAGCTCAGTCAGTACTTGTCTGACTGTCAATCCAGGGGTCATGAGTTCACATCCATGCCCAGTCAGTACTTGTCTGACTGTCAAGCCAGGGGTCATGGGTTCACATCCCTGCCCAGTCAGTACTTGTCTGACTGTCAAGCCAGGGGTCATGAGTTCACATCCTTGCATGGTCAGTACTTGTCTGACTGTCAATCCAGGGGTCATGAGTTCACATCCCTGCCCAGTCAGTACTTGTCTGACTGTCAATCCAGGGGTCATGAGTTCACATCCCTGCCCAGTCAGTACTTGTCTGACTGTCAATCCAGGGGTCATGAGTTCACATCCCTGCCCAGTCAGTACTTGTCTGACTCTCAACCCAGGGTTCATGAGTTCACATTCCTGCCTGGTCAATACTTGTATGACTGTCAATCCAGGGGTCATTGGTTCACATCTCTGCCTGGTCAGTACTTGTCTGACTCTCAATCCAGAGGTCATGACTTCACATCCCTGCACGGTCAGTACTTATCTGACAAATCAAGGGGTCATGCAGTCACATCCCCGCCCAGTCAGTACTTGTCTGACTGTCAAGCCAGGGGCCATGGGTTCACATCTCTGCCTGGTCAGTACTTGTCTGACTGTCAATCAAGGGGTAATTGGTTCATATCCCTGCCTGGTTAGTATTTGTCTGACTGTCAATCCAGGGTCATGAGTTCACATCCCTGCCCAGTCAGTAATTGTCTGACTGTCAATCCAGGGATCATGAGTTCACATCCCTGCCCAGTCAGTACTTGTCTGACTGTCAGTCCAGGGGTTATGAGTTCACATCCCTGCCCAGTCAGTACTTGTCTGATTGTCAAGCCAGGGGTCATGAGTTCACATCCCTACCCAGTCAGTACTTGTTTGACTGTCAATCCAGGGGTCATGAGTTCAAATCCCTGCTGGTCAGTACTTGTTTGACTGTCAGTCCAGGGGTTATGAGTTCACATCCCTGCCGTGCCATGTTTCTGTGATGATTGTTGATGGTCTTCCACCTCTTAATATGTCTAGTACAAGTTATCCACCTAGTGGACACTAGAGATGTTGGATAGATGTACTGATGACAGTTTAAAACTGTAATACTATTTGGCACAAAACAATACACCGACTCGGCAAGCTCTTCCGATTTGGTCTGTTAAATAGCAATGTTTGGAAAGTCACATTTGAGCTGATTGGTCAGTTCAGGTTTAAGTTTGAATGACATCACAGTTAAATAAGCATTTAATTGCTATGAAATGTGGAACATGCGTAGAATCCCTGCTTTTTCATCGGGGGTTAATAGACCTGATTCACGAGATATGAGAATCTGGGATAAACTAGGTATCTGTACAATTATGAAATGCAGGTTGACAAGTTTGATATTTGTCAATGTAGGTAAAATTTTAAAGGAGTTGTGGCCCCTTTTAACTTAATTATAGGTAAAAAAATTGTTTGTGATCAATGGGGCATTTCTGGTTTGTTATGAATTTCAGAATTTTAGCTCTACTAGCTGTAGTTTAAGATTTGCAATGTTTGTGTTTGTTTGTTCTCTTTGCAGATGTAAACGACAAGGACCCAGTATTCGGACTACCAATTTATAACATCAATATAAATGAGAATACGGCTCGTCACACCTCTATAGGCGCAGTCACGGCTACTGACCTTGACATTGATTTGGCTGGTAACTATAGATATATAAACTGTTTTCACTCGGGGGTGGGGAAAGTTTCAGCCTTCATAACCATCAAATGTGAATAAGGTTTAAGAAGGCAAATGGATACTGTTAATTATTAAACTAATTAATTATCTGATTGTACATTTAATGACTCTTAGAAATTGGTAATGTCATAGTTATAGTTCTTTGAATATAATTGATACCACATGAAGTGAATATCCAAGTATAATTTGATTGGTCAATATACTGGTATTTTGTATATAAGAAAAATAATTTGCGCTCTTCTTTATATCAAAATAAACTGTTGATTGATATACTTGTACTTTCCAGTAAAATTAGAAGAAATTATTTTTGAAGGACTGCCATTGGATATTAATGGCCAAACATTTTTGGTTTTGAAAACATTAATTTGACAAAGAAAGCTGAAGGAAAAGTCAAACAAAATCATCTACGGAATGCACCTCTTCAACCAGTTTCATGAATATTTTGTGAAATCAAACTTTTTGTATGCAGAAATTTCAATAATATTTATATTTTATTCATCAATGAGGTATTAAATAAAGATAGTACCATAAACAATGACATCATTTAATTAAAATGATGGACCGTATGAAACAAAAGAAATACTAATATGGGACTTTAGTGATTATTCTAGGTAATTTACCACATATAGATGCCTTTGGACACCTAATATTGAAAGCATTAATTCAACACATATCAGCAATGGATGAATTGTGTTTATATTAACTGCGGCAGTGTGAAGATATAATGTAGATATATCAGTGTGTTGGAGTGGTAGTGTGAAGATATAATGTAGATATATCAGTGTGTTTGAATGGTAGTGTGGAGATATAATGTAAATACATCAGTGTGTTGGAGTGGTAGTGTGAAGATATAATGTAGATACAACAGTGTGTAGGAGTGGTAGTGTGGAGATATAATGTAGATATATAAGTGTGTTGGAGTGGTAGTGTGAAGATATAATGTAGATAGATCAGTGTGTTGGAGCGGTATTGTGAAGATATAATGTAGATAGATCAGTGTGTTGGAGCGGTAGTGTGAAGATATAATGTAGATATATCAGTGTGTTGGAGTGGTAGTGTGAAGATATAATGTAGATATATAAGTGTGTTGGAGTGGTAGTGTGGAGATATAATGTAGATATATCAGTGTGTTGGAGTGGTAGTGTGAAGATATAATGTAGATATATCAGTGTGTTGGAGTGGTAGTGTGAAGATATAATGTAGATATATCAGTGTGTTGGAATGGTAGTGTGGAGATATAATGTAGATAGATCAGTGTGTTGGAGTGGTAGTGTGAAGATATACTGTAGATATATCAGTGTGTTGGAGTGGTAGTGTGAAGATATAATGTAGATATATCAGTGTGTTGAGGCGGTAGTGTGAAGATAAAATGTAGATATATCAGTGTGTTGGAGTGGTAGTGTGAAGATATAATGTAGATATATCAGTGTGTTTGAATGGTAGTGTGGAGATATAATGTAAATACATCAGTGTGTTGGAGTGGTAGTGTGAAGATATAATGTAGATACAACAGTGTGTAGGAGTGGTAGTGTGAAGATAAAATGTAGATATTTCAGTGTGTTGGAATGGTAGTGTGGAGATATAATGTAGATATATCAGTGTGTTGGAGTGGTAGTGTGGAGATATAATGTAGATACATCAGTGTGTTGGAGTGTAATTGTGGAGATATAATGTAGATGTATCAGTGTGTTGGAGCGGTTGTGTGGAGATATAATGTAGATATATCAGTGTGTTGGAGCGGTAGTGTGAAGATATAATGTAGATAGATCAGTGTGTTGGAGTGGTAGTGTGAAGATATAATGTAGATACAACAGTGTGTTGGAGTGGTAGTGTGAAGATATAATGTAGATATATCAGTGTGTTGGAGTGATAGTGTGGAGATATAATGTAGATACATCAGTGTGTTGGAGTGTAATTGTGGAGATATAATGTAGATATTTCAGTGTGTTGGAATGGTAGTGTGGAGATATAATGTAGATATATCAGTGTGTTGGAGTGGTAGTGTGGAGATATAATGTAGATACATCAGTGTGTTGGAGTGTAATTGTGGAGATATAATGTAGATATATCAGTGTGTTGGAGCGGTTGTGTGGAGATATAATGTAGATATATCAGTGTGTTGGAGCGGTAGTGTGAAGATATAATGTAGATACATCAGTGTGTTGGAGTGGTAGTGTGAAGATATAATGTAGATACATCAGTGTGTTGGAGTGGTAGTGTGAAGATATAATGTAGAGACAACAGTGTGTTGGAGTGGTAGTGTGAAGATATAACGTAGATATATCAGTGTGTTGGAGTGGTAGTGTGGAGATATAATGTAGATACATCAGTGTGTTGGAGTGTAATTGTGGAGATATAATGTAGATATATCAGTGTGTTGGAGCGGTTGTGTGGAGATATAATGTAGATATATCAGTGTGTTGGAGCAGTAGTGTGAAGATATAATGTAGATACATCAGTGTGTTGGAGTGGTAGTGTGAAGATATAATGTAGATACAACAGTGTGTTGGAGTGGTAGTGTGAAGATATAATGTAGATATATCAGTGTGTTGGAGTGGTAGTGTGGAGATATAATGTAGATACATCAGTGTGTTGGAGTGGTAGTGTGAAGATATAATGTAGATACAACAGTGTGTTGGAGTGGTAGTGTGAAGATATAATGTAGATATATCAGTGTGTTGGAGTGGTAGTGTGGAGATATAATGTAGATACATCAGTGTGTTGGAGTGTAATTGTGGAGATATAATGTAGATATATCAGTGTGTTGGAGCGGTTGTGTGGAGATATAATGTAGATATATCAGTGTGTTGGAGCGGTAGTGTGAAGATATAATGTAGATACATCAGTGTGTTGGAGTGGTAGTGTGAAGATATAATGTAGATACAACAATGTGTTGGAGTGGTAATGTGAAGATATAATGTAGATATATCAGTGTGTTGGAGTGGTAGTGTGGAGATATAATGTAGATACATCAGTGTGTTGGAGTGTAATTGTGGAGATATAATGTAGATATATCAGTGTGTTGGAGCGGTTGTGTGGAGATATAATGTAGATATATCAGTGTGATGGAGCGGTAGTGTGAAGATATAATGTAGATACTTCAGCATGTAGGAGGGGTAGTGTGAAGATATAATGTAGATATATCAGTGTGATGGAGCAGTAGTGTGAAGATATAATGTAGATACATCAGTGTGTTGGAGTGGTAGTGTGAAGATATAATGTAGATGCTTCGGTGTGTTGAAGTGGTAGTGTGGAGATATAATGTAGATACTTCAGTGTGTTGGAACGGTAAGCATGTCATGATGATGTTTCAGCATCATTTAACTGTTGAAATACCCAGACCATTACATCAGATGTCAAGGTCAAGGTAAAGGTCAAGGTCATGTTTTAATGTAAAAAACATGAAATTTCATTTCTAGTCTGAAACATCAGTCCATTACTCTTTATATTCATGGATCACTACCTATTATAACTTAATTATATTGTTATTTTTCAACAACCATTTGGGGGGCATTCGACACTTACCAGTGACATTTCTTGTTTTGATTTTTTTTTAAATATTTACCATTTCACATTTTTAAAAAAAGAAATTGTTTTATGACTTACCTACCTGCCTATTCATTTCTGATAGTCATGTACAAGGTTGGGAAACAGCAAACATGATTTATTGCTAATCTAATTTGATCATCATTTTATAAACAATGTTATATGTTCAGTAGTAAATATTCAGTTATTATATTTCAGGATCTTTGGTTTACAGTATATTCAGTGGAAATGGCGATGGAAAGTTTTTGCTGGATTCAACAACAGGTGATATAACTCTTGCAGCTACAGTTGATTACGAGACCACAACAACGACGCCATACATTCTAACTGTGCATGCTACTGACAAAGAGGTAGTACTGCGTACTGGCACTTCAACTGTGTCCATAACTCTAGTTGACGTCAATGATAACAGCCCATCATGCACCCGTTCACTGTACACGGGAGAAATTGCAGAGAATGTTGCTACAGGCACGAGTGTCGCTACGGTAGTGTGCACAGATGCCGACACTGTTGGAAGCATCACGTACACCTTTACGCCCTCTGTCAGCGAGTTTAACATTGATGCTAATACGGGAGTGGTAACTACTGCTGCTACTTTAGATATTGAAACAACGCCCAGTTACGCTTTAACCATTGTGGCATCTGATGGAACTCTTGCTACCACCGTCACTGTCACTGTTGGCCTGACAGACGTCAATGATAATACGCCGGTATTTAGTCCTGCTGGACCGTACACACAAACTATAAATGAGAATGAATCAGTCGGTTATACAGTGAAGGATATAAACGCTATTGATTCTGATGTGACGGAGACCACATTCATATATACTATAGCATCTGGGAATGATGACGGAAAATTTGTAATTAGTGTATCATCTGGCATTATTCAATTACAGCAGACCATTGACCGCGACAGCCCTCTCATGACTTCGTATACCTTAACTATTGAAGTTTCTGATGGAACGACTACAGCGACAACAAGTATTGTTGTAACAATTGACGATTTGAATGATAACTATCCAAGTTGCGATTCTAGCTCATATTCCGTTACGAAACTGGAAAGCACAGTTTCTGGTACGTCCCTTATTTCTCCTGTGTGCACAGATTTAGATATAGCTGCATCACCGACCCCCTTGCTGTATACAATTACAGCTGGGAACGGTGATGGTAAATTCCAAGTTAATACTGGAACGGGTGAACTGACTACCCAGGCAAATCTTGACTATGAGACAACTACGAGCTACACTCTCACAGTTACAGTAGATGACCAGGGCACATCATCAAATCTGGTACTGACCATCACAATGACGATATATGTGGATTCGGTAAATGAGCACACCCCAGTATTACAAAACACCCCATATGATGTAACAGTTAATGAGGCTGAAAACTTTGGTTATTTAGTTGTCACTGTGTCTGCAACAGACATGGATACGGGGTCAAACCATGGTGTATTGAGGTACGCAATCTCGAGTGGGAACAGTGCTGGACATTTCTCTATAGATTCAACATCCGGTGCGATAACTGTATCTGGTCCGCTCGACAGAGAGAGTATTTCTTCTTATTCAATTACTGTAGGTGCAAGCGATATGCTAGAAGGTGAATCAGGTGCGTTGACCGCCCAAACCACTTTTGTAATAACTATTTCCGACTCTAATGACAATTACCCGCAGATCAGCCCATCCACATACGCTGTGACAGTCAATGAGAATGCTGGAACGGGTGCGAGTATAGTGCAGATCATAGCAACTGACGATGATGATGGAACAGCCGGAACCAGTGGTTTGCAGTATGACATCACTGCAGGAAACACATTAACTGCGTTTACAATAAATGGCAATTGGGTAGAGGTACTCGGAAACATTGATGCTGCCACGCAGTCTACGTATGTTTTGACGGTCAAAGTAAGCGATCAGGGTACTCCAGTGCTCAGTTCTTTCACTCTTGTAACAATAGAAGTTGTTGCTATCAATGAACACTCTCCAACATTTTCTGTTTTATCCACAACGGTGACACTTTCTGAATCGGAAACTGTTGGTAATAGCATCTACCAAGCTGCCGCTTCTGACTTGGATCTTGGGGATTTTGCCGTACTCAGATATAATCTTGTGTCGGGAATTACAAATAGCGAATTCAGTGTAGATCCTTTCAATGGAGATGTACGTGTTACTAATAAACTAGATTATGATACTAATCCCATTCAATACTCACTGGTAATCGAGGTAAGAGACACGGCCACTTCAACCGCTGATACCAATACAGCAACTATGACTGTGACGGTAGACCTCACAGATGCAAATGATGAGACTCCAACATTTACATTGAACATTTACACAGCTTCTATAGATGAAAATGAGTCAACGGGAACGTCCGTGGTTACCGTCACTGCTACAGATGCAGATTCATCGTCAAATGGTGCTGTCACATACTCTATCGTGTCTGGCACTGGTGTCTCTTCCTTCTCTATTCATTCTACAAGTGGAGTTATAAGCACATCCGCAGGTTTAGATTATGAAACCTTGGCATACTACGATGTTACAGTGAAAGCAGTGGATTCTGGTACTGTACCTTTGTCGTCTACATGTGTTGTGCAAATTACTGTGGTCGACCTTAATGATAACACGCCAGTGTTCCAGGTGGCAGCATTGGCGATTTCCATCACAGAAGCAACAGCCATCAACACTGTGATCGCCACGGTCCAGGCTATAGATGCAGACTCCATTGCCAGTAATAACAACGCATTTATCTATAGTTTTTCTGTAGTGTCCAGTGATTTCAGTATAGATGCTACAAGTGGTGCAATAACCACTATAGCTCTTCTGGATAGAGATACAGTACCCAGGTATGCGTATATAATAATTAAATAGTAATAATTTAGAGAAAAAAATCCTGATCTATTTCTCTTAAATATATATCCTACTAGCTGAGTTAACTGTCAATCCAAAGGTCATGAGTTTGAATCCTCACCCTACCACAGTTTCTATAATTATTGGTCATGAATTTTGTTCTCTATGGCCATGAATTTCCCACCTCTATGTTGAAAGATAAGGTGTGTCTAGTACTTGAAAATAGCCAAGCAGTTTCCAAGAATGATGATTAAGTATTCTAACCGCTGTTAAGTAATACAGATATAATACAGAATAATAAAAAGCACAAAATCAAATCTAAATAAGTTGTGTTGTCACAATTACTTTTTCTGATCATGCTGATGCCTGTCCTGATTATTTGCTTGTCATACTTGTCACAAGTGCTTTTTCTGATCATGCTGATGCCTGTCCTGATTATTTGCTTGTCATACTTGTCACAAGTGCTTTTTCTGATCATGCTGATGCCTGTCTTGATTATTTGCTTGTCATACTTGTCACATGTGATTTTTTTCTGATCATGCTGATGACTGTCTTGATTACTTGCTTGTCATTCTTGTCACAAGTACTTTTTTCTGGGCATGCTGATGCCTGTTTTGATTTTTTGCTTGTCGTACTTGTCACAAGTGTGTCTTGATTATTTTCTTGTCATACTTGTCACAAGTGCTTTTTTCTGAGCATGCTGATGCCTGTCTTGATTACTTGCTTGTCGTTCTTGTCACAAGTGTGTCTTGATTATTTTCTTGTCATACTTGTCACAAGTGCTTTTTTCTGAGCATGCTGATGCCTGTCTTGATTATTTGCTTGTCGTACTTGTCACAAGTGTGTGATGCCTTTCTTGATTATTTGCTTGTCATTCTTGTCACAAGTGCTTTTTTCTGATCATGCTGATGCCTGTCTTGATTACTTGCTTGTCATACTTGTCACAAGTGATTTTTTTCTGATCATGCTGATGCCTGTCTTGATTACTTGCTTGTCATTCTTGTCACAATTGATTTTTTTCTGATCATGCTAATGCCTGTCTTGATTACTTGCTTGTCATACTTGTCACAAGTGATTTTTTTCTGATCATGCTGATGCCTGTCTTGATTACTTGCTTGTCATTCTTGTCACAATTGATTTTTTTTCTGAGCATGCTGATGCCTGTCTTGATTACTTGCTTGCCATAATTGTCACAAGTGTTTTTTTTCTGAGCATGCTGATACCTGTCTTGATTACTTGCTTGCCATACTTGTCACAAGTGTTTTTTTCTGAGCATGCTGATGCCTGTCTTGATTACTTGCTTGCCATACTTGTCACAAGTGTTTTTTTCTGAGCATGCTGATGCCTGTCTTGATAACTTGCTGTTCATACTTATCACAAGTGATTTTTTTCTATTTTACAGCCACACATTGGTAATTTATGCCAAGGATCAGTTAGGCTCTGGAGCGTCCGTTTTGACTGGTACAGCCACGTACACAGTCCAGTTGACAGACGAAAATGATAATGCACCTGCCTATAGCAATCTTCCATATGACACCACGATTGCAGAAGATACTATTATAAACACGGTTGTGTTTACAATCACAGCTACTGATTTGGATGCAAACGAAAATGCCGTCCTAACATATTCTATTACTAGTGGAGATGCAAACAACGATTTTGTTATTGACTCTGGATCAGGTCTGATTCAGGTGAAGAAAAGTTTAGATCGGGAGACCATAGATTCATACAATTTACAAGTTACTGTTGTTGATAATGGTGCACCACCCCAGTCTGCGATAACCGTGGCAACAGTCACAATCAGTGATGTGAATGACAATAGTCCAATATTCCAGCCTTATCCAACCACTTCCTACACATTTTCAGTTGTTGAGAATGTCCCTTCGGGAACATCGGTGGACAGCGTGTCTGCCACAGATGCAGACACAGGTACCAATGCAGTAATTACATTTGTTATTTCTTCATTTGTTACTGGCGACAACACACATTTTGTAATTGACGCGTCCACTGGTGTGATATCCACTGCCGGTTCATTAGACAGGGAGGTACAAGATACTTACGAATTTATTGTCCGTGCGTCTGATGGAAGTCCTAATGTCCTCACAGCAAGTGCCACTGTGACGATCAGCATAACTGACTATAATGACAACATTCCTAGCTTCAGCTCCACACTGTACACGGGTAACGTTGTCGAGAACACTATCGCGGGAACAAGCATCCTGTCTGTGGTTATTACCGATGTAGACATTAATGTGAATGATGATATAACGCTCAGTATTGATTTAAGCACTCCAGATGGTCCTAGAGCTGATATATATATTGCACTAGATTCGGCCACCTCGATTATATCCGTTAAGACTCCTATAGACAGAGAGACTGACCAGTCGTTCAGTTTTACTCTGATAGCTACAGATGGTGGAACTCCTGCTTTATCGTTCACAACGTCTGTCAGTATCACAGTTGGAGATGAAAATGATAACCTTCCTGTGTTTTCACCGACATTCTACAACTCTGAAATTGCCTACAATGATGATTGTCAGGTGACAGTGGCGACAATAACTGCGACAGATGCCGATACAGGTGTCAATGCCGTCTTGTCTTACTCGACCACACTGAATAATAACCCACATTTGTTTACCTTGGATTCAAGTACAGGTATGTATCCATACAGTATATATTGCTATAATGATAATGCATACACATGGGGGTCAAGGTCTCTGTTACTTAAAATAGAAAAATGGTTCCCTTTCAGTAACTTTAGTTGGTGTTGATCTATTTGAATGAAAGTGTACATAGGTAGCTTATATCGAGATAATGTTTGGGATTGCATTTGGTCATTGGGGTCAAGGTCACTGTTACTAAAAATAGAAAAAATTGTTAGTTTTTACTGTCAATATTAAACTTAAGAAGAAATGAGATGTTACATGATACTTGGTATAGGTAGGTAAAAAATATATCAAGATGAAGATTAGGATTCCTAATGGGGTCACTGATGTCTTGTTAATTGTTTCTGAAAATAAGAAAAACGGTTTCCACTCCAAATAACACTGAATGGATCAAACTGAGTGTGTAAATTAAGTGCTATAAATTACTCGAAGTATGATTTTTTGTTTGTTTTGTTCATGAGAATAAGTGGAGAGATTAACAGAAGCAGAGTGGTAGTGCAGTGGATAGAGTGTTGGCTGTTTACATTAGAGGTTGTGGGTTTGATCTTTAACACGATATGTTGGCCTCTCAAAAACAAATAACACCCAGTACTACTGGTTCTACTCATGAAGTGGACTTGTGGTCCATGCTAGAAGTAGCAGTTCAATACCCAGCTTGACCTTTTGATCTTTTATAAAAAAAATAACACTCCATACTAGTTCTATCCAGGAAGTGTACTCAAGAGTGGTACATTTAAGCTCCGGGTTTACTTTGCAATAATGTTAAAATATATTAATATAGACTAACAACGATGATAAAATGTTTATTCCCTCCACAGGAGATGTCACCTTGGTAGCCACCGCAGGCACGGACACTGGTTATGTTCTGTATGCTGCTGCAACTGACATGGGCAGCCCAGTCAGCACGTCGTCAACGGGAGCAACAGTCCGTGTTGACACATATAATCCCACAACAACAATTCTAAATTACTACATGTCTATAAGCTCTGCTACTTACCTAGCCAGTGAAGCAACCTTTCTGAGCCAGCTTACTACAGTTTATCAGCAAACGTACACAAGTGCAGAGGCAAAGCGTTGGTGTGTCGCAGCCATCACTTCAGTGTAAGTTTGGTTTATTCATCAAAATAACACCAGAGATACTCTCCTTTGTATCAGCCATAACTAACTGCGTTATATTCTGACCTTTGCCCCCTAATAGTATGAAAAATTTAGGAGATGAATAAAAGCGAGACTGCGAGTTAAGGAAATGTTATCTTTGTATGCATCAAAGTTCCTAAAAATAAATCAAAATGGGTTTAACACAATCTTCAACATACATTGGACAGGTAGAAAAAATAAAATAAAAAAAAAAATGCCAGATTTTCACAACGATTTTTTTTTCATTTTCTATCTGTCCAAATGCAAAAGCTGAACCCGATAAGCTCAGTCAGTAAAGCCCCTGACTGTAAATCCAGGGGTCATAAACTTGAATCCACGCTCAGCCATAGTCTCGGTTATAATTGGTAATGAACTTTGTTTCATGGTCATGAATGACAAAAGTAAAAACTAAATAACTATAATTTTCATGTACCTCACTACATTATATTTTATATCTCCTGTAAGAAAACGCAGCAGACGATAGTAACAAGATTAATACTAGTGACCACATAGGGTTTTCTTACAATTCATATTTTAGAAATTGCGGGGTGTTCAGTAAGACTTAACATTCCATGACGTCCAATAAGAAATGATTATAATTTTCAGGATGTTGTTAAGTCCAATATGAAAAAAAAATATTGATTTTCGGGATGCTTTCATTTTGAAGCATACGATAAAAATTTCTTACGTCACTCACATGGTACAAAAGTTCTAAGCTCATTTTAATATATTTACATATATTAGGTGGATAATAAAAATGCATAGTATTCTGCTAAATAACAACCTTATAATGGTACAGGAAGGAGCGAATTAATGAATATTCAATAAATATCAATGGTTTTCTTTACAGCTCTTGTGTGGTACAAGTGTATGTGGTTAAAGACATGACTACTGTAAATATCAATGGTTTTTCTTTACAGCTCTTGTGTCGTACGAGTGTATGTGGTTAAAGACACGACTACTGTAGACGAGGAGTCCGAGATCACGGTAACAAAAACCTTCCTCACTGTAAATCAGGCATACGCTGTCACTGCTCAGGATGATGCCGGAACACCAGCATCCGTCATTCAGGGTAGGGTATTTTAGGAATTGTTCATTGGTTGAGATATCCAGGGTAGGGTATTATAGGAATTGTTCATGGGTTAAGATACCCAGGGTAGGGTATTATAGGAATTGTTCATGGGTTGAGATATCCAGGGAAGGGAATAATAGGAATGGTTCATGGGTTGAGATACCCAGGGTAGGGTATTATAGGAATGGTTCATGGGTTTAGATAAATGTACCCAGGGTAGGGTGTTATAGGAATTGTTCATGGTTTGAGATATCCAGGGAAGGGAATTATAGGAATGGTTCATGGGTTGAGATACCCAGGGTAGGGTATTATAGGAATTGTTCATGGTTGAGATATCCAGGGTAGGGTATCATAGGAATGGTTCATGGGTTGAGATACCCAGGGTAGAGTATCATAGGAATTGTTCATGGTTGAGATATCCAGGGTAAGGTATTATAAGAATGGTTCATGGGTTGAGATACCCAGAGTAGGGTATGATAGGAATGGTTCATGGGTTGAGATATCAAGGATAGGGTATTATAGGAATGGTTCATGGGTTGAG
This sequence comes from Panopea generosa, assembly GCA_029582155.1. Taxonomy (NCBI): domain Eukaryota; kingdom Metazoa; phylum Mollusca; class Bivalvia; order Adapedonta; family Hiatellidae; genus Panopea; species Panopea generosa. The sequence continues at coordinate 67,750,450 of CM055903.1, read as the reverse complement.
ATACCCAGGGTATGGTATTATAGTAATGGTTCATGGGTTGAGATATTCAGGGTAGGGTATTATAGGAACGGTTCATGGGTTGAGATATCCAGGGTAGTGTATTATAGGAATAATTCAAAGGTTGGGATATCCAGGGTATGAAATTATAGGAATGGTTCATGGGTTGAGATATCCAGGGTAGGGTATTATAGGAATGGTTCATGGGTTGAGATATTCAGTGTAGGGTATTATACGAATGGTTCATGGGTTGGAATATCCAGGGTAAGGAATTATACGAATGGTTCATGGGTTGAGATATCCAGGGTAGGGTATGATAGGAATGGTTCATGGGTTGAGATATCCAGGGTATGGTATGATAGGAATGGTTCAGGGGTTGAGATATCCATAGTATGGTATTATAGGAATTGTTCATGGGTGGAGATTTGAGGGTATGGTGTTAAAGGAATGTTTCACGGGTTGAGATATCCATGTTATGGAATGATTGGAAAGTTTCAGGGTTTGTGATATCCATGATTTGGCATTATAGGAATGTTTCATTGGTTGAGATATCCAGGGTATGGTGTTGTACGAATGATTCAGGGGTTCAGATATCCATGGTATGGTGTTATACGAATGATTCAGGGGTTCAGATATCCATGGTATGCTGTTATATGAATGAATCAGGGGTTCAGATATCTATGATATGGTATTATAGGAATGTTTCAGGGGTTCAGATATCCCGGTTATGGCATTATAGGAATGTTTCATAAGTTGAGGTATCCATGGTATTGAATGATAGGACTGTTTCAGGGGTTGAGATATGCATTGTATGTTATAGGACTGTTCCATGGGTTGAGATTTACAGGGTATGGTATTATAGGAATATTCCTTGGGTTGAGATATCCAGGGTATGGTGTTATATGAATGTTTCTGGTATTGAGATATCCATGGTATGGAATGATAGAAATGTTTCATGGTTTGAGATATCCATGGTATGGTATTGTATTAATTTTTAATAGGTTGAGATATCCATGGTATTGAATAATAGGAATGTTTCATGGATTGAGATATCTAGGGTATGGTGTTGTATGAATATTTCTGGGATTGAGATATCTAGGGTATGGTATAATAGGAATATTTCATGGGTTGAATTATGCATGGTATTGATTGATAAGAATGTTTCAGAGGTTGAGATATCCAGGATATGGTGTTATATGAATGTTTCAGGGGTTGAGATATCCTTGGTATGGAATGATAGGAATGTTTCATGGGTTGAGATAGCCATGGTAAGAATTGGTAGAAATGTTTCATGGATTTAGATATCCAGGGTATGATGTTATATGAATGTTAAGAGGTTGAGATATCCATGGTATGGAATGACAGGAATGTTTCATGGGTTGAGATATCCATGGTATGGTGTTATTGGAATGTTTGATTGGTTCAGATATCAATGTTTTGGAATGATAGGAATGTTTCATGGGCTGAGATATCAATTGTGTGGAATGATAGGAATGTTACAGGAGTTGAGATATCAATTGTGTGGAATGATAGGAATGTTTCAGGAGTTGATATATCAATTGTGTGGAATGATAAGAATGTTTCAGGAGTTGAGATATCAATTGTGTGGAATGATAGGAATGTTTCAGGAGTTGAGATATCAATTGTTTGGAATGATAGGAATGTTTAATAGGTTGAGATAAGGATATTCCAACAAATTTTCAATGTTTTTTTTTAAAACCAAGGCTGCAGAGGTGCCTATCATACTGAAGGTTGATATATCATTTTCTCCTGTTTCTGCTTGTACTCTTAGAAGATACAGGTTTTCCTCAATGGATAACCTGATCTTTCATGTCATGACAGCTTTCTCACTTGACCTGTCAAAAAAATGGGACTATATCCAATATTGTAATCTATTTCCTTGTCCACATATCATACTCATATATATTTTCATATTCAAATCTACTTGATTTTGTTGTAGGAAACCATAAAAAAAGAGATGGAAGTTATGTCAAAATAATTAACAGGTCAGGGCAAATAATATATTTGAAGTGAATTGTTGAGAGTCTATCATTTAATTGAGATGAATGGGAGAAGAGAAAAAACATCATGAGGTCATCAGTATGCATCCAGAAACTTTGTCAATAACAACAAAATGTCAATAAAATTGTTAGTGAGAGGTACGGCTTCATCTAATATATGACAGATAACATGGATGTTAGTGAGAGGTACGACTTCATCCAATAAATCAAACAGATAATGTGGATGTTAGTGAGAGGTACGACTTCATCCAGTAAATAAGACAGATAACATGGATGTTAGTGAGAGATACGGCTTCATCCAATAAATAAGACAGATAACATGGATGTTAGTGAGAGGTACGGCTTCATCCAATAAATAAGACAGATAACATGGATGTTAGTGAGAGGTACGGCTTCATCCAATATATAAGACAGATAATGTGGATGTTAGTGAGAGGTACGACTTCATCCAGTAAATAAGACAGATAATGTGGATGTTAGTGAGAGGTACGACTTCATCCAATAAATCAAACAGATAGTGTGGATATAAGTGGGAGATACGGCTTCATCCAATATATAAGACAGATAACATGGATGTTAGTGAGAGGTACGGCTTCATCCAATATATAAGACAGATAATGTGGATGTAATTGAGAAGTATGACTTCGATCAGTATATAAGACAGATCATTTGGATGTTAGTGAGAGGTACGAATTCATCCAATAAATAAGACAGATAATGTGGATGTTAGTGAGAGGTATGACTTCATCCATTAAATAAGACAGGTAACGTGAATATTTTCATGATTTGTTTCTTATGTCGTCAAGACGACATAAAAATCTACCTTCCAATATGTCTACAGAATCCTTCCAACATGTCTACAGAATCCTTCCAATGAGTCTACAGAATCTTTCCAACGTGTCTGCAGAACCTTCCAACATGCCTTCCCTACCAAATTCTTTCAGCGTGTCTACAGAATCTTTCCAATGTGTCTACAGAATCCTTCCAACGTGTCTACAGAATCCTTCCAATGTGTCTACAGAATTATTCCAACGTGTCTGCAGAACCTTCCAACATGCCTTCCCTACCAAATTATTCCAGCGTGTCTACAGAATCCTTCTAATGTGTCTACAGAATCCTTCCAACGTGTCTACAGAATAAATGTATAACTTGTGTCTTATTATAATAATTATAATAAAAATAAGTTAAAGCGGTTGACATAAAAAAAAATTTTTTCTCTTTTTCATATATCACAGGGATAGGCTGGACTTCTTTTGCAATCACGCGAGTTGAGAAATATTATGATCCCCCAGATGATTCCTCGACACCATGGATACAGTCTGATGCGGGAATCATCACTATGTCCGTGATTGGATTTGTAGTCCTTGTGTCTGGAATACTCTTTGTTGCACTAATTGTGTATAAATGTAGACACCCCACACAGTAAGTAAAACCTTCACATCACACAATATTAATGATCGTTATGGTCCCCTGTCCTATTATCATGTACAAATGTTGACACCCCCATCAAACCTGAAAAACACTAACACTCGTCTGGGGGCATCGCCCATGCGGCAAACCAGCGGCAGTGTAAAATAAGCTTTCATACACTTTATTGTCGTGATAATCCACATAAAGTCGACACGCCCATATTCTCACAGCATCTGACCAGATTTGTTTTTATTCTTCACAATGCCGGTTATTATATTATTATCTGGCATTATATGCACGAGTCTGAGTACAACCACCGTCCTTCCGCTGACAGATGACCTCTCCTCCCGCTGGCAGGTGACCTCTCCTCAATGGTGATTGGTTAATGGTCATTAAATGACGGCGCCTGTCACTTTCTGGTCCAAGTTTATATTTATATATACATAATAATATTTGTAGCCAGGCCCATTTAACTCAGTCGGTTACTCATCTGACTATCCATCCAGGGGTCGCCAGTTTGAATCCCTGCTCAGCAATAGTCTCTGTGATGATAGGCAACATTGTGTCTCATTATCATTTGTCTCTCATTGCTGATTCAAGTGGTAAAGTTATCAGTTACTTGCGGAGATGGTTTGTGCTGAAGTACTGATAAACCTTCCAGGAATCAGTGGTTAGATTATGCTAAATATTCAACACACCAACCAACCCATATCATGAACTAACAAAGCTTTATCTCTTTCAGTTACCTCCCTTAGAATGTCATAAAATGTGTTTATTATACAGACCTAAATAGAGTAGCTTTATTGCCAAGTGGTGACAATGGTATTGGGCCGCTTGTCGCCAATTGGCGACATTGGCAGCGAAAGAGTCAAGAAACAATCAAGTCCTATTATTTAAAACTTTTAAATGTATGGAATCCCAATGTCGGTCAAAGTTTACAGGATTTATGACCCCTTTTTCGACTTAATGTTTGGTAAAATTTACTTACATACAGCAAAGGCATGCAAGTGCTTTGGACATATTTCTAGTTATACATTTAACAATTTTTTCTTTTATTTCATTATTTTTCTACAACCATCAGTAATCCGAGAAATCGTGTAGAGATCGGTGAAGATGACGGTGGAGACAGCGTGGCCAAGAACCAGTACAAGAAAAATACCAGCATGCATAGTAAGTAGACAAAAATGGTTAATATGGATGTACGTGGGGAAGCTTACATGAATGTTCATTTGTTATTGAATGAATTAGCAAAACTAACTTCTAATACTGTGCAAGATTCCTCCAAGTATTGGGTTATTTATGCAAACAAGTTTGACAGTTTGCTCCATAATCATTTTCTTGGACTCTTCCAAATTGAAAGCCTTAATTCACCACGTATCAGCAATGGGTGAATTATTTTTATATTTACTGACAGAGTGGAAAACAGTGCAGGAAGTGTACAGATTGCTTGTTACAAAGACCTTCTGTGTTATTTATGTTAACAAGTTTAATAAATACTAATAAGAAATGAGCATGAATGTGAGGTTCTTTCTATCACATAACTCAATAAAATGGTACAAATACCATCTATTAGTCCCTTATCGGTTTCATCGGAGAGGACTATAGGTTTATGTCTGTCCAGAAAAATTACTCAAAAATATCTAAGCAAGGTTTGTGAAACTTTACATGTGGATAGAACACATTACAGAGATAATGCAGGTGATTTTATTTTCTCAGTCGGACAAAAACTGTAGCCGCTACGTGTAATCCTGTAGGATACTAGTGTATTGCTTACACTGTTTTGTTTTTCAGGTCTTCTTTGTCAGGAATGGTAAAAAATTGGATCTTAAAGATGCTTTTAACTTTCCAAATATTTATTTCAGCCAGTTAACATATAAACTCTTTGTCTCAAAATAAAATTGTTATCAATGATAAGTTGACATTATTCGGATGTTCTGTCAAGTTGGAACATAACTCAACTTTTTTTTGTACAAGAACATAGTTTTATTATGTCAATGCATTCATTTCTGTTGATAAACTGCCTGCCTGATAAATAGGTTTATCACGTCATTACAAATTTATCAGGCACATGACAGCGTTATGTAGACTTCATGATGTCGTTATGTATACTTAAACATTTTGACCTGGACAAACTAGAAAATTTCTAGTTCGTTTTTTATTCATTTAAAGTAAGGTAATATTGACATGATAAAAAGAATACCATGTAAATGTCTAATTTACTGGGTAATCCTCCAACTAAACACATGCAGTTGATCTCATTACGGCTACGTAAAGATTTAGTAAACATTGTACATCTGACCACCTGTTTAAAGCAACTTTTTTATACAGTGACCATATGAATATAAACTAAGACAAATTTCTTTATGACCAGAAATATTTATCAATATCATAAAAACACTATTTTTTTTATCATCACTTGAGTGGTCTCTTAATGCAATGCTGACTTAACACTAATCATGTGTCTACCCGTAGAAAGGGATGTCCACCAGAGCAAAGTGAGATTGTAAAAACTCTGTCACCAGCATTTACATATTCATCCAAATATACACTGTACTTGGTGTAGGTATGCTCAATCAGAACGCTTGTGACAGTGTTTAAGTTCAATGAAATCATCAAGTTACAGCATTATAGCAATCTGACATCTTGTTTTACGGCACAGCGTTATTTTTTGTATATTCCTCAATATCTTCATCTCCATTATTGCCATACACTTTGTCATCATTCATCATCATTCATCTTCACCCTCAGCTTGAGAAGATATCTAACCTGTTAAATTGTTGTTCATCCAGTCCAAATACTGGTAATGTAATTTTTCAGGAATTCGCTCTGGCAATGAAAATACGCGTAAGTCTCTTGCACACTGCAGCGATTGAAATGGTTTATTGTTTATCTGATAAGTGACAACTTTTCTGACTGCACCAACTAAATATTATTATGTTATGCTATTAATTTTGATTGACATGATTGGGAGAAAATGCTGAATGAATGTTTGATTGATTTTGTTTGTTTTTTTTGTTGGGGTGGAGGGTGGGGTCATTATTTAGCATATGGTTTACTCGTAATAAATTAATGCATTTGTTAAAGGAGAGGAGGGTGGGGAGAGCGTTTGTTTTGTCCAAGAAATAAAAAAAAGATTTGTGTGAAGTATGTGTTAAAAGTCACTAAACACCCTGCTGGTAATGTGGCATTTATTTAACATTAAAATGTTTGAACATGACACAGATTAAAGACCAACCTCCAAAGTGGCACCTTATCTTATTTTCTATAAAAATGGGTAGGGACCACATTTATCCAGAATAAAATTTCATGTAAATTAATATTAAAACGACCACTTTGTGTTTCAAATCTCTGTTTGACAATTTTATGTGGTGGAAGGGCAACCGGTATATCTGTTAGAATCACACACACATTAATGCTGCTGACTTAAATATTTAATCATTTCAAAAGTTATTATAAGTACAACGAGAGCACTACAAGCAGGTGCAGATGCTGTTTTTTTTTTTAAAATCTATTATATAGGTCAAAGTCAGTGAAGTAAACTTTTTAAACATGATGGTGATTAGTTTAAAAAATCAAAACTATTAATGGAAAAATAAAATATATTTTAGAAAAATCACTCAAAAAATAGAGATTGTACAACAAAGCAGATTGTGAAATAATAGGTTTAAAACAAAGTTTTATCTAGGTGGACATGGAGAGAGTTAGGGGTGCAAAACATGACACATTGTGAAATAATTGGTTTAAAAACAAAGTTATTTCTGGACAGAGTTAAGGGTGAACAACATGACACATTGTGAAATGATTGGTTTAAAAACAAAATTATATCTAGGTGGACAGAGTTAGGGGTGCACAACATGAAACATTGTGAAATGATTGGTTTAAAAACAAAATTATATCTAGGTGGACAGAGTAAGGGGTGCACAACATAGCAGATTGTGAAATAATTGGTTTAAAAACAAAGTTTTATCTAGGTGGACATGGGGAGAATTAGGCGTACACAACATGACACATTGTGAAATAATTGGTTTAAAAACAAAATTATATCTAGGTGGACAGAGTTAGGGGTGCACAACATGAAACATTGTGAAATGATTGGTTTAAAAACAAAATTATATCTAGGTGGACAGAGTAAGGGGTGCACAACATAGCAGATTGTGAAATAATTGGTTTAAAAACAAAGTTTTATCTAGGTGGACATGGGGAGAATTAGGCGTACACAACATAGCACATTGTGAAATAATTGGTTTAAAAACAAAGTTATTTCTGGACAGAGTTAGGGGTGAACAACATGACACATTGTGAAATAATTGGTTTAAAAACAAAATTATATCTAGGTGGACAGAGTTAGGGGTGCACAACATGAAACATTGTGAAATGATTGGTTTAAAAACAAAATTATATCTAGGTGGACAGAGTAAGGGGTGCACAACATAGCAGATTGTGAAATAATTGGTTTAAAAACAAAGTTTTATCTAGGTGGACATGGGGAGAAATAGGCGTACACAACATAGCACATTGTGAAATGATTGGTTTAAAAACAAGGTTATATCTAGGTGGACATGCCATGGACAGAGTTAGAGGTGAACAACATAGCAGGTTGTGAAATTATTGGTTTAAAAACAAAGTTATATCTAGGTTGACAGAGTTAGGGGTGCATTACATAGCACATTGCGAAATAATTGGTTTAAAAAACAGTCATATCTGTATGAACAGGATGTACACTTTTCAGTTATTTTCTGATAATTTTTCCTATTTTTTTATTTTTATCCTTTTTACCACAATTGCCTTCAAGATTGATGTTGTTGTCACTTCATAAATCATAAGTTCCAATCTCAAAGCTTGAACACCTTAGAATGAGATAGAAATATGTTCGACTGATATAATAACAGATGATCCTTATCCAGTGTTGGAGAAAATGTTTTCTTTCTTTTTAACAGAAATAGGTACCCTTTTATATTATATATGTAAGAAATGTCAGGGGAGGTAGGGTTTGGAGCTCCTTCTCTCCTCCAAATTCCCGAGATATTTCTTTGTGATGTATGCAAATAAATGTTAAAGTTTCAACTGACAGTTTACCTTTGGTCACCAAGGTTGAGATATAGATGTAATTATATCTTTATTGGCAACACCATAGTGGTGGTCTAGTGGTAAACCGTCCACCTCACCTCGCATATAATTCAATTATGTTGCACTTGTTTAATAATTTGTAGATTCTTTTTCTCTCTCATTTTATAAGCAAATTATGTTTTGTAAATAAATTGTATACAGTCAAATCTGTCTTAAGCAGCCGATCAAAGGAAGGATCAGATATGGCCTTTTAAAACAGATTACTTAAAACAGGTTAATTTGCTCTGTTAGCATGAAAATGTGAAATAGCAAATGTAGCTGCTTAAAACAGGTGGTTGCTAAATAGAGGTGGCTGCTTACACAGGTTTGACTGTATTTAAAAGATGTTGAAATATTGCCATTTAAACTTTTAGTTAAAAATATTTTTTTTCAAATTGTCATATGATAAGGTATTGTATTGTTAGGAAAACATTCACCTGAGAGACAAAGTCGTAACTGTGACTTGCACCTTGCGTTGTGTTGCAAACTAAAATAATATTGATCTACTTCCTGAATTCACTCAATTGACCTTGACCTACTTGTCAACAACCTGACTGTGTTAAATTACATTTAAATTTTACACAACACCAGACATAAGCTTTTCAAGTTTTGCACATACATGACTTGTTACACATTCATATCAGAAGTTGAAATTAGCTTCCAAGTCAGGAATTATCAGGATTTTAAAATCTTTTAACTTTTAAAAACTTTTAAAATCGGCTAAACCAATACATTATGCCTATATATACTCGCTGACCCTGTATTGCCAAAACGATATATGTTTTAACATGCCAAAAAGGGATTTCCTAACTTGGGCTACGCGCCTTGGTTAGATTAAAATAGATTTCCCGCAACATATTTTGTGACGTATTATACATTAAACATAATTTCATTTTGATTTCAATTTGATTCGTTATACATTATAAACTGTTTTATTTAAGAAAGAATCTGAATGATGTCATCAAGCAGTATTTGTATTTAACTGCTGTCTATTTTTAGAATGTGGTTTTCGTTTGAAGTTTACCACTCAAACATAAATTTCGATTTTGTCATGTTTTTGGTGGATTTGATGTACCAAACCATTCAAAAAAAATTTATTTATAATAATGGGATGTAAAAGTAAAGTTATGTGCATTAGATTAGTTGTAATTTTAAAAGAATATCACCCAATAACACGACTCAATAAATAAATAAAAAATGTAAATTGCAGGACACGCACCAGCTGTTGAGAATGACTGTAAGTGGCGCCGTTGTTTCTGTATTGCATTGGATTTGATTGTTCTGGTTAATCATTTTCTGTTGTTAATTTATGTACACTTTCTTTATGTACACTTTATTTATGTAATCTTTAGTTTTTCATTGATTATTGAGGCTGTAAGGGAAATTATGAAGTTAATGCAGTTAAAGTTTAATGTTTGACCAGATTGAAAATATCTAGCCATGTATTTTATTCATTTTTATGCTCCCTGAAAAATTAAGAATGTTATAAATTGCTGCTTTTTCTGTCCTTCCATCCATCCTTCTGTCAGCTAGCATGCACAGTCTAAGCATAACTTGAAAAGTACAGAAGATAATTCCTTTTAACTTAGTACACTGGTAAAGTACACTGAGATGGTTTGCACTGAACATTGGCATAATTCTTGGTTGTATTTTTAACAGAATTACTTCCCTTTTTGTAATTTTCTCAACTTTGAACACAGAAAATTCCTGGAAACTTTATATACATGTACTTGTAAAGCAAAATGAGGCTGTTTGTAGTGTACAAGGTCATAACTGTAGGTTACTTCCTGTTTTGATATTTTCTTATTTTTGCTGAGAGAGAGAGAGAGAGGGAGAGAGAGAGAGAGAGAGAGAGAGAGAGAGAGAGAGAGAGAGAGTGAGGTTTGGATAGAAAATTCTATCCTGAGGGATAACTGTTTTGACAAGAACGAGGCTCCGCCGAATTCCAGTGAAAACAGTTATCCGAAGGGACAGACTTTTCTATCTGAACAGCAAAAAAAAAAAAAAACATGAATGATTCTTTTTCTTGCATACTAAACTTATTAAATAATTATTTAACTTAATTTATCATTAAAGATTTTACAACGACAACTTTAAAGCTGTTTAATTATATGATTTATGTCATATTTTATACTTTACGTCATCTAGATAGTTCCATCACAGAGCGAAAATATTATCTCGGGGCCCCTAGGGTGAGATATAAATATCTAACCCATGTAAAAATGAAGATATACAGTGTGCAAGAAATATATATAGATATACACATTGATTGGTTCAAACCTTTTCACTAAATTTTTCCTTCAATATCAATTATGTAAGGAAATAGCCAGTCTAGTTTACTAGTATTTGTTTTGTTGTTAGAAAGAATGCGAGATATAGAAAATACACAGTAATTATGCAATTATGATTTAATAGGTAAATTTTGTTTACTTGTAAATTCCTATGACTTATTGACATGTTATAAATAAGATAGTCCTTATTAATTTTATATCTATATTGTTATATATATATATATATATATATATATTGTTTTCAGGGAAACGCTCTGTAGAGGGAAGTGTCCGTAAGTTGCTTGCACCGACACTGCACCAAGTTTATTTTTACTGTGTTTATGTTTTTATCGTAATGTTGACATAGCTTGCCATATATGACAGTAGAGAGTAATACATAGGTTATACATAGCATTTTGTTTTGTATAATTGCTATGGAAACATAACAGTAAAAGATTATCAACACTTTGTAAAACTCAAAATATTAGATTTTTTTATGAAATTTAGTAAGAAGGTGGAGGCTATTGAGGAGATTTATAAACACAAATGTGATTGCTATGGCAACAGAAATAGTAACAAATATGCAAAAGATTATAGAAGAAGAGTATATAACATATATTTTTGTAAAATTTAGTATGAAGTTAGAGGGTAGTGAAGAGTTTATGTGTATATTTTTATTTTGTTAATAAATATGCAGTTGCTATGGTAACAGAAGCAGTAAAATACGTAAAAAAATTATGACAGAAATAGTACATAATGGCATATATTATATTGTTTGTTTTTAATAATATATAAACTCAGTATATATATATAAAAGTTGAGAGTAATGTGGGGATTATGTGTATCTTTTTGTTTTGTTCATAAAAAAAATGAGGTCACCATGACAATAGAAATTGTAAATATATGTTATATATGTTACTTGATCCATGAAAATCTGGATCCTGCATTAATGTAAAATTTTAAAGGTGCATGGTAGACTTTTTCTTTTATATTATTCTTCATGAAAAATGATAGATTTCACAAAGTTATATACTGTAATAATTATGACGTGGTTCTGTTTTTGTTGCAGTCTGGCTCTGGTTCTCGGGGACTGTGTTATGATGGGACCACAGTGTATAACAGTAATTCAAAAATGCTTTTATGAGATTCTCTAATATAATAATTATTTAACAGAACAAGAGAAACAAAATTTATATAACTGTAATGATAATTATGAATTTTTATTAAAATAACATACATAATACAAAACAAAGGGGGTGGGGTGGGGGGGGGGGGGGGGGGGGTCCAGTGGAAATGGTAATTTTGATTTTTTAACAAAATCAAGGAATGTGTAAGGGTCAGGAAAATATTCAAATATTCTTGTTTGTGGGGGTGGGGGTTTGGGTCTTTCTGAGGAACAAAATCAGTAGGTGGTGGGGGGACTGTATATGTAATATAAGTCTATTAACTGGAGAAATGCGAGAATTCTGTAAGAATTCGTTTAGCTTGTATTTTCATATTCAAACAAATATAATTTTCAGGGAACCATTCTGCTTTACAAAAATTTGACGGTGGTAAGTTTCATGCACACTGCACAATTTTTATGTAATTTTTCATTGCTCTTTTTTTGCACCAAGGCAATAAATCTACTGACCTAGGGTCATATATACCTAATCTGAAATAACACCCGTAGTTGCATAAATAAGTAACGTCTGTGAGTAACATCATCAGGAAGTATTAGGTCCGAATAAAAAATGAGCAGCAAAGCTATTTTGTTGTGCTGGTAGGAGTGTAAAGATACAACAAACTATTGATAGATTGCACTTATAATGAGTCTCCTGATAGGAGTGTAACGATACAACAAATTGTTGATAGATTGCACTTATAATCAGTCTCCTGATCGGAGTGTAACAATACAATGAACTGTTGATATATTGCACTTATAATGAGTCTCCTGATAGGAGAGTAATGAAACTACTGATAGATAGCACTTATAAATAGTCTCCTGATAGGAGAGTAATGAAACTACTGATAGATTGCACTTATAATCAGTCTCCTGATAGAAGAGTAATGAAACTATCAATAGATTGCACTTATAATGAGTCTCCTGATAGAAATGTAACGATACAATGAAATATCAATATATTGCACTTATAATGAGTCTCCTGATAGGAGTGTAATGATACAACAAACTACCGATAGATTGCACTTATAATCAGTCTCCTGATAGGAGAGTAATGAAACTACTGATAGATTGCACTTATAATGAGTCTCCTGATAGGAGTGTAATGAAACTATAAATAGATTGCACTTATAATGAGTCTCCTGATAGGAGTGTGACAATACAACAAACTATTGGTAGATTGCACTGATAATAAATCTCCTAATAGGAATGTAATGAAACTATCAATATATTACTCTTATAATGAGTTTCCTGATAGGAGTGTAATGATACAACAAACTATCGATAGATTGCACTTATAATGAGTTTCCCGATAGGAGTGTAATGATACAACAAACTATGGACAGATGCACTTATAATGAGTTTCCTGGTAGGATTGTAATATAATTATCAATATATTGCACTTATATTGAGTCAGCTGTTAAGAGTGTAATGAAACTATCTATATATTGCACTTATATTAAGTGACCTGATTGTATGCATCAATAGTAAAAGCTGTAATTAAATTACTATGGTTGATAGTTCACTCATCTATCCATGTTTTCTATAGTCACTTCAAAATACCCCTTATTTTTAAAGATCACATTTTTTTATGACGAGATGCTGTGAAATCTGACCTGGTCATTAGCCTAAATTTAATGTATAAACAAACACTAACAAAACTAGGTAGCAAATATTTTTATCAGTTTATTTCTATTAATTACATAGAATAATATATTTCTTCAATAATAACATGAATAATAATAACATAATGAAATATGCTACTAAGCTGTAGTATGTTGTATCTGACACTCCTTAATGATAATTTTCTGTCATTACTATAAAACAAATAGAGTAGTATATAACTATTGCAATAATATTGTAGTAAATATTTACTGTTACTATAGTAACCTGCAATAGTATAGTATTGCAATAGTGCATTTAACAATGGAGATAATTATTTGTGAATAACTTAGACATATATGTACACACCAGACTATGATGAGAGACCTGATGACCTGCCACATGGCATATTTGTCCAAGTAAATACAATGTAATGTTTATTTAGGCATTGTTTATCCAAGTAAATACAATGTAGTGTTAACTTAGACATTGTTTGTCCAAGTAAATACAATGTAGTGTTTACTTAGGCATTGTTTGTCCAAGTAAATACAATGTAGTGTTTACTTAGACATTGTTTGTCCAAGTAAATACAATGTAGTGTTAATTTAGACATTGTTTGTCCAAGTAAATACAATCCAGTGTTTACTTAGGCATTGTTTGTCCAAGTAAATACAATGTAGTGTTTACTTAGGCATTGTTTGTCCAAGTAAATACAATGTAGTGTTTACTTAGGCATTGTTTGTCCAAGTTAATACAATGTAGTGTTTACTTAGGCATTGTTTGTCCAAGTAAATACAATGTAGTGTTTACTTAGGCATTGTTTGTCCAAGTAAATACAATGTAGTGTTTACTTAGGCATTGTTTTTCCAAGTAAATACAATGTAGTGTTTACTTAGGCATTGTTTGTCCAAGTAAATACAATGTAGTGTTTACTTAGGCATTGTTTGTCCAAGTAAATACAATGTAGTGTTTACTAAGGCATTGTTTGTCCAAGTACATACAATGTAGTGTTTACTAAGGCATTGTTTGTCCAAGTACATACAATGTAGTGTTTACTTAGGCATTGTTTATCCAAGAAAATACAATGTAGTGTTTACTTAGGCATTGTTTTTCCAAGTAAATACAATGTAGTGTTTACTTAGGCATTGTTTGTCCAAGTAAATACAATGTAGTGTTTACTTAGGCATTGTTTGTCCAAGTAAATACAATGTAGTGTTTACTTAGGCATTGTTTGTCCAAGTAAATACAATGTAGTGTTTACTTTACTTAGGCATTGTTTGTTTGTCTAAGGGAAGTGACAACGTAGCAATCTTTATCGAGCGCGGTTGGGTGATTGGCTTGTTTGATTGACAGCCTGCATCTAGTCAGTTGTTATACTTGAGGCACTCGATACTGTTGTCAATTTTACTAAAAAGTATACAATATTTTGTTACTACTGTTCCAAATTTTCATTATAAAGGCATTATAGTGGCATTATTTTAATGTTTTTTGTCATTAATGTGGCATTATTTTAATGTTTTTTTTGTCATTATTAATCAAGTATAACTTTGAAATTTAGTGTCACAGTTAACAACATAGAACCTGTTTGTCTGAGATCTTAAACATTATGTCATGATGATGTCATGTAGTTAGATATGCTATCAAAATTACAAATGTGAAATTCACATGAAATTAAAATTGATTTAGATATTTTTCATTAAAGAATTCACATTAATGGTTATTTCACATGAAATTTTAAGGTGAACTTTGAATAAGGAAATTATTGTAGTGAAACCTGCCCCTCATGTTGGAGGATATGGGTTTGTTACACCCAAAAAAAACAGCTCTTACGGCATTCAGCCTTTAGAGGATAGTTCTAGGGCTGGTTGACCCGGTGTAAGTACAATGCATCTCATTATTATACCATGTCTATTTCATTATGGAAGCAGTATAAAACTACCTGAAGCAGAGGACAAACACAGTGCAATACAATTTTCTTCAATATGTAAACTGGTTTTATATTAACTAAATGCTAGAAATGCTGACATTTTCAGATCCACCACCAGAAGACTTTATAGACAGTAAGTCATTAGCACTTGGTGACTAGAGTGATGTTAAGATTCTATAATATTTTTTTTAATGGGGTTTATGTAAACATATTTTAGGTCATATATGGCATATCCAGTATTTTTGGTGGAGGAAGAACCACTGCCTTCCATTAGTAACTCCAGGCAATCTTTCTTACTTAAAGTTTATGGAGTGAGCTGGACTCAAACCTATGACCTTAGCAGTGAGAGAAAAGTGATCTTGAAATGGCTCCTTTCTACTCAGCCATGGAGGACCCTCTATGATCTATCTTTATTATGTTGTATACATTTAAAAGATAATTACCTTGAAAATAGCAGTATATAGCCAATGTTGAGCCGTCAGGCCTGGTTAGCTCTGTCAGTAGTATGCGTACCATTAATCCAGGGGTTGCCAGTTTGAATTCCCACTCAGCCACAGTCTCTGTGATGATTGATATATATGGGATATTACGTCTCATTGTGTTTCATCTCTCACAGCTGATTCAAATTGGAAAATTATCAGTTTTATGCGGAGATTGGTGTGCTTGAGTACTGGTTAACCTTCTAGGGTCTGAGAAACGATTAGTTTAGTTACTGCATTGAGGTTGAGTCATTGTCCAGAAAATTAAATTTTATAATGTAAGCTTTCACTGTCACTATACTAGGTCCTGATAAAGCCGTATACTATATCGTAAAATGGTTATGTATGATCTCTATTTATCCTCGTTTGTAGCTGTTGTAATACATAATTTCAATAATACTGTAAAAGACAAAATATATGTGTTTGTATCATAATAGGAAAGCTTTGATGTATGTGTATATAAGCTAAAATGATAATTATTGTACATGTATGTTATACATGATAGTTATTTATGTTATACATTATAGTTACTGATACATTACAGTTATTGTATTTTATACATGATAGTAATTGTATGTCATACCAGGGGGGATCAGAAAGTTTGTAGACTTTTGCCATAACTTTTTTATTTATCATTGTATTCTAATAATTCTCAGGGAGCATGTGCCGCTATACATTTGCAGTAATTTTGTAAAAAATTGATAATTTTTCATCATTAGTTTATATTCTATAGTAACTATGGAAACGTCGATTTACGTAGTCGGGGCAGTTTCTGCTTTTTTCCTACCGCTACTATTCAAACAAGCGTAGCATTGCCAAAACGCTTTTTATTTTTAAATATTAATGTGTGCTGTATTGTATGCTTGTTTACATTCTTTAAAAAAAATGGCACCAATTATGCGCATCTCAAAATGACGTCAATATTATGATGTTACGATATGCCGTTTTGTTTCAAACAGAATGACGTCGAGGCACTTGAAAATGGATTAGCACGTGAAATACCGCAGTTCCGTAAAGTTCTGCTTAATGTTAGGTAATACACCTGCTCAAAAAGAGAAACAAAAGTATATACCATGAATCTAATGTTTCAAGGTCTCTAGTGTTTTAATGGCACAAAATAAATGTTTTTGAGATTGCTGGGAATCAGTCATTAAAAAAGAACAAATGGGAAGTCTATTTGAAGACAAATTGGAATCAAAGCATTCTTTTACAGAATTTTGTGTCTAGTATACCATCTTCTGATTTTGTTAACATGTTCACTGAATGGGGTAAATGATGGCAAAAACGTATAGACCACGGAGGAGAGTACTTTGAGAAGAAGTAACTCAGTAATTTTGATACAAAAGCACCTGTTTAAAATATTGATGTCATATTTTGTTGGATACAACGTCATTATTTTGCCCTGACATATCTAACTGCTATGCTTTGAAATGAGCCTTATTTTCTTAATATCAAGCTAAAATTTTCAAAATATGTCCCATATATATTAATCTCAAATACAATAATGCTACTGTGCATTGTATAATTGATATAAATAAGTTATGGCAAAAGTTTACAAACTTTCTGATCCCCCCTCGTACATGATGGGTATTGTATGTTATACATGATAGTTATTGTATGTTATACATGATGGTCATTGTATGTTATACATGATAGTTATTGTATGTCATACATGATAGTTATTGTATGTTGTACATGATAGTTATTGTATGTTGTACATGATAGTTATTGTATGCTATACATGATAGTTATTGTATGTTGTACATAATAGTTATTGTATGACATACATGATAGTTATTGTATGTAATACATGATAGTTATTGTATGTTATACATGATAGTTATTGAATGTCATACATGATAGTTATTGTATGTCATACGTGATAGTTATTGTATGACATACGTGATAGTTATTGTATGTTATACGTGATAGTTATTGTATGTTATACGTGATAGTTATTGTATGTTATACATGATAGTTATTGTATGTCATACATGATAGTTATTGTATGACATACATGATAGTTATTGTATGTTATACATGATAGTTAGTGTATGCTTTACATAATAGGTATTGTATATTATACATGATAGTAATTGATACATGATAGTTATTGCATGTTATACATGATAGTAATTGTATGTTATACATAATAGGTATTGTATATCATATATGATAGTCATTGATACATGATAGTTATTGTATGCTATACATGATAGTTATTGTATGTTATACATGATAATTATTGTATGTTATACATGATAGTTATTGTATGTTATAATTGATAGTTAGTGTATGTTATACATAATAGGTATTGTATATCATACATGATAGTAATTGATACATGATAGTTATTGAATGTTATACATGATAGTTAGTGTATGTTATACATAATAGTTATTGAATGTTATACATGATAGGTATTGTATGTCATAAATAATAGTTATTGTATGTTATACATGATAGTGTATGTTATACATAATAGGTATTGTATGTCATACATGATAGTTATTGTATGCTATACATGATAGTTATTGTATGCTATACATGATAGTTAGTGTATGTTATACATACAAGATACAGGATACAGTGATACATGATAGTAGTTGTATAGTTTACATATTTTCACAAACACTGAAGTGGTCTAGCCTGAGTGCCAATTTTATTAAGACGTCCAACTTCTGTTCTCAAATTAGATGTGCGCCAAACCATTTTTTATTTTAACATTTGCATGTAATGATTGAATACAATTTGTAATTTATATAGCTATTTAAGTGTTTGTGAACAAAATTTTACATTGTTATCATTCTAGTGATTGAATACAATTTGAAATTTAGTATATCTATTTAAAGGTTTGTGAAACAAATTTTACATTGGTATCTAGTGATTGAATACAATTTGTAATTTCAAGATTTTTAACCAATCACAAATCGTCAAAAAATAATCAACCATAAAATATCTATAATTCATCAAAAAGACATAAAGTAAAGCTACATTTCATACTTGATAACTGTATAATGGTTCAGGCTTTGAGAAAGTTTAAATAAAAATGGCTGCATTTTCAGGAATGTTCCTGCAAGAGACTCGGGCAAATCGTAAGTTATACGTACAAGTTACTAGTGTTTTCAGCAGACACAGTCTCATCCTTTTTTGCCATATTAATTTTTGTCCGCTTAACCTTTTACTTTATATAGACGTCTTTTTATACCTCTTATATAGATGCCTTTGGACACCTACTATAGAAGGCTTTTGAATTGTTGGGTGAATTATGTTTATATTAACTGACAGAGTGGAAAATGGTGCTGGAAATGTTCATCAGATTGCTCGTTATCTCAAGGTCACTTACCTCCCTTTATTGTTACAAATGTAATTCATGTACTGTGTGCTTGTTGTATATTTTAATCATCTTGATTTCGGATCATGGATCCGAGGTTTATGAGTTCGATCTTACAGCTATGTATGGTGTCCTTGAGCTATGTATGGTGTCCTTGAGCAATGTATGGTGTCCTTGAGCAATGTATGGTGTCCTTAAGCAATGTATGGTGTCCTTGAGCTATGTATAGTGTCCTTGAGCAATGTATGGTGTCCTTGAGCTATGTATGGTGTCCTTGAGCAGTGTATGGTGTCCTTGAGCAATGTATGGTGTCTTTGAGCTATGTATGGTGTCCTTGAGCAATGTATGGTGTCCTTGAGCAATGTATGGTGGCCTTATGCAATGTATGGTGGCCTTGAACTATGTATGGTGTCCTTGAGCAATGTATGGTGTCTTTGAGCTATGAATGGTGTCCTTGAGCAATGTATGGTGTCCTTGAGCTATGTATACTGTCCTACAGCTATGTATGGTGTCCTTGAGCAAGACACTTTATCTACATATGCTTAGTACTGAGTCTGCCCAGGAAGACTTGGAGTGTGATTTGTCTATGGTATAAGAACTTAGTTTAGCAATCGAAGTAAAATATATAAATTTAAACAACATGTTTATTTGAAGATATATATCTTCTCTTAATACAAAGATATATATATTCTCTTAATACAAAGATATATATCTTCTCTTAATACAAAGTTATACATCTTCTCTTAATACAAAGATATACATCTTCTCTTAATACAAAGATATACGAGGGGGGATCAGAAAGTTCATAGACTTTTGCCATAACTTTTTTATTGATCATTGTATTCTAATAATTCTCAGGGAGCCTGTGCCGCTATATATTTGCAGTAAATTTTTAAAGAATTGATAACTTTTCATCATTAGTTTATATTCTATAGTAACTATGGAAATGTTGATTTACGTAGTCGGGGCAGTTTTTGCTTTTTTTCCTACATCTACTATTCAAACAAGCGTAGCGTTGCCAAAACACGTTTTATTGTTTAATAAAAAATATCAATGTGTGCTGTATTGTATGCTTGTTTATATCCTTTAAAAAAATGACACCAATAATGCGCATCACAAAATGACGTCAATATTATGATGCTGCAGTATGCAATTTTGTTTGAAACAAAATGACGTCGGGGCACTTGAAAATGGATTAGCATGTGGCATACCGCAGTTTCGTAAAGTTCTGCTCCATGTTAGGTAATACACCTGTTCAAACAGAGAAACAAAAGTATGTATAGTGAGTCTAATGTTTTAAGGTCTTAAGTGTTTAAATGTCACAAAATTAATGTATTTGAGATGGCCGGGAATCAGTCATTAAAAAAGAGCAAATGGGAAGTGGATTTGAAGACATATTGGAATCAAAGCATGTTTTATAGAATTTTGTGTAAAATATACATCTTGAGATTTCGTTAACACATTCACTCAATGGTGTAAATGATGGCAAAAATGTATAGACCATGCATGACAGTATTTTGAGAAGGAGTGACTCAGTAAATTTGATACAAAAACTTTTTAAACTATTGACGTTGTTTTTTGTTGAATACAGCGTCATCATTTTGCCCTGACATATCTAACCGCTATGCTTTGAATATTGCCTTATTTTCTTAATAGTTGGAGTATCATGCTAAAATGTTCAAAATATGTCCCATATACATTTATTTCAAATACAATAACACTATTGTGCATTGTATAATTGATATAAATAAGTTATGGCAAATGTCTACGAACTTTCTGATCCCCCCTCGTATATCATCTCTTAATACAAAGATATATATCATCTCTTAATACAAAGATATATATCTTCTCTTAATATAAATTTATTCTTGTGCCAATACATCTGTAATTTTAATGATGAATTGCCTTGATGTCTTCTTTTTATATTTCCTTATTAGAGTCCTCCATGGCTGTTGTGCTAATAGAACTGGGTTGAAAATTTAAACTAATGGCCTGCGCATTTCATTTCCGCAACAAAAAACACCACAAAACACAAAACCTCTTTAAAGGGATGCCAATAATTGCAAAAATCATGGTACATTTCTAGAGGCAGATTAGGGGAGGGCACCCAGGGTGAATCCCCTCTAGAAAGAAAAAAATATAAAAATATAGGCCTTTTTCACATATTTAAATCTAAATTTAACTAAGAATATCTGGGTCCTCTGCATCCAATATGCCCCCACCCCAGCAACTCTGTTGGTTATATGAGCTTATTTCAGATCAAAGATTAATCAGTTAAGCTAAGTATGTCATATAGTGGTTTCAACTTGATAACTTGAAGTCCTTGCAAGATATATTGATGGACATTTATAGGTGAATTGCTTTTATTTAAAGGAAGTTGTGTTTAATAAGGTCATCTGCTCAACGGCAAGATCACTGTTTCTAAAAATGGATAATAATTTCTGCTCAATAAGCTAAGTTTCCCTTAAGATGCCTTGACACAATTTGCTATGTAAATTGCTTATAGCTGAAGGCAGACTTTGGTTATTTCTTAGGTGAATGGAATCCATTCATTAACATAGTTTCCCAATTAAATATTTGCAGATCAAAAGTCAAGGTCATACTTATGGGTTCAAGGTTAGAAATAGGTACAAAATTTGGTGTTCACTACAAAGTTTTGTATTGTAATTCACTTGACAGATTTTTTAAAAAAAACAAGGCACAAATGTTCACAATACACAGGTGATGCGTCCTGCATAAGACCCAGGCCTGTAGCTCAATGGTCACGGTCAAATTTAGAGGTTCCAGGCCATAAATAGATACAAAATTTGGTGTCCATTCCATATTTTGTACATCAACTGACATATTTTGAAATACCGAATGTGCCTAAAATGTTCACCATTATGAGTAATTGTTTTCTGCCAGACATGACATTGTAGTTCTCGGGGATCTAGTTAGTATTTTTCATCAAGGACTTGTATAGAAGGATATGAAACTTGCATCTCCTGGTTAAATGTTGATAAAATAGCACATGAAGGATTAATTACTTGGCAATTAATCTTTCATTATTCAAAGGCAACTGATTTCTTGTACATAATCTGTAAGTTGTATCTAATCTTAGATGTTGAAACATGTTTCGATCACACAGAATGATCTGGAATTAAAGATATTGGGGTTGGAATGAAAATTTCTCGTAATTTGTCATTGTTTTAGCTGCAGTATACAGATTTTGAAATCAAAAGTACTTCAATAATTTTAAACAATAATTTTTGTGAATGGTATTTTTTTGATGAGAATTTCATTCTGCAATATAAGAATTTTGGTTTGTGTTCCTTAGATGAATGGAAGTTAAGATAATTGAAAATGCCATATTACGAGATTTTGCATGAATACGCAAGCGTTCTCAAAATCTCAATCATTTGCCTTTCTTTCTCCAAATAATTCCTTGTTTTCATATTTCCCTTTGTTGTTTATTTTTAGTATTTCTTATTTTGTATACTTTACTACAATGCTCTGCATCATAAAGTTAAACAAGTTAGTGCTGCCTGCTGCATGCTTAGTTGTTACTACAGATTTTATTTATTAACCTTTATTAAATGCATTTATATATCATCAGCATCCTGTTAAAATGTTTGTAGATGGAACATATTGAAAAAGATAAACATAGTTTGTGTTAAAATATGAACCTGTCTAACTGTAGGTAAAGTTGGCAGGACTCCTGTAATATGTAATCAGCATATTCCTTCTGTATCAGCAGTGAGACTTCTTGTTAAAAAAAACAAAACATAAAAAACATTTTCTCAATTATTAATTAATTAATCTATCCATCCAATTCATCCATCCATCCATCCATCCATCCATCCATCTATCAAAACTAGTTCTTTCATTCATCCAATCATCCCTTCATTCTTTAGTGCATTTATTTAAAAAGTTTTTTAAAAGCATGTTTACTATAAATAGTAAGTAGAAGCCCTCCAGAGTAGATGCATGGTAATGACAATGTTTTAATAAGTTTGTATTTTAAATAAACTTGTACTTTAAATATGTCTGTATCTGAAATAACTTACATGAGTAAGTAAATCTTTTGATTATGAACCGATAAAGAAAATAAAATCAGTGGAGTTTCTTTCTTTCTTTCCTTCTCTTCAACCAATACTCTCTTTTTTATTTTTTGAAATATTCTGAATAAACCATCATTTCTTTTATCAATTTTTGCACATTCGGCCAAATTGAAATTATTTTGGACAAATATGATAAAGTCTGTAAGAAATGTAAAAAAACTGTTATGGAAGCAGATTTATACAAGCTTCTAAAGCTTTTTTCTGTATCCTTTCCACATAATTTGTTAAACATATGCCTTTATGTTTTATTGTTAAATGTATGCGAAATATATGTACTTGAGTGAATAAAATATTGTTTACTCTAAATCTTATGATTATTTCTTAACTAAAGTTTCCTTAAACAAATCTCCTAACTGTATAAAGGAATGTAATCGTATGAATTTATACAGTCACATATTTGCCTGTTATGTCTAAGACGATATATTCTGTGAAACGTTAAACTAAAGCATGTGGGTGTTATTTTATTAACTGGTAATCAACGGATTTCAGGAAACTTGGCACAGTCAGCCGAGATAACTCGTAAGTTGATTAAGAAAAATTGACTTCCGGCACTGGGTTTGTGGAGAATGTGTGCGTTTACATGGCCGATTTTCGCTTTCAGAATTATGGTTGTCTTTTATTTAAAAATGCCTTCTTGTGTTTAATATTGTTTTATGCCATATTTATTTATGCAATGTTACACATGATTAATGCTTTATTACAAAGCAAATAAGATCTAGAAACTATTGACACATAAAAAAAATCTCCAACAAGTGACATGATTTTCCTTGATTATTGTTGGAAGTTATAGTCAATAATTGGTCAGTTGAAAAGTGACCAGTTGTCAATTATAATCAGTCATCAGAACCCACTAGAAATGATTGTCAGGGTGGTACATTCTATTATCAAAATTAAAATGGAATTTATTTGGAAATAAATATGAAAATATGATATAACGATATAAATAAATAATTATAGATTTGAATTTCAATGAATCTTTAGATGTAGTTATTTTCACTGCACCTTTGAAAAGGGATAATGACTGAGTGTTTTGTGTATCTGTGTGGGCATTCACTTCTTATCTGAAATCACCAGGCAAATTTTGCACAAGTTTTAACAGTACATGAAAATCAACCAGTGGTTGCTTACTTTCGTAACTCTATGTTAAATCACCTGTTTAACATAGCCAAATGGCTCTTTAGTACTGAAGTCCAAATTTCAAGGAAATTGCTTTTTGAGAAAGTACATAAAATGTGAGTTGGCAGGTTAGCTGTTCCATTCAGTATACCAGGAGGGCTTACTTATGTCATGGCAAGTTGTCCATTTGTTGTCCATCCATAATCATTCTTGTAAACACTCAATTTTTCATCTAATCCTAACCAAACTTGGTCAGAATGTTTATTACCCATGAAAGCTTGCATGCATTGTTTGATCAGAATGGTTGAAGTTGTGGACCTTGATTGATTAAAAAGTGCCCATTTTTGTCTCGTAAACACTGTAATACATTCATAAACACTGTAGTATGTTCGTAAACACTGTAATATGTTCAGTTTCCATGCAATTAAGACCAAATTGTTCAGAATGTTTAAATCCATAAACTCTTGAACTGGCTTTATGGGACCAGACAAATGGAGTTATGGCTATTGATTGATGACAAAAATGCTTATTATTATCTCATACTGTATTACCTTTTTTCCATACTTGACCTCTTGGCCAGAATGTTATTGATGATGAAAGCTCAGACCAGTTCTTGGACCAGTCATATCAGACAAAATGTACAGAGTTATTGCCCTTGGTTGATAAATGTAGATAGGTTCCGTCTCTGACAGGGTCATAGCAAACAGTTCAAAACTGGTACTAGAAGCTTACTTGCTTGGCATTCAGCATTTAGGTAATCGTTCTAGATCTGGTTGATCCAATGCCTATATGACTGGGTGGGGTATCATACCATGTATCTTTAGAGCGCTATTACTGTGTGCCAATGCTTAGAATACTGTCTCAAGTAGACAAAGATTTGATATGACTGGAAAATTGTTAGAAGCAACGCTAAACATAGTATACAACATAATACAAAATATACACTCAGATGACCTTTTTCTGTAGCAATTTTATTATCTCTTTCCTTTCTTTAACAAGGAAAATATATAAAAGCATTTAAATTCATCATTTACTGTTAATTGTTTTGCTTATAATTTTATTATTTGCCTGCATAGATTTTGAAACTGCTTTGTTGATTTCAAATTTGATTTCAAACGTTCAATTATCAATTCAAACCTAGTTTTTATTTAAAAAATGAGTCTGGAATCTTTCTTTCTATTCAAGTCATACAAACCTTCTCATGTTGGTACTCCATAAAACCCATCTTTTTACAAGGATTTGCCGTATAAATATAAATTATAAATAAACAAAAAAATTAAGACCATGAAACCACCTATAAAATGATACCTTGTGTATGTAATCCATAAAAGTCCAATTTCCACAAGGGTTTGAGATCTTAACCAAAGGAAACAATAGGAATAAAACTAAGAGGGAGAAAGAAGGAAGCTGCAGCATTGCTGTTGAACAAACAGTCACTCCCTTTCAACATAATTGTGAGAGGGGACCTTTTTTGACATTTTCAGTGTACAATCAAACCTGTCTTGTGCAAGCAGTCAAGGGAAGGAGCAAAAGTGGCCCTTTAAGACAGGTTTATGCTTAATACAGGTTAATTTACTCTGATAGCATAGAAATGAGAAATAGAAAATATGGTTGCTTAAGACAGGTGGCTACTTTTTAGAAGTGACTGCTTACACAGGTTTGACTGTTAATAAAAATCCTTTCCACCATTACAATGAGAGGGGGTCTTTTTTTTAACATTTTCAGTGAAGGTATAAGAAGTTAATGCTAATGACATCTGTAGCATAACATACTGTTCTTAAGTAAGCAAAATTTATTTGTTTTGCTTTCAGATTTAGAAACAGCCTAATGTATAGATAAAAAAAGAAAAGTAAATGCAAACAAAACTAAAATAAATTGTGTGCTTCTTGGTAAATCTGATCTAGGTTGATGTTACAGGTATAAATAATGATAGGTTTTATTGTTCATATTCTCAACTATATTCATATTTTCATGTATTTGTGAAGGCTATAAACATGTTTTATGTTTAATTGCTGAATAAAAAGATATTTTAATTTGAATATCTCTTAATTCACTTATGTTTTCATCCATTCTTTCATTCCTTCAATAGCTGCAATTTGAAAGAAGAGAATACCATGAAAATGAACAAAGAAATAACAAACTTTTATAAGTTTGACAATTTTATGTAGAAATATTGTATTTTATATTTCAGCAGTATTTAAAAATATTTTTATTTCATATTTGCACCGGTATCTATAGTATTAAACTTTACAGTCAGCAATACTATTTAAGAATATTTTATGTTTGGATTGTTATTTAAGTATATTGTATCTTATATTTTCAGCAGTACTATTTTTGCTAATGTATTTACAAATATTGTATTGTATATTAACATTATTTAAAAATATTTTATTCTATGTTTACAGTGGTATTTAGGTATATTGTATTATACATTATTGACTTTATTTAAAAATATTGTATTTTATATTTCAGCTGTGATCACTCCCATTATGCAGCCATACAATAAATCCCATCTCCCTCCAGCTGTTGTCGCCCTACCTGTGCCATCTGCAGTAAGTAATTGACTTTGTTATACATTTTTATGTGCTAATATTTTCACATAGGTATGACAAAAGTTTGAACAAAAGTGTTATTAATGTGTAATATTACAGATAACAAGCTTTTAGCAGCATTGTTAAAGCCTCATATATCAGTATTGCATTGTATTGATGAATTTACTGTTTGGTGGTGTTTTGCAGCACTTTCAATATTTTTTCAGTGTGAAAAAGACTGATAATGCTTGGATTGTATTGTTGAACAGTCAGCTGGTGACCAGCTGGTCACTGCAATAACCAGATAGTCATGGGAGAAAGGCAGCCAGCACATTAAGGTTATATTGATATCAGTATTTGTGGTCCTTGGTAGCCATGTGGTCTCAAATGCTGTTGGAAGGTCGCTGATCTCTCACCACTAAGGTCTGTGGTAGCCATGTGGTCTTGGATGCTGTTGGAAGGTCACTGATCTCTCACCACTGAGGTCCTTGGTAGCCATGTGGTCTTGGATGCAGTTGGAAGGTCACTGATCTCTCACCACTTAGGTCCTTGGTTGGATGCTGTTGGAAGGTCTCTGATCTCTCACCACAGAGGTCCGTGGTAGCCATGTGGTCTCGGATGCTGTTGGAAGGTCACTGATCTCTCACCACTGAGGTCCTTGGTAGCCATGTCGTCTCAGATGCTGTTGGAAGGTCGCTGATCTCTCACCACAGAGGTCCGTGGTAGCAATGTGGTCTTGGATGCTGTTGGAAGGTCGCTGATCTCTCACCACTGAGGGCCTTGTAAGCCATGTGGTCTCAGATGCTGTTGGAAGGTCACTGATCTCTAACCACTGAGGTCCTTGGCAGCCATGAGGTCTCAGATGCTGTTGGAAGGTTGCTGATCTCTCACCACTGAGGTCCTTGGTAGCCATGTGGTCTCAGATGCTGTTGAAAGGTCCCGGATCTATCACCAGTGAGGTCCTTGGTAGCAATGTGGTCTTGGATGCCGTTGGAAGGTCACTGATTCTCACCACTGAGGTCCTTGGTAGCCATGTGGTCTTGGATGCAGTTGGAAGGTCACTGATCTCTCACCACTTAGGTCCTTGGTTGGATGCTGTTGGAAGGTCTCTGATCTCTCACCACAGAGGTCTGTGGTAGCCATGTGGTCTCGGATGCTGTTGGAAGGTCACTGATCTCTCACCACTGAGTTCCTTGGTAGCCATGTGGTCTCAGATGCTGTTGGAAGGTCGCTGATCTCTAACCACTGAGGTCCTTGGTAGCAATGTGGTCTTGGATGCTGTTGGAAGGTTGCTGATCTCTCACCACTGAGGTCCTTGGTAGCCATGTGTCTCAGATGCTGTTGGAAGGTTGTGATCTCTCACCACAGAGGTCTGTGGTAGCCATGAGGTCTCAGATGCTGTTGAAAGGTCGCTGATCTATCACCACTGAGGTCCTTGGTAGTCATGTGGTCTTGGATGCTGTTGGAAGGTCACTGATCTCTCACCACTGAGGTCCTTGGTAGCCATGTGGTCTCAGATGCTGTTGGAAGGTCACTGATCTCTAACCACTGAGGTCCTTGGTAGCCATGTGGTCTCAGATGCTGTTGGAAGGTCGCTGATCTCTAACCACTGAGGTCCTTGGTAGCCATGTGGTCTCAGATGCTGTTGAAAGGTCCCTGATCTATCACCAGTGAGGTCCTTGGTAGCAATGTGGTCTTGGATGCCGTTGGAAGGTCACTGATTCTCACCACTGAGGTCCTTGGTAGCCATGTGGTCTTGGATGCAGTTGGAAGGTCACTGATTCTCACCACTGAGGTCCTTGGTAGCCATGTGGTCTTTGATGCAGTTGGAAGGTCACTGATCTCTCACCACTTAGGTCCTTGGTTGGATGCTGTTGGAAGGTCTCTGATCTCTCACCACAGAGGTCTGTGGTAGCCATGTGGTCTCGGATGCTGTTGGAAGGTCACTGATCTCTCACCACTGAGGTCCTTGGTAGCCATGTAGTCTCAGATGCCGTTGGAAGGTCGCTGATCTCTAACCACTGAGGTCCTTGGTAGCAATGTGGTCTTGGATGCTGTTGGAAGGTCGCTGATCTCTCACCACTGAGGTCCTTGGTAGCCATGTGGTCTCGGATGCTGTTGGAAGGTCGCTGATCTCTAACCACTGAGGTCCTTGGTAGCAATGTGGTCTTGGATGCTGTTGGAAGGTCGCTGATCTCTCACCACTGAGGTCCTTGGTAGCCATGTGGTCTCAGATGCTGTTGGAAGGTCGCTGATCTCTCACCACTGAGGTCCTTGGTAGCCATGTGGTCTCGGATGCTGTTGGAAGGTCGCTGATCTCTAACCACTGAGGTCCTTGGTAGCAATTTGGTCTTGGATGCTGTTGGAAGGTCGCTGATCTCTCACCACTGAGGTCCTTGTAAGCCATGTGGTCTCAGATGCTGTTGGAAGGTTGCTGATCTCTAACCACTGAGGTCCTTGGCAGCCATGAGGTCTCAGATGCTGTTGGAAGGTTGCTGATCTCTCACCACTGAGGTCCTTGGTAGCCATGTGGTCTCAGATGCTGTTGAAAGGTCCCTGATCTATCACCACTGAGGTCCTTGGTAGTCATGTGGTCTCGGATGCTGTCGGAATGTCACTGATCTCTTACCACTGAGGTCCTTGGTAGCCATGAGGTCTCAGATGCTGTTGGAAGGTTGCTGATCTCTCACCACTGAGGTCCTTGGTGGCCATGTGTCTCAGATGCTGTTGAAAGGTCGCTGATCTATCACCACTGAGGTCCTTGGTAGTCATATGGTCTCGATGCTGTCGGAAGGTAACTGATCTCTTACCACTGAGGTCCTTGGTAGCCATGTGGTCTCAGATGCTGTTGGAAGGTCGCTGATCTCTCACGTCTGAGGTCCGTGGTAGCCATGTGGTCTCTGATGCTGTTGGAAGGTCACTGATATTTCACCACTGAGGTCATGGGTTTGATACCAGTCTGAGCCTAAAACTTAATGTGAAAACTTTTCCAGTTACTTTACTTGTGGAAGGCCCTGTTAGAGGCCCTTCGCCACCAGTAAGACTGGATGCCCCATACAAACTGTTATGTTTTGAAAATTGCGTTAGAACACATTAAAAAAGGATTGATATTCTTGTTTTCTAACCATATCTGACTGATTTTTACAGACAAAGAAAGTTCCTATGCAAGTCGGCAATAAATCCATTGAAAAGTCTAAAGACACCAATCTGTTGGCTAACCAGACAAATGGACCCACCCTGATGAAGAAACCAGAAAAATTACGAGTCGGAAGTCCAATCCCAACAGAGAATGTGGTTGCACCGCATCATCTTACACCAGCCCGTAAACCTCCTACAGTAAAATCATTTGTACAAGCAGATCCCAGTAATGGGCCTACAGGTCCGGGCGATAACCAACACTACAATGTGAAAAATAGGGAAATAAATGGTCGTGCAATTGACCCTGGTGAGTATAATAATATACGAGTTCAGAACCAGTTTTCACGCTTATAGTTTAATAGGTAGTTTATGTCAGTTGAACTATTCCTAAATATGTATCTTACAGCTAATTTTTATTATCCCCCGCCACCTCTCAAAGAGCAATATTTTAAATAACTTGGCACAAATGTTCACTAGAACAAGATGATGTGTCATGCGAATGACTTTGGTCTGTTTGTCAAAGGTCTAGGTCATAGCTCAAGCTCAAGAGTTTAGAAATCCAATGTATACACTGTGTTTCCTCTTGTTCGGACCATATCTTCTTTAGTTGCGATTGGAATTTTAAATAACTTGGCACAAATGTTCACTAGGACAAGACGATTTGTCATGCGACTGACTTTGGTCTGTTCTTCAAAGGTCAAGGTCACAGCTCCACTCGTA
Organism: Panopea generosa; assembly: GCA_029582155.1. Lineage (NCBI taxonomy): Eukaryota > Metazoa > Mollusca > Bivalvia > Adapedonta > Hiatellidae > Panopea > Panopea generosa. The sequence goes on along the minus strand of CM055903.1, from coordinate 67,719,537 downwards.
TGTTTGCTGCTATCTGGACATTATCTTCTTTATTTGTGTTTGGAATTTTAAATAACTTGGCACAAATGATCCCTAGGACAAGACGATGTGCCATGCAAAAGACTTGAGTCTGTTCGTCAAAGGTCAAGGTCAAAGCTCAAGATCAAGTGTTTGAAAATCCAATGTATACACTGTGTTTCGTCCTGTCTGGACTGTATCTTCTTAAGCGTGATTGCATTTTTAAATAACTTGGCACAAATGTTCACTAGGACAAGACGATGTGTCATGTGAATGACTTCAGTCTGTTTATCAAAGGTCAAGGTCACAGCTCCACCGTCTTTTTGCTGCTGTCCAGACATTATCTTCTTTAGTTTTGTTTGGAATTTTAAATAACTTGGCGCAAATGTTCACTAGGAAAGACAATGTGTCATGCAAAAGACTTGAGTCTGTTCGTCAAAGGTCATAGTTCAAGGTCAAGTGTTCGAAAATCCAATGTATACACTGTGTTTCATCCTGTCTGGACCGTATCTTCTTTAGTTGTGATTGCATTTTTACATAACTTGGCACAAATGTTCACTAGAACAAGATGGTGTGTCATGTGACTGACTTGGTTCTGTTCGCAAAGGTCAAGGTAACAGCTCCATCGGTCTGTCAGCTGCTGTCCGGACCTTATCTTCTTTTGTTGCGATTGTAATTTTTAAATAACTTGGCACAAATGTTCACTAGGACAAGACAATGTGTCATGCGAATGACTTGGTTCTGTTTGTCAAACGTCAAGGTCAAGTGTTTGGAGGGGGATATGACCACGTTAGTGGCAACCTCTTGTTTGGTTTATTTCACATCCATGCATAGAGCTGTGGGACCAGTTACTGGTTTGTATCCATCAATTTCGTTATTTGATTGCATCTCTTCAGTCAAAATAACATTATAGATACAAGCCAATAATTGGTCACAGTCGTCAAAATAAGCTTTTCTTCAAATGATTATTTTACCCTTTAAATTAGTATGCAATGCTTATTTTCAAAAATGTTAAGGGTAAAAATGTACATTCTTATGAAATTGCCGTTTGAAACAAACTAATCAACACCGAAATTGAGAATAACCAATGCTTATTTTGCCTCTTGATTTAAATGTCAATGTTAAATTATTCAGAAATTTCATTGCTTAAATACCCCCAAATAGAGCTTATCTAGAGTATTGTTTTAAATGGATTGCAATATTATGATTATAGGTACATGTACATACAAATTGGTGCCATCAAATTGTATGTACCTATAACCATGATATTGCAATCCATTAAAAATACATCTATATGTAGCAGGTACATACACAGGGTTTAAAATATTGCAACTGTTCAAAGTCCAAAACTATTGCCTTTTGCTGTCAGACCCATGTAAATTTACTTGAGCCTGGTCTGTCAGGCCTTTCAAAATTAATGTCATTTCAAAGATGCTTAGGCTAAATGGAAAAAAAAAACAATGCAAATTTTATCTAAGTTTTTACCTTTCTAAAATTCTTGCAAACCTTTCAAATATATTTTGGTAAGGTCATGGACCTGCCAGTAAAATAAAGTAGTTTAAGCTACTGAAACAGATACATTTATATACAGCAGACATCTACATGCAGATTTAATCAAAATATAAACATGAAATAGAAAAACAATTGCTACTTAAGTTTAAAGTAGTCTAATGAACGAAAAACTGTTATTGTATGGAAAACTACAGTAATCTGATGAAGGGAGATTGCAACTATGGTAGAATCATATGCCTTGTAGATGTTTCTATGTTCTAGCTATAGTTAATCTCAACTTTAATCATAAAATTGTAATATGGCAGCCGAAGACAGGCGGCTGCTTACTACAGGTTGGTCAGTGCAGGCATTGATCACCAGTTCAAAATGCGTTCAGTAAATTTGTTTTTTTTTCCTTTTTCATCTTCAAATTAAATTCATGACTTAATTGTTTGTGTTTTTCTTTTTCAGTAACTGGGCGTCTTTACGAATACAATACATTAACAGGGGAACGTCGATGGGTAACCGACTCCCAGGGAAAAGATGTCAAACTTTCCAGAGAAGAGGCGTAGAGACCCAAAATGTGATGAGAAAGTGTTTTACCTCATAAAAAGACATCTAGAAGTTATCTTTGACATCATTTAGCAATGAGGCTCTTGGCCTAAATTGTACTGAAACAAAATGGGAACTACATGTACTAGTGCCCAAAATTCATTTGTTTTTTATAACGGTTCTTTATGGGAAGATAAAAAGGAACTTACTCATATATGTGTAATTGTTATTTATTGATTTTTATATTTTAAGTGTTATCCCTGTTTGTTTGTTTATCTGTCCGAAAAATTGGCTCCAGATTATTAACTCCTGGAGGGGTCTGTGTATTTAATATTTTGTGTGTACTTATATAATTATAAAGTACAGGCCAAGTTTGATTTTTGTCAACATTGCTAATGACCCCTTTTTGACTACATTTTAAAAAATTGTTTTTGATCAATTATGGGGGCATTCATGCTGGTAGACACATTTCTTGTTAATTGATAATAATGTAATGAGAGATTAAGAGTTAATCTTATATTTATAAACAGGCGCAACTTTGTTTTTGTATTGTTTTGTTTAATTTTGACTCTTTGAAGTTTATTTTCATTGTCGTACTTATTTGCATATTGTGAAGCTATCAGTCATTGTTTTTTGTTCAGAACCAGTCCAGTTTTCACCTCTTACTGTTGGTTGCATTTAAAGCATAAAGCCAACTATTGTTTTTGAGCTCAAATGTGTCAATTAATGGTAACTAAATTTTTGATAATAAACTATTGTTTGGGGCGCTTGTTTCAGACAAATCATTTTTGGATTGTGTGAACTCAATTATTGGAGGAAAAACATCACCTATGTATCAAATTCCATTTAGTATCTTTTAAAATATTTTAAAAGATGACTGGTTGCCAAACTACAGTGCAAAATTTTGATGATTGAATATCTAAAAAATGTTTATAGAATTTGGTTTGCATTGACTTATTCATTAGTCAATTGTCTGCCTATTTCTGTTGTTGATGTGACTGTAGTGGGAGTGTTTCTAATAGAATATTTGACAGAGTTTTTTATAAGAACTGTCAAGCAGATTTTGAAAAATTACAGCTTTTTAAGAATAATGTCTGCTCTTAAAAATGACACACTAGAAGGGAATATTTAAGGGTCACATGTTTACACAATTACACAAAGATATAAAAAGAAAAATGAGGTATATCATAATAACACTTCTATAACAATTAAGTCGTCATGGAAACATGCATCAGTTATTTTCAGGACAGAGATGCAGGAGTTTTTATTAAAAAAAATAACAGATTTTGAAAATTAGAAATTATCTAATCAAATTTGCAAAAATGATGTTTCTGCTCTTTACCAATTAAAATGACCCCACTTATGAAGGACATTAAGCAGTCACATATTTATGCTGATAACAAAAAATAGAGAAAAAAAACACTTAAGGAGGAAAAACCCATTAATATATGATATTTGGCCTGAGGAATTTTTACAAATCAAAACACAGAACTGGTATTTGCATGGTATGTACTTTTAAACAGTACTTCTCAAAAAGGTTAAATTTACATACTCACTAGCCGAGACTCCTGTTTTGTATGTGTAAGTACAAACTTTCTACGTTTGGCCAATTTTGTATAAATAGTGTTCCCATCCGACAAGAGTGGCATGTTTACCAGACTGCCAGTAGAGAAATCACACACTCTCTTGGGCTTCTTTTGTTTTAATTTTGTGGATAACAGAATCTGGAATACTCATTTAAAATGCATAATATGAAATGATAATCATGAAATGCTATGACAGTTTAGTCGAGCTTCAAATGGTTCATGCTCATCAGTAATGTAATGGAACTTATTTATTGAACTCTTTGTTTACATGGCAGCACATATTTGCATCACTACAAATGTTTTGAGATATATATACACCTGGAAGAAAGTTAAGCATTCCCTTGAAATATGACAATGAATGACAACACACGGGCTGTCATGAGATAACTGACAAATTGAGCTAAGAAAAAGTTGTGAAGCGAGAATCTTTCATCAATCAAAAGCATGCACGGTTATAAGTTTAGTATCCTTTTAATCAAAATATTGAAACAAGCACAAGTGCTGTTTTTTTACAAAAAATATACATGTTTTAAGTATGGAGCTGTAGATTTAAAATATGTTTTCAATTGAATATTCTTTACTACAGTGACGTGTATTTCCGTAACATGACATTCTGTAATGCAGTTGTCAGTAATGTGTATAGCCTCTGTGTACCCAGATGACAGCTTCAGCTCTCCTCCTCATGCCACCAGTAATTTAGGGCATTTTTTGCCATTCTCAGTGCAAAAATACTGTAAGTTGTTGCAGATAGGCTACTGGTGGGTCCAGCTTCTGTATCTTACCACCCAGGATTTTAGAGTTTGCAACTGCGGTCACGCTAAAATTGGGGAAAAGTTCAGGGAGTGCTTAACATTTTTCCAGGTGTATATAAAGATTACACAGATTTTGTTTGTTGCCATACCGTAAACAACATTCAACTGTTTGGCAGTTTATAGTACAAGTTTGATTGTTTATTTATTGTTATTAGTTTTTATCAGCCTATAATGAATTAACAGAAGTATAATGTATAAAGACATTGTCATTTCTACTTTTTTAACACAATCATGAATAAAATGATTTTGTTTATTCTTCTGTTGTGTACACTGTATTGCCCACACGGCCTTTTCATCCTGACATGGGTTTGCCAGATGAGCAAAAAAGGGACATCGTGACCCTCTTGTACCAAAAAAATATCTGTGATATAATAAATAATGTTTTAGATTGTTACATATGTTTGTAATCCATTACAATATTCTTTTCTCTTTTTTTGTTGATTTTATTTATTAACTTTTCACAAATGAATTGATAAATTCGTATATATATATAAATGGAGATTACAACATTGCTTATAAATAAACCATGTGTACCACATAGAGATTATATAATGCATATAAATGACAATTATTATTAGGGGAAAACCATTAAAGAAATGAAGATAAAACATTGCATATGAATGCATCTATCATGTTACTATTTCTATTGATAAACTATTTTTACCACATGAATGCTATTTATTGCATGTAAATGAATTGTCTGTCCCGATGCCAATACAGGATGTAAGACTTTTGCAATGGATATAAGCTGAGGTATTTTATTGTGCCACTTATGTTCTCTCAACTGTAATGTTGTAATGTAATGTTGTCAATGAATAAAAATATAATGCTGTACAATGTACTTCTTGTGATACTGAACGTCAAAAGTTTTATTATGCTATTAAGTCTCACATTTCAATTGCTAGTATTCAAGTCTGTCGGTACCTCATAAAACCTGAAGTTATTACTGTTTTTCGTTTTTGTAATTTACATTTGGCATCCATCAAACAATATATGTATTAAATTTTGTTTCAATATTCTAACAATAGTCAAATTCATCAGTCAAAGTCTCTTTTCGATTTAAGTTATTAAACTTCTCTAATCAAGCGCATTTCAATGTAAAGGGAGGTAATTTAAAGAAAAATCTAAATTTTGACATTTGGTAAGCCTAAAATAGTGTATAATTTTAAATAAAGAAATGCAGATTTTTAGTGTTGAGGTATGTCCCCACATGTTCACAAATTTTAATTGGATACAAGTCACAAGATCCCAGTTTTATCAGCAAATAAATGTTGAAAAAAATTGTTTTGCCCTAGGGCCATAAATTAGGTCATTGACATTGTCATTAAAATGTTGCTGAAATCAAAATTGTTCACCTACAATTTTGTTTTCAGTTCCGAAATAAATTAATTCAATTTAGCAGAATTCAAATATTATTAACTCTCTATGAAGCGAAACTTTTAAAAGTCAGTACATAATGTTGTAATGTGAAGTTGTCAAATAATGATTTGAAATATAATGCTGTACAAGGTATATCTGGTGATGCAATGATGTATGTCAATTTAACTCTTCCTTTCTCTTTTATGACATTGATGCTTATTGTTAATAATGAAGACGTAAAACAACAATAATGATTTGAAATATTGATATACTTAACACCTTTCAAAATACAAGATTTTGAATATTGCATATATTTTTTATTCAAGGTCTGGTATCATTTTCATTGGTTCATAATTTATTACTATGAAATAATGTCAACCACAATTAAATTGTTAAATTCGAGTTTTAAAGTGATACGATTGTTGGAATAAAATTGAAAAACAATTTTAGAAAGTTGTAGTTTGGTTTATCATTTATTTCAAATCTAGATTTGATACAGAACTCATACTTGCAATTTGAAAGGCACTAAATATACAAAGTTTTTATCAATTATCTGTCTGTTGGCACTAGTTTAGCACTGGCATGGCAATACCAAATAAAACTTTGTTAAGTTAAAACTTTGAAAGAACAAACTGTTATTTCCTTGAATTGCTTTAATCATACTGTGGAATACTAATGAAATTAAAATACATTTTTCTGTCATAAATACTCACAATTATGCAAAATAAGATGCCTGTCAATCATTTACAAGAGTTAAACCCCTTTTTGAAAAAATAAAATAAAAATCTCGTATATCCTACAATATTCTAATCTTATATGATAATCTAAATATCTGAAAAAGTGAAGATTAAAAAAAACTTTTGGCAAAAAACAGGAGCAGATATAAGTAGACAGAAAAGTTAGATGTGGTACAATGTACAGATGACTACTTGGATGTTATATTACAGAATCTGGTTCTTGTCATTATTTAATCATTACAGTCAAACCTGTACTAACGGTCACCTGTTATAAGCAGCCACCTGCTTTAAGCGGCCAGTTTCAGACCCTCCCGTCGAAATTTACTATATAATTTAACTGCAATAGGCGGTCACCTGGTCAACGCGGCCAGCGGCCAACATTTTTGGTCCCAAATGCATTAAAAACCTCCTAAAACGGCCACCAAATTAACAAATTTAACCGTAAAATATCGATTTTGGCATATAAGTTTCATTACGGCCACAGAATTAATATTTAATTAAAGTACTAAAAACCAAATCAATCAAATAATTATAATAAATCTTTAATTTAAAATAAGTTTCTTTTAGTTCAAACTTTCTTAATTGGCCGTAAACAAACCAAACAAAGCTGTTATTGTGGTCTACATAATCGCCATTTTTCTGACTCCAACCAAACAAAGCTGTTATTGTGTTCTACATAATCGCAATTTTTCCGACTCAAACACGAGTGTAGTGCATGATAATTTTCACATCTCTATTTTTAGCTCGCATCAGATCAAAGTGTTTTGTGTAAACACGTTAACTGTGAAAAAGTCGGCATATAAAAAGACTAAAGAAGCTAACGTTTTTGAGACGATAATTAGAATGGCAGTTTGTTCGTGCTTTTAACGAACGATAAGGAATTAACTCATTAAGTTCACACTTGTAAAAAGCGCTAATTGTGGAAAATATAAAATTTGGAAATGATTTATTGTGACTTAAATCATAAACGTTTTGATTGTCAGCGTGTTAGCAATGCCACCAAAACGGAAGTGTTTGACTTTGGATGAACGTGTTGAGGTTGTGAAATTGTGCCAATATACAAAAATACTTCGCTAATCTGGGTGAAAATTGATGACCCTGTAGTAGGCAGCCACCTGTCTTAAGCAGCCAATTTGGCCCTTTCCCTTGGCTGGCTGCTTAAGACAGGTTTGACTGTATTTAGAGATGCTTCCCTATCTATACAGGAGACTGTTTTATTTAGATATAATACACAGTTTTGTTTTTATTTTGTCCAGTAACCATTTTCTTGAATGTTCCCTATAAAGGTTGTTTTTCTCACATTTGTTCGGGAATGTAAAATATTTTCTATAAATTATAATACAATTGATCATACAGCTGTTTCTGCCCATTTTGTTTTTTTCTTTTTAACCATTTGTATGTAAATAGGTACTTTATTGACCTCCAAATGGGTGTCATGTCTATTTTATTATTTTTAGGTCACCTGAGACTTTGTCTCAAGTTTGCGATCCCCTTTTGTCCATTGTGCATCCGTAAACAATTGACATTTTCGACTCCTTCTCAAAAACCATAAGCTCAAGCGTAATGAAATGTATGCAGCTTTGGTACCTAAGCAAGAATAAAAATTGTAAATTACATGGTTCCCACCCCTCTGGGGCCTTGTGGGGTGGGGCCAAAACAGTTGAATTTAAGGTAAACTTTGAAAATCTTCTTACTATAGGAAGCACTGGATGAGCATGAAGCATATGGAAGCATATGGGTTCTTTATAAAAATTGTGAATTGCATGTCCCTGGGTCTCTTGGTTTGGCCCTGGGGGGTGGGGACTACTTTAATAAATCTGTGTAAGAGAAAATTATCTCTCATTATTATTTTTTTTAGCTTTACTGGCCAAAGGTCAGCAGGTAAATTGTCATGGTAAATTGTTCGTCATCGTCTGTCCAACTGTTAACCTTTTTCTTGTAGACGCAAAAGCACCTTCATTTTTTATTGAATCTTAACTAAACTTGCACAGCAGTTATATAATCATGAGATCTCAGACGAGTACTTGAACCAGCATCATTCGACCACAAATGCCCCTGCCACTGGGCTTATAAGCACATTTTCAGCGAAACTTTAAAAAACATTTTCTCTGAAAGTGTAAGGTTGAGACCTTAGATATTTTACATGTAGCATTGCATGGGGGTTTCCTAAAATGATTTGTTGAAGTCGGGTCCCTGTGGTCAAATTTGGGCCACCACAGGGGTCACTGTTTTACATAGAGTTATATAGGGAAAATGTTGTAGACATGATAGCACCTTCATTTTTCATTGAATCTTAACCAAACTTGTTCAGCAGTTACTCATATATGTAATCATAATATTTCAGACAAGCTCTTGAACCATCATCATTCGACTGCAAATACTCCTACCACAGGGCTCATGAGTACGTTTTAAGCGAAACTTTAAAAAACATTTTCTCTTAAAGTTCAAGGCCTAGACATTAGATATTTTACATGTAGCATTGCATGGGGTCCCCTAAAGAATTTGTTGAAGTTGGGTCCCTGGGGTCGAATTTGGGGCTGCCATAGGGGTCACTGTTTTACATAGAGTTATATAGGGAAAATGTTGTAGATGCGATAGCACCTTCATTTTTCATTGAATCTTAACCAAACTTGCACAGCAGTTATATAACTACAAGATCTCCGATGAATTCAATGAAAAGCATTACATGGTGGTCCTGTACTCTTAAATAGATGTCAACAGGTAAGAATGCTTGTCATTTACTAGTATTCCAGTTATCATGGTAGCAAATTCTTAGCAGCAAATATTTTTTGCATACCTGTATTGGGAAATGCACCTATTTCTAACTCAAAATGACAGTAAGAGTTTAACATGCGCTTTTGATCACATATAGGTTGATGGTAAGGTCGTATGCGCTTATATTTGGTATCACTTATATTTAAGTATGCTCTTATTTACAAGATTCTACAGTATAATGTTTGGAGCTGACATGAATGCCAATCATATGTGTTTTAGCACAAATAACATATAGTGCTTGATGTTGACATGAATGCCAATCACATGTGTTTTAGCACAAATAACATATAGTGCTTGGTGATGACATGAATGCCAATCACATGTGTTTTAGCACAAATAACATATAGTGCTTGGTATTGACAGGAATGCCAATCACATGGGTTTTGGCACAAATAACATATAGTGTTTGGAGCTGACATGAATGCCAATCACATGTGTTTGAGCACGAATAACATATAGTGCTTGGTGTTGACATGAATGCCAATCACATGAGTTTTGGCACAAATAACATATGGAGCTGACATTAATGCCAATCAAATGGGTTTAAGCACAAATAACATATAGTGTTTGGAGTTGACATGAATGCCAATTACATGGGTTTTAGCACAAATAACATATAATATTTGGAGTTGACATGAATGCCAATTACATGGGTTTTAGCACAAATAACATATAGTGTTTGGTGTTGACATGAATGCCAATTACATGGGTTTTATCACAAATAACATAAAATATTTGGTGTTGACATGAATGCCAATTACATGGGTTTTAGCACAAATAACATATATCATTTGGTGTTGACATGAATGCCAATTATATAGGTTTTTTGCACAAATAACAAATAGTGTTTGGAGTTGACATGAATGCCAATCACATGGGTTTTAGCACAAATAACATATAGTGTTTGGAGCTGACATGAATGCCAATACATGGGTTTTATACCAAATAACATATAGTGTTTGGTGTTGACATGAATGCCAATTTCATGGGTTTTAGCACAAATAACATATAGTGTTTGGAGTTGACATGAATGCAAATCACATAGGTTTTAGCACAAATAACATATAGTATTTCGAGCTGACATGAATGCCAATCACATAGGTTTTAGCACAAATTACATATAGTGTTTGGTGTTAACATGAATGCCAATTACATGGGTTTTAGCACAAATAACATATAGTGTTTGGAGTTGACATGAATGCCAATCACATGGGTTTTAGCACAAATAACCTATAGTGTTTGGTGTTGACATTAATGCCAATCACCTCGGTTTTAGCTCAAATAACATTTAGTGTTTGTAGCTGACATGAATGCCAATCACATTGGTTTCATCCCAAATAAAATATAGTATTTGGTGTTGACATGAATGCCAATTTCATGGGTTTTAGCACAAATAACATATAGTGTTTGGTGTTGACATGAATGCCAATTACATGGGTTTTGGCACAAATAACATATAGTGTTTGGAATTGACATGAATGCCAATCACATGGGTTTTCGCACAAATAACATATAGTGTTTGGTGTTGACATGAATGCCAATTACATGGGTTTTAGCACCAATAACATATAGTGTTTGGTGTTGACATGAATGCCAATCACATAGGTTTTAGCACAAATAGCATATATTGTTTGGAGCTGACATGAATGCCAATCACATGGGTTTTAGCACAAATAACATATACTGTTTGGTGTTGACATGAATGCCAATTACATGGGTTTTAGCACAAATAACATATACTGTTTGGAGCTGACATGAATGCCAATCACATTGGTTTTAGCACAAATAACATATAGTGTTTGGAGCTGACATGAATGCCAATCACATGGGTTTTAGCACAAATAACATATAGTGTTTGGAGCTGACATGAATGCCAATCACATGGGTTTTAGCACAAATAACATATAGTGTTTGGAGCTGACATGAATGCCAATCACATTGGTTTTAGCATATAATGCCTAGCATCTGTGCACTTCAAATGACTTTCAACACAAATACCATATAGTGTTTGGAGTCGACATAATGCTTAGCACACGTGCACTTCAAATGACTTTTAACACAAATACCATATAGTGTTTGGAGTCGACATAATGCTTAGCACACGTGCACTTCAAATGACTTTTAACACAAATACCATATAGTGTTTGGAGTCGACATAATGCTTAGCACATGTGCATTTCAAATGACTTTTAACACAAATACCATATAGTGTTTGGAGTTGACATAATGCTAAACACCTGTGCACTTCAAATGACTTTTAACACAAATACCATATAGTGTTTGGAGTTGACATAATGCTTAGCACCTGTGCACTTCAAATAACTTTTAACACAATTACCATATAGTGTTTGGAATGGGCATGAATGTTTTTCCCCTTAGTTATACAGTTTATCATTTTGGTTCTAATACTATATTTTTTGACTTGGCATGAATGCTTAGCACCTGTGCAATATTTTACAGGATCAAAATATCACCAGACTAGTATGGCACACACTCGCATAGAAGCAGTTGTTGGCACTTTCGAAAGAGTATCTGAGACAGTGCAAGGAGTCACTCAATCAACCTGGGTAATATAAGGAGACATTGCCTCTACAGAAAGCCCATTTGAACAAACTATAGAGGTCCTAATTATTTCAGATTATGAAACACAAACTGATTTAAAGTTGCAACCCAAATCCTACTCTCCCACAGCATCAGTTGAATAGCTCGATCTCTTCTCTGGCTATTGAAAGACAAGTACATGTTTAACAAAAAACATCAATCCAACATTTCCCCCAGCAAATAAGATTCATAGTGAATGAAAGAGTTAATCGTCCGCTGACAAGGGAGCGTACCCAAATCTGGGGGTTGTTGAGCTTTTGAGACATTTCATTAAAGTCGAATGTGCGAGAAATCTGGCTCTCTATCTGCATACATGTCTGAAGTGTTACCATATTTTGATGCATCGGTTGCATCAATGCACAAAACCTACGCGAAATACTGGTATATGTACGCACTTGTATAATATGCAACTGGGCGAAGAACTGGTCATAGAGCAATTAAATGGTAAAGAAGGATATGGGAACACCTGTCAATCTAATTAGATACAATGATATGACCGAAGTACAGAGAACAGTTAGCCTGTTATCTACACCAGCATACATGTGCTGAGATAAATCAGTTTATACAAGAGTTATGTATACATCTGGTTAGCAGCGCAAAGAGAATAGCAAAGCAAGCCCAGTCAAAGGATGAAACAAATTGCCATCTTTCTCGAATCGTGGATTGAATGACGATCCATCGCTAAGCAGTATTGATGCTATGGTATCTACATGTAGAAATGATACTGCACATTTTTTATGTAATGCCGGACACATGCGTCAAACAAATCAACTTCGCAGGTGAACTGACACTGGATGTAAAACAAATACGCTCATTGCTAACCCAAACAATGAGCAAGACTGCATTAGCATGCTAATAGAGGCATTTGATGCAAGTGGTATTAAATTATGCCAAGCAGTAAGAGATACTGATGTCTAAATTGTGAGTACATCTGTGGAACATCTTGCAAGTCAGTCATTGGTTCATAGCGGTAATGATACTGATATTGTTCCTTTTCTATAATGCCAACATGGACTCATGTAATATTTACCTTAAACCTGACCCAAGATGAATATGAAAGTCAAATTCAAGGTGTAGAGCGTAAAGCTCACAAAAGATAAAGCTAGGGAAAGAAATATGCACACATACATATATATTATTCATAGATGCTGTTCTTGGATGTGACACCTTTCGTATGTTTGGTACGGGAAAATAACTATTACTCAAATAAAGTTTCAAATAAATCAGAAACTCCGTAATTGCGTATTAGTTTTTTGATGACGAAAGATCCACAAAATATACAATTGTCCAATCAGAAGAGGAAGCACTGGTTATTGTGTACCATGAAAAAACGGGAAATCCCATTGATACTCTAACAGTAAGTTCCTCCAGAAAGTTGTCCCATGTATTACATTTGTGACACGTGAGCGTATACCATCAACGTTTGAGATTATATATCTATATATATTCTGGTTATTATTTTACTATCTGTGGTATCCATCTGTTGGGATAGTATGTAAAGTTTGGATTTTTTTAGTTTACACGCTACACGCTAGTGATCTTTTATTTTTCCTGTTTAGCCTGTATTATATTAACAAAGCGTTCTCAAGTGCTTTACGGTTTGTTTACATTAATATCTTAAACATTATGTCATCTTGACAGATTTGAACCAGATAACATTGAACACTTGTATTACGATATATATATTCAGTATGCGCTTAAAAGAAATAACTTGTTGTTTAATCAGGTTTAACTAGATAAAGTGGAAGCCTGCCAAAGCTGGGGTGGTTGGCGGACTGGTCTAATATCCCGAGCGTAGGCGAGAATACCAGTAGTATTTCATTCGGACCACCTCGCCAATTATCCTTATTAAGAATATCGAAGGATGACGCTATTGGCCGAGTATGTACGATGAAGTAACACCTGATTTTTATATCGGCGAACCAATTAGTCTCTGAACTTTTGTTAAACAATGATTCTATTCTGAATCACATGATCACATAATAGTGTTTAATAATTGGTCAAAGTTAGTCAATTTAAGCCGATACGTACAGTACTCAAAACAAAAATGCAATTAACCAACTCAGCAGGTTGATACCGATGACACTATATTAAAACTGAGTTGTCTCCCGTTGTTGTCATTATTCACAGGTGAATAACACTGCGACGTCATCCAGGTGTGTCGATTGATGGGTCAAGGTCATCGATGTAAACACACGTATATATGAGTATACAACTTACTTTATAGATATGTTAAACCTGAATACTGAGGATAAATTTTTAACAATTTTCACCTCAAAGGGATAAATATTCGTTTTATAAGGTAATTATCTATGTTATTGTTACATTTTATTAATACATTTCAAGACTAAAACGATACGTGTGTAGTATTAAGCACACCGTAGTGTGTATACAGTAGGGGCGTTAATCGAAAACGTTTATTAAATAGTTCATAGTCAATTAGGTGTGAAACGATGACATCTTTAAAAAAATCGTCAAGCGGCTCTGAGACACAGAGACGTGCAATATGTCACACGAAATGAAATGAGACAGTAGTGGTGGAATAGTATATTATATACTGTAAACTATAATCGATTCAAAATTAGTTGATAATTTGACAAGTTCACCATAGGTAAAGGAGTGATTACCGTTTATTAATAAGACATAAGACATTTTATTGACTTAAACTATATACAGTTTCTCCTCATCATATACATATATATATATAAATTAACAAATATTTCATTACATGACAGGTATGCTATTTACTTCAAATTGATCTCTGTAATAAAAGATGTAATAATAATTTCATATTTCATAATTTCATCAACAAAAGTCATGAAAATGAACATAACAATGCACATTTTAAAAAATAGTATTTGGAATTGGTCGCCTTATTACAAAAGCTTCGGAAATAAATTTACTTAAATTTAAATGTTCTCTTTTATTTGTAGATTGCAATAATGTTATAAACTTAAACATATTAGGTCTTGTGTTATAAAACTTCTTGATATAATTCTTTCCAATTTCATTATAGTCAGAACATATTAAAACAAAGTGAAACCCATCTTCAATATCATTGTTATCACAAATCTGGCATAGTCTTTCATTTTTTTCTATTCTTTCTATCCCATATCGCCCTGTTTCAATTCTTAATGAATGTGAAGATAATCTTGATTTAGTTAAAACACTGCGTAGTTGTTTAGTACATAACACATCTAGATATCTATACAACAGGTTCAATACTCTATTCGACTCCACATCCACCGTCCAAGTTTGAATAAAACTATCAATCATTCTTTCACGAAAAATCGAAAGAAATTTTTTTTTTATATTTGTTGGATTATCCCATACATGCATAAAACCATAATTATTTAGGATGGGCTTAACCTTTGAGACCCAGTTGATTAATCCATTTTCACAATCAGCTAACGAGTTCTTATAAACACTGCTTAAAATAATATTATCAGTTGTTGGTAATCTTAACCAGCACTTAACAGTTTTAAAATATCGAGAAATAAACATCGGATAACGTCCTAGTCCGCCATAAATACCAGAACTGCTAGACGTTTCTTTTACGCCCAGTATAGCTTTGCAAAATTTTAAGTGAATGCGCTCTAATTCTTTTGATTTCGTAAATCCCCAAAATTCGCACGAATAATTAAGAATCGAACTTACAAATGCATCAAATAACTGTAGCTGTGCAGCAAAATCATAATTGAGTAGCTATACCTGTCTTACCTGTATCGATCAATGGTGATTTACAACTGTTCTCAAATAAGCTAAAATCGGACTGACTGTAGTTTAATTTTAAATAAGCGGTGTTGACAAATACATTACATAATATTTATACATCACTAGTTCCTAATGTATTAATTATCAGAACATGACAGAACATATATTTTTTTTTATTTCGATTTAAGCATATACAGCTCATCATCATACAAAGTACAATTAATTATTGTATTAATTATCGAATAGTGTCCAGAATAATATTTTAGTATAACATACATATGTATGTCAATAATAAGCATGCTTTGGTACTGTTCTAATTGTTTGTAATAATAAGTGCCATTAACTTGGGCCGTTTTTAAAAAAATGCAACTACCCAAAATTTTTTTATTGACTTTCAAAGCGTTTAATACATTTTCATGATTTCTGTCCGTTTTTCTTTAAAAAGACCATGTAAAATCAAACATTGGCAAATAAAAATTACCTACCTACCTACCCACATGAAAAATACTGGGTCGGAGCACAGTACACATAGTGTTTTAAGGATGGCCTTATTACTGTTTCAATTTAAAACACACTGTTCTTTAATTTTATCGGGGAAATTGTTTTAAATTTCAGTATACAGTGTGAAATGTTCCAAAAAAGTTAAACTGTGTATACATGCCATAATACCGTCATAGGGTCCTGTAGCACAGGTTTCATACAATTGCATTCATTTAACGCCTGTGTATTGGGTCTCCCCAATACTAAACCTTAATTGAACTTAAAATACCAATTGAGTTGTGACCCAACAGTATACTCAAATGTATACTAGTCTGACAAAACACAACACACACAGTTATAAAGTTATCAAATTTGGAACTAGTACGTAAAATATATATTTGTTTACACTTATTATTGACATAGTGGATCTTTATCAATGATGGAACACAATCTAATCCGGACATCAGATTATCCTACCGGACACCGTAGATTTGTAGCCATGATGTGTGTTTGTACATTGAGTACCACTTTAAAACTGTCTTTGTATGTGTACTCATTTAAAATGTCAATCTTAAAAATTGAATAAAGATATATTTAGCACCTCAAACACATGAAAATACACATTCTTTAAAAACGAAAATGCATTCCTTGTATTTTTAATCTTTACGAGTGTAATATTTTTTTTATCATAGATAAATAGAGATAAATATGGTAGATAAATGTCCGTTTACCTTTATAACGTTATTGACTATGCAAAAAATGTAGATAAACCGTGTCATTAAGTTACACGTATATACAAATCTAAAAGACGTAAGAAGTACGCCTGTTGGTCACAAGCATTCGGTATTAAGAGTTTTAAACGTGTTCCGCCGGTCTTCATTTTAAAAAAAAATATAATAATATTTTATCAACTTAAACTTTTACAGTTTCTCGTTATAACATACATAATTTTACATACACATATTTTACACATTTCATTATCAGAATATTAGGGCATAATATAAAACTTGTCACAGAAACGTTATAAGGATGTGCTTGAGCAACATAAACCAATACAATACATATGACTAGTTAGTTGTAAATGAATAAGTTAGCAAATTATAGTGATAAGGTTAAGCATAAAACTTCATATCCATCTTATTTATAATTTATATTCTTATAACAAAAGCTTCATAAATGAATTTACTTATGTTAATGAATTCTGTTTTAATATTTAATTGAAGAAGTGATATAAACGTATACATACTCGGATTTCTAGCATAATAGCTACGAATATATTGTTTTCTTATATCATTGTAAGCTGGGCATTTTAAAATAAAATGAAATTCATCTTCGATGTCAGAAGAGTTACATAATTGGCAAAGTCGCTCGTGTCTCTTTAATCTTAAGGCATGTTTACATCACACTATTTTTTGTCATGTCATATTCTGATTTAACGTATGTGAAGCGATGAAAGCGTCCGCTAACTAAAAAGCCTAACGTTCCGCGTGAAAATAATCGCACAAATCAGTCATTGAGACAAAGATGTGCAGCACATATACATGCACATTCTAAATATGAAAATAGAAAAGTTTTCAATGGGTTGCACATCTGTCGCGAGTTGTATGCAATGTTTCAATGCCAATATAAAAGAAGGCGCTTTTTTGCGAAGACTACGCTAAACTGATAAATTGCTAAAAAGAACCAAAAAAGATACGTATATTTTATGGAACAAATAAACTATTGCACATACAAATGTCTCTCTTAAAAAAAAGAAAAAAAAACAGTAACAAAAAACACACAGATTGCAACATTACGCCATCATGGACATCAACAACACCAGTACTTACTGTATTATTATTGGCGATAATATTCCCTTGAAATCGTTGACATGAAGTAAACCGAACAAAAGCAGAAATAAATCATTTCTAATTGTTCAAACGTAATGCAACCACGCGTACAAAGGTGTTTCGTAGTATTGTATTGCACAATGACTGGAATTATGGTTTTCTAAGATGTGCAGAACTGTCGTTGACATAGGCATAGACCGATCCTTTGCGACTTAAAATTCAAACTCTGATTGAAAAATAGAACAAAATCTAATAACCACTTTTGACAGGGTTTGGAGACATCTCTAGTAAGACCCGTGTAATGAAACGAAACTTTAATTGCACAAAACCAATGTGTTTATGTAATTATTTTAGCTTAAATCATGGACACTGGTGATGGAAACAACAACGACGGTGGAATAGACGTCGGTGCAAATGGCGGAATCAGCAACAAAGACAGAAACAGCGCAGCAACGATCGATCATACAGAAGTGCACGTGGACTTGTCTAGAAAGCAAGATGACAACCCTGCTGTCATAAACACAGGTGGTGGTGATGTCGGTGTTACATACAGAAGCACGGAGACTGGACAGGCATCCATTTTGGTACAAACCAAACCCGACCCCGGGGACAAACCCAAGGACTTTGTTGTCACATCCTGTTTTGTGATCATGTTGTGTAACTTTTGTTTTGGAATTGCGGGATGGCATTTCGGATGTAAGTGTTTGTAATTTAAATATAATTGTTTTTAAAATACTTCACATCTCTATATTAACAGGGTTGCATTTTGATCATATTTTGGTTATAAACGGTAACCATTTTTATTGGTAGCAGAGGAAGAATCTACATTCCTCTGTCGGTAATTGAAAAAAATATCTGTCTAACAGCAAGAGCACGAAGATTGGGCATTAAATGATGTTGGATGCGCGGAACTAGTGCAATGACGTTATTAGAAGACACTTATATATAAAATAATCCTCTTTATATATGAACAATTTAGAAGTTAACTGTGTTTTAGACTCCAGAATTTTCATCATTTAGATTTCGTATGGCTTTACAGGCAGTAGAGCTATTGCTACGTCTGTGTGTGGGAAATTTATCGGTATGGCTTAATGCGACATATTGCACGTCTCTTACGAGTCTTTTTGACGATATTTTATTTTGTTTCTCCCGAGACACTGGTAGACAGAAATCTACAGCACGTCGGATATCTAATTAATATCAAAGCTGTCAATCCATACCTTAAAGCGGGGCTGTAGTCTAATCGATAGAGTGTTTGCCACTCACGCCAGAGGTTGCGGGTTCGATCCCCCGGTCGACCCGGTGCCTCTCATAAAACAACACTCAGTACTGGTTATACCCAGGTTACGGACTCGAGAGCGGTTCATATAAGCTCTGAGCTTTCATCGCAATCGAGCTAAAGTAAATTTGTATAAACGAATCAATACCTTATATAATTCTTTAAACTGATGTGTATGGAGAAGTTATATCGGACTACACTTTTACCTTTAAAGTGCATAAACTACTGAAAATATTAAGATGTGCCACTCCTCCCCTCTTCCGATAAATACTGATACCAACTTTCATCGAAAAACAGTTATAATTACGCTCAGTGGCGGCTTCAGACAGGGGTGACGGGTATCTATATATTTAAGTGGAAATGGTTAAACATATACTTAGACCCTTCTTCCTTAAGATTATTGGATCCCACTGATTGAAACTCCTGGATCCGCCTATGATAGATTTATTATCAAGGGATTTTAATGGAAGGGCCGTCTGATATCAACATTCTGCGGTCTCCCGTTGGGGTCATCGCGGCATATTTATTAAATTAAGTCGAGTCGGAACAACGAAATTACGATGGTGAAAAGACGAAACAACGATGGTGAAAAGACGAAACTATTACGAATTGTCACCATCGTTGTTTCGACTTTTCACCATTGTAGTTTCGACTTGACTTTATTTATAAAATATACCGCGATGGCCCCAACGGCACACCGTAACATTCTTGTTAAGTTGCTATTGTTTTGTTAACATTTTATATACGCATTGTGAAATAGTTTGTGTACGAGACATCCGCCTTTTAAATATAACTTAACAATGCTCCACATTCACGAATTATAAAGTTGATATCGTTTATCAAATTGTAGGACATAATCGTATATAATACTCAACATAACACATATTTGCGTTAATAAATAACGTAGTTAGCGAAACATGCTGCTATGTGCGACTCATATTGTTTGCATTCGATCGCATCATTTGGCCACAGATGTTTTAATCGTTATGTAGTTTGTATAACATGTGTGGTTGATGTATGTTTTATCATCTATCGAAGATATGTGTTCTCTTTATAGAAATAAAGAGATTCCTGTACAAATACATCTTCAATTTAATGATGAATTGTCTTAGTGTCTTAATGAGTACTACTTATATTTGCTAATTAATTACATTGATTGATGCTATAATTGAGAAGTAAAACTATGATAATTGTTGATGCTTCATTTACAGTTGCACTATTATAGCCTACTTAAAAACCTGTATAAGCGGTCATCTCTATTGAGCAGCCACTTGTCTTAAGCAGCTATATTTCATATGCTTTCAGAGCAAACTAATATTATTAAAAACAACTTGTCTTAAAATACCATTTTGCTTCTTCCCATAACTGGCTGCTTAAGCCAGAGTTATAAAAACACACACTTAATCATAATTTCAACAATTGAAAGTATTACAAGTGTTATAGGACATCTTCTGATACTATACATGACATAAGTTCCATATATGTAGAGTGCATGGTATCGTATACCTAGGATTGGAGGGTCGTGGGTTTGATCTCCCACAAAAACCTTGTGTGGTGTTCGTGTTTGAGCAAGAAGAGACTTTACCTGCGAATGATTAGTACTGGTTCTACCCAGGAGCACAGGAGCTTAGGGGGTGGATAATAACGTTAAATGGGGGTGTGCAGTCTCTATATATACGCCAGGGGGCCTGCACACCCCCATTTAACGTTATTATCCACCCATCAAGCTCCTGTGCCCAGGAGCATATGTAAAGTGTAATGACTTCTTTTCATATCAATGTTAAATACGTTTTAAGGTAAGCATTTATACATTGTTTATTCTATTTCAGTAAAGGCAAACAACGCATGGCAGTTAGGGGACGAGGTAGAGTGCAGAATGCAGGCGAAGAGGGCGCGGATATTTGTAATATGTGGCGTGGCGACTGGTATTCTAACATGGGTCCTAGCACTGGTTTTGTTTTTCACCATTTCGCCCTTCAGACCAGGTGCCTAGCTCCGAGTAAGTCACGACATTGACATGCCATTGAGAACGCCAGTAATTACATTTTAGTAACTTCCGCCGGAAGTAAAATAATGACACGGGAACAAAACGAGACTTAGATCTCAGACAAAGTTTGCTCAGAATTACATACGTTGTGGGATTCTTTTTTATATTTTATACGCATATAGTAATATAGCTTTAATGCAGTGCTCGTCATTCTTACATATACATATATTATATAACACAAATGAACTATTTTTTTTAAATGATATGATCATTTAACTACATATGTTAGATCAGAGTGAAATACATATCTCGTGGACTTACGTACTACTACTTATGGCCATTTGTAGAAAAACGGCATGAGTAGTGATCCTGTACTTGCCATCACTGGTGAAGATATAGTACATTGGAACCATAAAGTCATTTAACAGAAATAATGATTCAATAATGAACATGACACAAAGATGACAAAACGGGACATGACATTTCGAGGATCCGTATACCTGCCCCTCTATACAGGTCAGTGGTCTCCTTGACGACTGGTATATGAAATTATCACTGTCATTGTCCTTCGTCTCTCTCCGCTGATTCAAGCGGGAAAGTTATCAGTTACTTAAGGAGATGGATGTGCTCGACTACTGGTTAACCATCCAGGATCGCAGAAAAGAGTGGTTAGGTTAACTTATCGTTTATTAGGCCTCGGAGACATGTATAAACATAACGCTAAACACAAAAAGAATAGTGTTTACCCAGAGATACATATATTTTATTGTGGATGATGCGGACCTGTAAACTAAGGTCATCAACGAATAGTCTCATTTAATCACCGTTATAGGGGCGAGACTAACCCGATCAAATTAAAAAAATATCAAATCGTTCGGAAACGTGCTTTGATATCCACTTATTCATGACATGAAAAAGTATGCGAGATAAAAATGGTTACATGAACCTAGAGACTTACGTAAGTATAGGTTCTATACAAGTCCTTGGGTGAACTAATTCATTACAGCACTGGCGGATACAGAGGGGTCAGGAGTTCATTGGGTCTGAACCATCGAGAATTCTCTAAATATTACTAAATGACAGTATTTCAGCGAAAATGTCAAGTTTGTTATCATAACTCTCGTCCTGAAAGTGGCTCTCTACTGACCAAAATATCTGGATCTGCCATTGACTAAACATTTAATAGTAAACAAATGTTAATCGAAACTTATAATTTAGAAGACACAAATGGTTATGGTTATGGTTAGACTCCGCCTCCGAGGCCTTCATTTGAAATGGGTCTATTGCTAATGCAGGGAACTATGAAAAACATCATTTGATGTAGGTATTCTAATGTAGGTCTTTGCTTCCTCCTAAAAAGGAGATTCACAAATAGCAGCAGACACAAACAACAGTACTGTATGTAAAGACAACTTTATTAATGAGAATTTATTATATACATTGAGGGAAGTCAAATAAAAAGTATTACATTGTATATAACAATTAAATAGTAACTAGTCCACATTATTTCACAGATTTAGTTTTAATAAGAAATTAATAAAATAATATAGGGACATGGTGATACTTAGTTATGAAAAGTATTAAATAGACTAGTAAAGCATATGGTCCAGTGGTACAGCATTGGCCCCCATGATCGGAGCGTCATGGGTTCGATCCTCCACCACGTGTGTGGTGTTCTTGTGCAAGATACTTAGTACTTGTTTTATCCAGGAAGACTTCGAGCGTATAAGATGTAATAACTTATTTCACAATCTAAATAATTTCATTAATGAATTCACAAAATAGATAAGTTTAAATTAAGTAGTCTGCTAGAAACCAGGCGACATTTTAATGTAAATAGTTTTGGTGATGTTGCGTCGTTTCTATAAAATCTGATTTACTCGTCATACCATTGATATCGTACTTCATAACTCACGAGCAACAGTTCATGTTTTTATCATTACTACTAGATTTGCAACTTTTTTGTTTTTGTAATAGTTACAAAATCTTAAAAAAAAGTTTTAAAACAATGAATGCATAAGTTAATGAAGGGAGAAAAATGGGTTTACACATATAAGGAAAATATCCGACTGAAATTACCATGTACTTTATACATATTTTATTGTGTTTTTTTGTGTAAATGGAAAACCCAAGGGGTTGGGCCACAAGTTGTCCAACATTAAAATCGGCCCTTCCCAACAACAACTTATTTACATAAAATAATCAAGATGGCAATAAAACATATTCATAAAGACGCCATTTGAGGACCTATGGGAAGATTGGACATGATCCAGAGCTTTTAGTTTTCTCGTAAAGTCAACACTATTATTGACTTTTGTTACATGTGTTGTTCAGATCAAACGTGAAGAAGTTCAAAAACAAGAAAGTTAATGAGTAATGGTTCAAGTACTTTTTGATTATACTTATTTCTAGTAATTAACATCTACTTAGCAAACAATGGTTATACACGGAGACTTGTACTATATCCCTGAAAGACATTGGCAGATCTACTCTTTAAAAAACCTGGAGTTCATCACTCTCCCCATTAAACTCCCATATTTTATTAAAATTTGCTGTATTTCTTCAGATTGTGTGTTATGTCCTCTAAGTACGCTCTAAACTGAAATCCTGGATCCGCCCCTCAAAACTATATAACGAAATTAATAATAAGAGAAAATGGAAACAAAAATAAAGTAAAATAGCTCATAAACTTTGTATGATACATACATTGTCCGTAATGACTTTTTGCAAGACGAGATACTTGCATTAAAATTAACAAGTAAAGTTGATGAGAAAAGGTTACCTAATTGAGACGTGGTGCAATTCATTCTAATTAAAAATGCCAATCCTTGTAACAGAGAGCTTCGATATAATTTGAGAACCAGTCAAAGTGAAAAAACGATAGTAACTGCATTTTGATGAAATCTTTTTTTTTTGAAAATTGAAATCGTACAGTAGATTCAAAGTTTGATGACAATTGGGCAAGTTCATCATTGAATGATACAGGCAAAGTGGGTAATTACTGTTTCAAATGCATACATTTCATAATTGAGTACCTATCCAGGATACAGAGTCAATATGTTTATAATGGTTCTCAAATAAACAAAAAATGGACAATGCATGATATTGTATGTCCATATAAACAACTTACTAATACTGGACCTACCGGATATTTACCAAAATGCATAAAATTAATAGTGAGGCGGTAGTGTAGCGGACAGTGTTGGCTGCTAATACTAGAGGTTGCAGTTCAATCCCCAACTTACCTGAGGAGTCTCAAAAACAACATTCAGTACTGGTTCTATCCAGGAAGCGATTCAAATAGGCTTTAAGCTTTCTTTGCCATCAAGCTAAAATAAATCAGTATATAACAAAATCAGTAGAAATGAAATAAGCAGTGTGCGTATTACTCGGGTATTGTTATTTCATACTTGTATCTTGTGAATATAATAATTATAATGTAAAATTTAACTCTATCAATTTTTTTTTAAATAACTCCATGTCCCTTAATGCGCAACTCCAATTTAGTTTAAACAGCACAAATAACCTGAAATACACAACAGTTACAGTAACTGTAAAACAGAATTTTGTCGAATATGCAATAAAGTGTTCTACATGCAATTTTTATATTAATTAAAGTATATTTATATGTTATAATTATTGAAAAATGCCTTTGCAAAAAGGGTTTATTAGTGATATATGTGTCATTCTTAAATATAATTAAATAAAATGTGTTTTTGAGCAGTGTGCTAGTCCATTGGTTAGAGTGTTGACTGCTCATGCCAGAGGTCGCTGGTTCGATTCCAGGCTCGACCCCTCATAACCAACACTCGGTGCTAGTTGTACTGTTGAAATGTGCTCAAGAACAGTTTATATCTGCTCTGAGCTTACTTCTTCAACGGATATAAATATAACTTTCTATAATACATGTATATAATATCCTAACTCTGTTTACTGGTAGTCTTTTTTCTATTTTATAAAAAAAAGTGCAACTCTGTCAACTTTTTTCTCACTTTGCATTTTTTTTTGTGAATTTAAAATGTTATGTTTTTTAAAACAATTTTACATAAGGCCATAATGAATTGATTGCTAGATTTTCATCCCAACCCGCCCCCTTATTTTTATGCTGCAGCAACATTTATTTCATTAAAAATTAAAATAAAATCCTCCCCCTCTTCCCCGTTGTTAAGAAAAAATTGGGATGAAAATATAGCAATTAATTTATAATAGCCAAAACATTCATTTTCTGATATATATTAGTCCTAATACAGTTTAACTGATTCAATTATATAGCAAGTAAAAGCAGGTAATTTGATTTTTTAAATTAACATAAATACATGTATAATTACCGGTACATAACATATAGATAAGGATTTGTAGTTAAACCAATTAAGGTATATATTTGTATGCCATTGTCTTTTGCCAAACATGTTTTTTTTCTACAAAATTAGAGCCTTCGGACACCCAGGCTTTGGGTTATTAATGCCCCTGACATAAGGTATAAATATAAATCCAAGGGTCATTAGTTGGAATCCACGCATGGCAACTACATGTAAATACTATTGAAAAAGGCGGAAAAAAACATAGAATTTTGTTTATCAATACTTACAAATAAAATCTCAAAACTAATTTGCAAATAATTTAATTTTATTAATGGATGTATATATTTCTTATTTATGCCATTATCTTTTACACTTATTTTTTACATAAAGGTGATTTTCTACAAATTGGAGCCTGCATTAGACAGTGTTCACTCAACTGCTTTCACCCAAAATTTTATTGTTATTATGCATAATATAAAAGTAGTATGGAAAAATGAAATCTCACACAAATACATGTGTATATATTTTATGTTTGTTTTTGTTTCATACGCAAAGATTTGAGGGCATTTTAAAAAGCTGTTAAACTGTATTTTCATGTTTAACCCTTTACTTCATAAAGATGCCTTTGGACACCTCTAATAGATGCCTTTTGACACCTAATATAGAATGCTTTTGAATTATTGGTTGAATTATATTTATATTAACTGACAGAGTGGAAAACAGTGCAGGAAGTGTTCAGATTGCTCGTTACGAGCAATTTGAACTCTTCCTGCACTGTTTTCAAAGGCCTTCTGTGATTGGTGTGGGAAAACGTGTATCTATGGAGTAAAGGTTTAACAAGATGGTCTCTATATTTGTCCTTGAGACAAGATGTATTTGTTTATAAATTATACATGCCATGTTTTACCCCTTTTTATTTTTCGTTTAAAACAGTGCATCATTTCATTGCTATTTGTTAACAACATGAAATGTATGCAGAGATTCATATTTTTTGCATACAAAATATATATTTTATAACATATCAGCAATTGTTCATATGTGTAGTATTGCATATATCTTATTTTCATGAAATAAAAAAGATATATTATATATACATGGCTGATTATGTTTTTTTAAACACCAAAATATCCTGAGTATAGAGAAAGAGCGCAAAAGTCCTGCACACAAGATGGGTGTATAAAAAGAACCCAAAACATTGTGCACTAAATGTGAGTGCAGAAAAAGAATGCAAAACGTCCTGCACACAAGATGAGAGCAGAACAAGAACCCAGAACGTCCTGCACACAAGATGAGAGCAGAAAAAGAACCCAAAATGTCCTGCGCATGAAAGCAGGACAAGAACCCAGAATGTCATGCACACAAGACAATAGCGGAAAAAGAACCCAAAATGTCCTGCATGCAAGATGAGAGCAGAAAAAGAACCCAAAACGTCCTGCACACAAGATGAATGCAGAAAAAGAACCCAAAACATCCTGCACACAAGATGAATGCAGAAAAAGAACCCAAATTGTCTTGCACACAAGATGAGTGCAGAAAAAGAACCCAAAACATCCTTCACACAAGACGAATGTAGAAAAAGAACCCAAAATGTCCTGCACACAAGATGTCAGAGTGCAGAAAAAAACGACAAAATGTCCTGCACACAAGACTAGTGCAAATAAAAAGAAAAAAATACAAGAATTTGTTTTCAAAGAAAACACATTTCACTCCCATGAATAATTCTATTTACCATAATTACATACATGTTGGCTTCTGTAAACCATAAACAGCAATGTAACTAAGTTCAGTGCCAACAAAAATTTCTGATACATTCAGCAATGCGTTTGAGAAAATGGCATATAAAAACTCATTGGATCCAAATGCCATGATGACATGTAAACTGAACTTAACTATGACGTTTCATAAAAAAAAAACATGAACATTTAATAAAGCACAGAAAAGATTAGTATTTAAAAACATTCAAAGGGCCATATTTCTCTCTAGTCATCAGACTGGACCACTGACAATATGCACTACTAGACTTCATACAGATTATTCCTATTAAGTTTCATAAACATCTGAAGAACGGTTAAGGAGATGAAGTGTGGACATGATTTCTGACAGGTAGGCAGACGGACAGACAGACAGGACAAAAACAGAGAGGGAGACAAATACATTTGGAGGCAGTGGTTAAATAAATAAAATAATAAAAGACATGAATGGCTTTTTCTAATTTTTTATATTTTACAAACACATGTATTGCACAATAAACTTATAAAGGCATGCATCTATTGTAAACCAAGGCATCTGGCAATAACAACAACAACTAAGGCACACACAATGTATATATATACACAGCAGTTGTACAGATGTCCACTTGATGTTGGCACGTAACATTTTATATATAACTTGTATATGTATTTGAACAATATAGACCATTATCTTTCTATGCAAGATTTTGCAAACTTAAATTAATAAGAACATCACCATATATAATATAAAATACACATACACTATATCCCATGCCTGACTATAGTAAAATGAATTATGTATTTTTTTCTTTCCTAAACTTCGATCTACTCCTACCGTTCCTGTCAATTTACAAACAATTCAGATCGAGATCTTTCTGTGGTCAGCCTACATTGATCGAGATCTTTCTGCGGTCAGCCTACATTGATCCAGATCTGCCTGTGGTCAGCCTACATTGATCCAGATCTGCCTGTGGTCAGCCTACTTTGATCCAGATCTGCCTGTGGTCAGCCTACATTGCAGTATAATCTGGCTGTAATAGTAAGGCTCTTGGAGAGTAGTAAAATCTCACATCTTTCGTAAATGTAAATGATATACAAAAACAGGGTGGAAGAGCTATATACTCCAGCAGTTTAGGGGTCTGAATATTTAGGCCTCTATTTTTTTATTCTTATCCTAAATTTGGGCAAACAGAAACACTAGGCAAAAGTCACTCACCTCATTTTTCTTGTCATTTTTTTTTCAAATTTTGAATGGATTAAGCCATATGAAGAAAGTTCTAAAGATAAGAATATGATGCTAATTGAACAGGCCTACCCTGATGTCTTTAAAGTGATTC
This sequence comes from Panopea generosa, assembly GCA_029582155.1. Lineage (NCBI taxonomy): Eukaryota > Metazoa > Mollusca > Bivalvia > Adapedonta > Hiatellidae > Panopea > Panopea generosa. Next base: position 67,690,970 of record CM055903.1, on the reverse strand, counting down.
CCTTCCTTGGGATAACCGTTTTCACAGGAACTTTACAGAGCCTTCTTCCAACCAAAACAGTTATCCCTCCCGACAGAATTTTCTATCTTGACCTCAAACCCATGTAAGATTCTTTTATTAACTACCTTCTGGATCAGTGTCTGAGGAAACATGATACACGGCATTATGTATACAAACCAACATCATTACAAAGTCAGATAAGAATTGTGAGGAACAGATCAGCATGAAGGTTGAAAAGTGATAAAAAAAATGTTTGTTTTAAATTACGAAATGTAATAAAACACTCAACTCCAAAAGAAACCTTACACTTTTGTTTTCTAAATATCTGTTACACTGCATATCCCATTTCATCAAGAAATTAAATTAAATGCTGAATTATCAACTGGGTATGCATTGCCACCATTTAATTAGGATTGTGTTTTCCCGTGTGCATACAAGGCACACATATTGTGAAATATACAATTTCTCTGCATTCGGCCTGTCATGAATTACACGTGAAATAATGTTGCACTCATGATTACAACACATGTTCAATATAAAAACAATCAAGGACAAGTTAACCAGCAACAATTAACAAATGGGTAGGCTGAGTGACAATGTGAGCAATCCATAGCAGCCCGTGGTGGCCACACGATAATCACTGTGAAAATGGAGCAATTGTGTAGTCACTTTTAAGATCAAATAAGTCAAAATGCTATAAAATGAACAGTCGTTATGTTTGACATTCTATTAACAATGAAATGACCTTGTTATATGTAAAAAAAGAATTTATTTCCCTTTATTAATTTCTGACATACAAGTGAAATAAAAAGTGAAAGGTTTCTTTTGGAGATGAGTGTAATTGTTTACTGATGTTAAGCAGATATCTAAAGTAGATTTTTATTACGAGAAAGGGTTGATGTACTCCAGGTATATAGTCTGTTTTTGTATGACATAAATATAAATACAGACCTTTATTTGTAAACAATAACATGAACATTCTGTTTTCTACAAACTTCATAATTTTGTACACACTTGGTATATTTGTTATAAACTACCACGTTGCGTAACTTTCCTTTAAACAGCAATGCAAACAATTCTGTATTTTTACAAACTTTATACAAGTATATGAGGGGTTATCCAGAAGTTTGTAGACAATTTTAATAAAATCAATATTCATTCAAGTACATCGATATATATTACACAACTTAAGTATTGGTGTATTTGTCATCAATGTACAGTACTTTAGTGTATTTCTTACAACAATAATAATGACATGTTTAAAATGCATAAATGTTACTTTTTTATTCGAATGTATATTTTCTTCATACTTTGCATACGGTTTGCAGTTGGATTGAATACAATACATGTAAAACTCCAATGCAACATGTCATTTTCATATTACGAGATTTGTCCACAAACTTCTGGATAACCCCTCGTATGCACTTATATACAGAGAGTTATAAAATATAATTTTAAAATCAACATCATAAAATTCTGCACACTGCACAACTGAAAACATTTTCCAGTTACTAATTAAAAGAATAAAGCTTAATGATAACAACTGCACAATATGTGCACCAAATAAATGCATCATTTAAAAAAAAATCATCCAAAAAGCTCCGTGTTTACACTGGCATTACATGCATACACAAAACCATGACAATTTAAATGAACTTGAGTAAGAATATGATATAACAAGAGTTGTCAGAAGACAACAAAGCTCACCCCTGTGTGTCTAAGTCCAAAAAGAGCCATAACTGTGCCAAAATGCAATCCAGTCATGGTTCTTGTCTTTGTGTGTTCCATTGATGATAGTGAACACACATGCAAAGTTTCTTAAACTTAAACGCAAAAGTTTAACCTGGGTGTCTACAGACGATGCTGACGACGACACCGGGGTCATGGTAATAGCTCTCCTTGGACTTTGTCCCAGCAAGCTAAAAAGCAATCAATATCAAATTTGTTTCATAAAATCTTTTTCCGATTTTTGTGGTTTACAATTATTATGCTTATCCGTTTAGATACAGGAACATAAACGCAGTTTACCATTTAAAACAACAAATCAACAGAAATAAAACTGTGGTAACATGTAATGCCTCCTCACCATTATCCGAATGGCGTAGGGATAAAAACAAGTCTCGTAACAAATACAAAACTTAAATATTGCATCTCTGAAACATACAGTGAATCTTGATGTAATTCAAGAACAATTGACAATTAACAATAGCAGGAATGTGATATTTATACATTAGTGGATTTACTGGAACTTACTGTCCAAAATATGAACGAGCGGAGAGCCGATTTTATCAAGTCAATAGGAAGTCAAAACATTTCATGATACAATGTATATTAAAATAGAGAGATTTGGTTTGTCTGAATATCTGCTGAAACTAAGATCCCTTGGAAGTACAAAATGTTTACATATTCAAGCTTTTATTTACCCTCACGCTTTGACCTGGTCATTTTGGCGAGCAGGAAAACATGATTATATATGTACAAAATATAACTAACGGTAACCAAGAAAAGATAATAGCAGACATGGCTGAATGGTTGACCGAGTCTGTTCACGACGATAGTGCTAAATACAATTTCCCACAATCATTGAGGGACAGTGCTAAATACAATTTCCCGCAATCATTGAGGGATAGTGTTAAATACAACAACTGCCAAATCATTGAGGGATAGTGTTAAATACAACAACCGCCAAATCATTGAGGGATAGTGCTAAATACAATTTACCACAATCATTGAGGGATAGTATTAAATACAACAACCGCCAAATCATTGAGTGATAGTGTTAAAAACAACACCCCTAATCATTGAGGGATAGTGTTAAATACAACACCCCAAATCATTGAGGGATAGTATTAAATACAACACCCCAAATCATTGAGGGATAGTGCTAAATACAATTTCCCACAATCATTGAGGGATAGTGTTAAATACAACAACCGCCAAATCATTGAGGGGTAGTGTTAAATACAACACTCCATATCACTAAGGGATAGTGCTAAACACAATTTCCCGCAATCATTGAGGGAAAGTGTTAAATACAACAACCGCCAAATCATTGAGGGGCATTGTTAAATACAACACCCAAAATCATTGAGGGATAGTGCTAAAAACAATATCCCGCAATTATTGAGGGATAGTGTTAAATAAAACAACCGCCAAATCATTGAGGGGCATTGTTAAATACAACACCCAAAATCATTGAGGGATAGTGCTAAATACAACAACCGCCAAATCATTGAGTGATAGTGTTAAATACAACAACCGCCAAATCATTGAGGGACAGTGTTAAATACAACACCCCAAATCATTGAGGGATAGTGCTAAACACAATTTCCCACAATCATTGACAGATAGTGTTCATACAACAACTGCCAAATCATTGAGGGACAGTGTTAAATACAACCCCCCAAATCATTGAAGGATAGTGCTAAATACAATTTCCCGTAATCATTGAGGGATAGTGTTAAATACAACAACCGCCAAATCATTGAGAGATAGTGCTAAACACAATTTCCCACAATCATTGACAGATAGTGTTCATACAACAACTGCCAAATCATTGAGGGACAGTGTTAAATACAACCCCCCAAATCATTGAAGGATAGTGCTAAATACAATTTCCCGTAATCATTGAGGGATAGTGTTAAATACAACAACCCCAAATCATTGAGGGATAGTGTTAAATACAATAACTCACAATCATTGCCTTAAATACTATTCTATTTTCAAGCCACAATGAATAATGAACAAATAGAAGTACCAATAACACAAAGTTGTTAATCTTTTATAACTACAATATGGTCAATATTTTATGATCACAAACAACCAGAAATAACAACAATATGGAGTTGTTAATCAAAAAAGTTTATATTCTTTATTTTGAATGAGAAATAACAAGTTCTTACAACTTAAACAAATCATGCTTGAAGTCTTAATCTTATAGAACTACAATACAGTCAATCTTTTATATTTTGCACCAAGTATCTGGGGTTTATTCTGTTGTAACAAATATATGTGAAATAAATTATTTGAAACGAAAAATTCTTATATACATTGTAAAATATATATAAATAAAAATGCAAGAACTAATTATTAGGCAAGATTCATAATAAAAATACAAATGTATAAGAGTTTTTTTAAAACTATGAAATTTAAATCTACTAAATTCCTTCTAAACCTTGTCTAAAAGTAATGCTTTTATGAACCCTCAGCTAACTATACTGAACGGAACAGCTAACTATACTGAATGGAACAGCTAACTATACTGAACGGAACAGCTAACCCCCCAATTTTGTATTTCCAATATCTTCGTCAAAATATGGAGTAGCGCTAGTAACATTTATGTATGATATTAACAAAGAATTGTATATTTTTATATAACCTTAAAGTTATTTCTTATTCAAGTTAAAATTTCAAGGAAATTGATTTGATACTTTTTGAGAAAATGCATAAGTTGTCAGGAACATAAATTGTCAGGTTGTGGGTTAGCTGTTCCGTTCAGCATATACAATTATTTGAGGCAAGGGCTGTTGAACAAAATCATCTCAAATTTAACACAATTTATATAGATGGAAATTTCTCATTTAGAATTACCGGTATTAAAAATATTATAACAATATTTACAGTTTGAGCAGATCTTTTTAAGAGAAAGTCATGGACATTAAAACCACTAAATACAGAAATCTATAATAAACATACTTGTATTCTCTTGATTTAAGACGCCATCAAATTGATGTATGTGTGACACATACTTTCACTTTGACAGTTGGCAGACATTGCAATGCACAGACAAACGAATCGTCTTGTTGAAATTAAATGAAAAATGCATATACTGGTACGAATATAAAGAAAATCAGAACAAGAACAAAAATTGTCTGAGAAGTGCATCTGAAAAATATTTGCCTAATTTCAAGTACTGATGCCATAGGCCTTGACCTTTCAGTCACCAACCCTAAATTGAACAGAGATCATGCTCCAACTAAGACATGTTCTTGTGCAAAGTTTCATGCAAATTAGGGAAGTAAGTCTAACACTAAATATTGGCTCAAGCAGTCAGCTTGTCATAAAACTGTAACAAACTCAAATGGAATCAGCATTCCATGAATAATGGATTTAAACTGTATTGTGAATACATAACACAGACTTATATACAGACCGATAGAATACTTGCCTCTCCTAAATAAATGTCAATAAACACGTAGGAAATTAAATAATACTTTGGCAAAGTATCAGGCATCTCATCGTTTTTGTACTTAAAATGTAAACTCCATTTTATCCTTAACACATTTTTAATGTTTTGAACTTGCAAAATTGTTTTGAATTAACAATGATTGCAGTTTGAATGAAAACTTCAATGAATTTTCTTATTCTTTAAAAAAGCAGTATAAAAATTATATAATTAATAAAACTTAAACAATTTGAAAAAAAAATTCTCTCCATATATAAACAAGTCGATGCTTGCATGAAAAAAAAGCACAACTTTTATAGATTGTCAAAGATTTGAGCCATCATACCAGTTTCAATACACGCATCAAATTGCCACAATATCTATATTAATTACACATCTATAAAATCACACACCTTTATATTATTATGTTGTATAATGTTGTATTCAAATAATAAATATAACTACAATTTAAACATTTATTTTAATACTATTGTTATGCTTCATTATCTTGGTGCTTACAGTAGAATTGTATACAGTAGAACTTTGTTGGTTCGAACACAGATGACTGGAACACCATATATAGCTCTAACCACTTATCTGGTCCCCGCTGACTGCGTATTTCCATGTATTTCCATGTACATGTATTGTATGATTTTGTACAATATTTGACTTGAACAACCATTAACTAGAACTATTTTGTCTAGTCCAGTTGGGTTGGAGCCATCAAAGTTCTACTGTAATTACATTTAAAACGTAATGTATGGACATCAAATGACATTTCTCAATATTAATATTAACAAATTGCTGTCTTGATATTTAAATCAAACATATTTCAGAAACTATGAGAAAGGGTAAAATATTCTTTGTTTTCATCACTTTTTATCTCAATCATAGAAAAAAAATGAAATAAACATCATTTTGCTATTTTCAAGGATTTCACCCTGATTTTTTAAAACTAACATGACACTAGTTTTTTAATAAATGTCAAATAGTTAAAATAATAATACTTGACTGCTATATTTCTCCACAAAGTTTTATGTCCATGGATGTGCAGAAGTATAAATAAAATCCATTTTCAAACATTGCCGTGCGTTGCGTAAAGATCTAAACTACGAAGGAGTTTTAGATCGTCCAACAGATCATAGCAAGATGCAACTTAAAAGTTACAGTTAGGGTAAAATTCTAATTTGAGTTTTATTTTAACAAGAAATTAACCAGCATATCAAATTCAGATCGAAAAAAATCTTTACAAAAAACCAAGCTTCTGTATCACCAACATATTTAAGTATATACTTAGAAACTTAGATCTAAGTAAATCATCCAAGTGATCATGATTTTAGACTGGTTCCAGTATAATTGCTTATGGTTTCATTGCCAATTATTAAAGAACAAGTCATTAACCAGCCGAAATTCAGATCAGTTTTTAAGTACTGGTATTTAAGTAAAACTTAGAGAAACGTTGATGAAACAGAAGTCTGCTAATGAAGGACCAAGACTAAATGTTATATTTTACATAATGCGGAAGTGAAGGTTACACATGCATTTTTATGAAATCTTAAAATACAGAAAATATATCTTACACATTACTAGTCAAGCTATCACATATATATGTATCACACAGCCTAAGAAGCCATCAAATAATCAACAAATATACGACACATATTTGCATGACAGTTGGCAACTCAACTCAACACTGCAACTCAGATATATTATAAAATACCCGAGTCATTGACTAGAAAATGTGTATTTTAAGTACTTTTAAATCGAAATCCGGGGGAAATTTGAAGACTGTCAAACAGTCCAATTTTTTTCAATAACATGATTCAAACTTTCAAACAAAAACAATATGCAAGTAAATATTTCTAAACTTTTCCTTTCATACAAGGCAATAAATCCACTATTTTTCAAACTAGCCAACAAAATCTCCATTTTTCAAACCAGCCAACAAAACCTCCATTTTTCAAACCAGGTAACAAAACCTCCATTTTCCAAACCAGCCAACAAAACCTCCATTTTTCAAACGAGCCAATAAACCTCCATTTTTCAAACCAGGCTTTAAACCCACCATTTTTTCAAACCAGGCAACAAAATCTCCATTTTTCAAACCAGGCAATAAACCCACCATTTTTCAAACCAACCAACAAAACCTCATTTTTTCAAACCAGGCAATAAATCCACCATTTTCAAACCTGCCAACAAAACCTCCATTTTTCAAACCAGGCAACAAAACCTCCATTTTTTAAACCAGGCAACAAAACCTCCAGTTTTCAAACCAGGCAATTAAACTTTTATTTTTCAAACATTTACAACACATAATTTATCATAATTCTGTCACAAATTAAAACATATCTAAACCAGGCAACACTGCATATTTAAAGCCTACATCAAGAACATGTATGCGAAGGGAATAATGACTGAAATATCTATAATCATCTTCCATGGCTGAGATATCTATAATCGTCTTCCGTGGCTGAGATATCTATAAATGGTCTTTCATGGCTGAGATATCAATAAATGATCTTCCATGGTTGAGATATCAATAAATGGTCTTCTGTGGCTGAGATATCTATAAAGGGTCTTCCGTGGCTGAGGTATCTATAAATGGTCTTCCGTGGCTGCGATATCTATAAATGGTCTTCTGTGGCTGAGATATCTATAAATGGTCTTCTGTGTCTGAGATATCTATAAATGGTCTTCCATGGCTGATATATCTATAAATGGACTTCCATGGCTGATATATGTATAAATGGTCTTCCGTGGCTTATATATCTATAAATGGTCTTCTGTGGCTGAGATATCTATAAATGGTCTTCCGTGGCTGAGATATCAATAAATGGTCTTCCGTGGCTGAGATATCTATAAAGGGTCTTCCGTGGTTGCGATATCTATAAATGGTCTTCTGTGGCTGAGATATCTATAAATGGTCTTCCATGGCTGAGGTATCTATAAATGGTCTTCTGTGGCTGAGATATCTATAAATGGTCTTCTGTGGCTGAGATATCTATAAATGGTCTTCTGTGTCTGAGGTATCTATAAATGGTCTTCCGTGGCTGAGATATCTATAAATGGTCTTCCATGGCTGAGGTATCTATAAATGGTCTTCTGTGGCTGAGATATCTATAAATGATCTTCCGATTCTGAGATATCTTTAAATGGTATTCCGTAGTCAACTTATCTATAATGCTTTCTCAAGATCATGACTTTTTAGCTCCGAGATAATGAGTTAAAGCCCTGTCTGATACAAAAAGTTTACGGAGGAGAATATCCAAGTTACATGCAGAAATATGAAGGTTTCATGCACTTCGATTATTTCTTAAGTCTGATTCCACTGTTTGAGGTCTTACACCACCAATAAAACTATAAATAACCTTTAATGCATTGAGAACGGCTTTAAACCTGTGATAGCAAAACAAATTGCATATTTACAATTGCAAACCAATAAAGTTATCAAACTGAAATTGGAATATTTAACCTTATGTAAACATTGTCTTTCACAAATCATATCAATAAACTTATGAATAGTAATAACAGATCCTATCTCTGCATGCCTCGGTGTTAGTAAATACTTTTCTGAACGGTTAAACAACAGTTTTTGTGCCCAAAATACTAAAATCTGGTTAGCAGTACAAGCAAGTTAAAACTTATTTCACATGGTAAATACAAAATTACAACATATCTTATGTATAAGTAAGAGAAAAAAGATCATGGTCCCGAATAAATTGCATGTCTGTATAAAATATACAAAAGAAAGTATCGCAGAAAATATAAAAGTACAAGGAATGTATCAGTTATCTCCCCTGAGAAAATCCTGGATAAAAATATTAAAGTTTCTACAAGGCACTCTGTTGAAAGGGCTCCCCTGGGTCTGGTCATGTTCTACTGTTAAACATAACCGTTTTATAGAAAGTTTTATACAACTTCTGTTAAGAACCCCCAACATGATGACGATGCATACAAAATATCAGAGAATTACCAGAAACTTTTATGAGATTTTCCGTATAAAATATATCTCCATGTTAAAAAGAGCATAACTTTTATAATGGCAGTAAAAAAGAGCTGTCACATCTGGTCTATTCACAAAATATCTCAACTTGAATCTCAACTTGAGTTTGCACTCAGCTCAAATTTCATTTTTAATTATCATCATTATTTCTGAACAGTTTCAGTAGCTGCAAATGGACCTGATGCGGGAGTAACTATTGCTCTCGCCACCTGCCGCGTGGCATTGTTTGTCCAAGTAAATACAATCTAGTGTTTACTTAGGCGTTGTTTGTCCAAGTAAATACAATCTAGTGTTTACTTAGACATTGTTTGTCCAAGTAAATACAATCTAGTGTTTACTTAGGTGTTGTTTGTCCAAGTAAATACAATCTAGTGTTTACTTAGACATTGTTTGTCCAAGTAAATACAATCTAGTGTTTACTTAGGTGTTGTTTGTCCAAGTAAATACAATCTAGTGTTTACTTAGGCGTTGTTTGTCCAAGTAAATAATATGTAGTGTTTACTTAGACATTGTTTGTCCAAGTAAATACAATGTAGTGTTTACTTAGGCGTTGTTTGTCCAAGTAAATACAATCTAGTGTTTACTTAGGCGTTGTTTGTCCAAGTAAATACAATGTAGTGTTTACTTAGGCGTTGTTTGTCCAAGTAAATACAATGTAGTGTTTACTTAGGCGTTGTTTGTCCAAGTAAATACAATGTAGTGTTTACTTAGGCGTTGTTTGTCCAAGTAAATACAATGTAGTGTTTACTTAGGCGTTGTTTGTCCAAGTAAATACAATCTAGTGTTTACTTAGACATTGTTTGTCCAAGTAAATACAATCTAGTGTTTACTTAGGCGTTGTTTGTCCAAGTAAATACAATGTAGTGTTTACTTAGGCGTTGTTTGTCCAAGTAAATACAATCTAGTGTTTACTTAGGCGTTGTTTGTCCAAGTAAATACAATCTAGTGTTTACTTAGGCGTTGTTTGTCCAAGTAAATACAATGTAGTGTTTACTTAGGCGTTGTTTGTCCAAGTAAATACAATCTAGTGTTTACTTAGACGTTGTTTGTCCAAGTAAATACAATCTAGTGTTTACTTAGGCGTTGTTTGTCCAAGTAAATACAATGTAGTGTTTACTTAGGCATTGTTTGTCCAAGTAAATACAATCTAGTGTTTACTTAGGCATTGTTTGTCCAAGTAAATACAATCTAGTGTTTACTTAGGCGTTGTTTGTCCAAGTAAATACAATCTAGTGTTTACTTAGGCGTTGTTTGTCCAAGTAAATAAAATGTAGTGTTTACTTAGGCATTGTTTGTCCAAGTAAATACAATGTAGTGTTTACTTAGGCATTGTTTGTCCAAGTAAATACAATGTAGTGTTTACTTAGGCGTTGTTTGTCCAAGTAAATACAATGTAGTGTTTACTTAGGCGTTGTTTGTCCAAGTAAATACAATGTAGTGTTTACTTAGACATTGTTTGTCCAAGTAAATACAATGTAGTGTTTACTTAGACATTGTTAGCTTGTCTAAGGAAAATGGCGGTGTAGCAACCACTACTGATTGCTGATTGGATTATGGACTTGTTTGATTGACAGCCAGCATCTGTTACATTGTTACATTGATGCACGTAAGATAAATGTATAGAAAATATCATAAATGTAAATATAGTAAATGCAAAAAGTATTCATTAGTTGTCTAATGAAGCCATTCAAAACTTTGGCTTAAGAGCCGACTCATTTCAAGATATTTATATGTGGTCTTGACCATGTTTCATGAAAATATGCAAGCCTGTTATTTTACTTAAACTCAATAATGTGTTCACTTTCACACTAAAATTGTGCTCACTATTTGAGTGAAACTGGGACCTGGACCCAAAATAACTAAAAAATGAATTTAATTGTAATACAGCAAGAATCCATTTTTAGTTTTTGAATTTTTAAAATATAAAAGTACCATATTATTGTATACCTGATTATTCAAATATCCAAATATATATAAACCAACAAACAGGAATGTGGTTAAAGTTTAGAAAATGTCAAAACTAGTTGGATCAATCAATAGTTATGAGTACCAATTTACTATAAAATGTACTATAAATATGTAATCTCTCCACAATTAAAATGTCCATATAATATTCCTTTTGTAAAGATGAAATAAACCATTCTTTATAACTGCAACTTTATGAAGAATAGGTGAAAGCTTAAAGAAACCAAGACCTGTTTCATAATTGGTCGTATGTTTATAAAATGTTTAAGAGTAAGCATTACGATAAAGTTGCGACAAATATTGTAAAATTTACTGAGCGTTTCACTCACATAATTGTCAGAACTTTAGTGAAGTTAAGAATATGCTTAACCCTTTTCTCCATAAGCATTTTCTTGGACTATATCAAATTGAAAGCATTAATTCACCTCATATCAGCAATAGGTGAATTATGTTTATATTAACTGACAGAGTGGAAAACAGAGCAGGAAGTGTTCAGATTGCTCATTACGAGCAATCTGAACTCTTCCTGCACTGTTTTCAAAGGCCTTCTGTGATTGGTGCGGGAAAACACATATTTATGGAGTAAAGGGTTAAGAAAAGTCGCGCTAACAATGTACTTGTGAAACGCTTTAGCAGTTTTCAAAGTTTGTATGAAAATGATAAGACTGACGAACATTAGTGAAAAGGACCCAAAATGTTTACAGAAGATGAAATGCATTAAATATACATAATAAACAATTACCATGGTATAAGACACTGCTGTCTTACTATTTTATCTTAAAACTTAAAAAAGTTAATTGTAATAAATCAGTAATGATATAAAGAAACCCTACACCCTGCATGTGAAATCTGAATTTCTTTGTTAAACTTCCAACACCTATTCAAAGCTTATCTTTCCACAAACATCACCTAAACGTTGACCAGATTTGAGTATCTGTTCTATATCATATAACAAAATTATTCCGTACTTAGTAATACGTGTGTAAAAATTAAAATACTATTAAACATCACTTTCAACTGACGTTCTTTTTCCAATGTTCATTTTCAAAGGTGATTGTTTTGAGGTTGTTCTAGGTGGAGGGCTTGGTAAAACATCAATATAATCTGCAGTCTTTTTCACATCCGATGGTCTCAAATAGTCTTCTTCACCTTCATCTTCAACTACAGGTGGTTCTGGAGCTTCTCCCAATTTAGACAACATATAAACTTCATCTTTATTATCATCATTGGTTTTAACCTCTTCACCATTTTCAATAGTTTTTTTAGTTTCTTTTACTGGTGAAGATGGGTTTGATGAACTAGATGTAGAAGAACTTTTTGAAAGTCTTGGCTTAGCTTGCGGCTTTACTTTATTTCCATTAATAAGTTTAGGTGATGTCGGTTTATCACCTTCTTTTATAGTTGTATTATTAACATTGTTTGTTTCATTACTCTCTTCAGATGCGTTAGTTTTACTTGGAGAATGATTAGCACTGTCATTAACAGATGCATCTGCTGATTTTGTCAGAGATTCATCTTCTGTGTTTGCCCGAGGCTCCAAGATAAAATAATCATGCCCCTTGACTGGTTCTTCTTCCTCATCTTCCATTATTGTACTTATCTCGTGTTTAGTTTCATTTTCTAACTTAAAGTAATCAGTTTCCGTGTTTTTATTAGAATTACCGTCTGCATTTTCGCTAGAACCGCCATCACTGGCGTCATTGGATAAATTAGGATTTCCTGCTGCACCCTCTACAGTGAAATAATCATGAGAAGGAGTGTCACTGGCCCGTAGCTCCGCCTCCCTTTTCAAAGTCAGATGGTCATATGGTCCGGATTCTCTATTTTCAGTACTTCTAAGTAATGGGTTGTAAATATTAGACCTCATTTCAGCATCAGACGATGTAGATGCAAACGAATCTCCGTCTAGTAATGGCCGCTGTGAAGCAGATGACTCAAATCGTTCCAACCCAGCACCAGCGCGACCACGTTTTTTTGCTCTACCATTAACAGTGTTTCTATCTGGAGGCTGAGGTGCTTCTAATACACTAAGGGGGAGTCTCTCTGTCCTCTCTGTTGATTTATTATACGCCACTGAATCACGATCATTGTGACCTTGACCGAAAAGCTTATGTATGCGAGTAGATATTGCACGGAAACTAGGTCCTCCTCGATGCTTCTTTTCTTTTCTGCTGGGAAGCTGCACTACGGCATTTGAACCTCCGGAGGCCCCACCAGGGCTGTTTGAACGCTAGTGAGAAAACATACAGAATTACTGCACTAATTTTATATTTAAAACATTCACAAGTTATTACACTTTACATGGATGCTCAACTGATGTACATTATTGTAGTAACTGTAAGCTTTTTGCAACACAAATTGGTTACATGTTTTTTTTATCCTAAACTGATTTTAATAAAGTTTTAAGTGTTATTCATACATGTTCTAATATGTTTCACACACTAATCCAAAGCCCCTAAGCTCTCAATATTCACACAGATGGATGACAGATGGTGCAATCAACCAAGGGCCATAACTCTGTCCATTCTGGTCTGATTTAGCTGGTTCAATAAATATTAAGACCAAGTTTGATCAGGATCAGATTAAAACTGAGGCAGCTAGTGTTTACGAGACAAAACTCATAATTTTTCCATCAATCATTAAGATCATAACTCTGCCTATTCATGCCCGATATATCTGGTTATCATGGATATAAGCATCCTGACTATTTTTATCAGAACTTAAGAAAACTGATTGCGCTACAGTGTTTACAAGAAGAGTTAACCAGCGTACAATGGATGTCTGACAACAGAAGGATGAAAAAATGACCAAGCTATAAGCCCTTCTTCTGGCCAGGAGAGCTAAAACCCTAGCTGCTTCACTTTCTGGGTTTCTCTACAGAATTTAGTAAAAAGACAATGTAGCTTTACACATGTGGGTTAAACTTTTTTTGTTGTTGTTGTTGAGATACTGGGAATGTTATGGTCAATTTAGGAGGGAAAATACATGGTTCTGGCTTTGAAATGAAGTTCAACGCATTACAGGTTATATAATCATGACATTGAGATTGATGGCGGTGCAACACCTTGTACTCAGTAGATCCACCATCCTTTCCCAAGTAACTGACTAATTACTGGTAGAACCACCGTCCTTCCACAAGTAACTGACTAATTACTGGTAGAACCACCGTCCTTCCACAAGTAACTGACTAATTACTGGTAGAACCACCGTCCTTCCACAAGTAACTGACTAATTACTGGTAGAACCACCGTCCTTCCACAAGTAACTGACTAATTACTGGTAGAACCACTGTCCTTCCACAAGTAACCAACTAATTACTGGTAGAACCACCGTCCTCCCACAAGTAACCGACTAATTACTGGTAGAACCACCGTCCTTCCATAAGTAACCAACTAACCACTGGTAGAACCACCGTCCTCCCACAAGTAATCGACTAGTTACTGGTGTTCTACCACCGTCCTTCCACAAGTAACCGACTAATTACTGGTAGAACCACAGTCATTTCACAAGTAACCGACTAATTACTGGTAGAACCACCGTCCTTCCACAAGTTACTGACTAATTACTGGTAGAACCACCGTCCTTCCACAAGTAACCGACTAATTACTGGTAGAACCACCGTCCTTCCACAAGTTACTGACTAATTACTGGTAGAACCACCGTCCTTCCACAAGTAACCGACTAATTACTGGTAGAACCACTGTCCTTCCACAAGTAACTGACTAATTACTGATAGAACCACCGTCCTTCCACAAGTAACTGACTTATTACTGGTAGAACCACCGTCCTTCCACAAGTAACTGACTAATTACTGGTAGAACCACCGTCCTTCCACAAGTAACTGACTAATTACTGGTAGAACCACCGTCCTTCCACAAGTAACCGACTAATTACTGGTAGAACCACCGTCCTTCCACAAGTAACTGACTAATTACTGGTAGAACCACTGTCCTTCCACAAGATACTGACTAATTACTGGTAGAACCACTGTCCTCCCACAAGTAACCGACTAATTACTGGTAGAACCACTGTCCTTCCACAAGTAACCGACTAATTACTGGTAGAACCACCGTCCTCCCACAAGTAACCGACTAATTACTGGTAGAACCACTGTCCATCCACAAGTAACCGACTAATTACTGGTAGAACCACCGTCCTCCCACAAGTAACCGACTAATTACTGGTAGAACCACCGTCCTTCCACAAGTAACCGACTAATTACTGGTAGAACCACCGTCCTCCCACAAGTAACCGACTAATTACTGGTAGAACCACTGCCCATCCACAAGTAACTGACTAATTACTGGTAGAACCACCGTCCTCCCACAAGTAACCGACTAATTACTGGTAGAACCACCGTCCTTCCACAAGTTACTGACTAATTACTGGTAGAACCACCGTCCTTCCACAAGTAACAGACTAGTTACTGGTAGAACCACAGTCCTTCCACAAGTAACGGACTAGTTACTGGTTGACCCACAGTCCTTCCACAAGTAACGGACTAATTACTGGTAGAACCACCGTCCTCCCACAAGTAACTGACTAATTTCTGGTAGAACCACTGTCCTTCCACAAGTAACCGACTAATTACTGGTAGAACCACCGTCCTCCCACAAGTAACCGACTAATTACTGGTAGAACCACTGTCCATCCACAAGTATCTGACTAATTACTGGTAGAACCACCGTCCTCCCACAAGTAACCGACTAATTACTGGTAGAACCACTGTCCATCCACAAGTAACTGACTAATTACTGGTAGAACCACTGTCCTTCCACAAGTAACCGACTAATTACTGGTAGAACCACCGTCCTCCCACAAGTAACCGACTAATTACTGGTAAAACCACTGTCCATCCACAAGTAACTGACTAATTACTGGTAGAACCACTGTCCATCCACAAGTAACTGACTAATAACTGGTAGAACCACTGTCCATCCACAAGTAACTGACTAGTTACTGGTAAAACCACCGTCCTTCCACAAGTAACTGACTAATTTCTGGTAGAACCACCATACTTCCACAAGTAACGGACTAGTTACTGGTAGAACCACCGTCCTTCCACAAGTAACTGACTAATTACTGGTAGAACCACCATACTTCCACAAGTAACGGACTAGTAACTGGTAGAACCACAGTCCTTCCACAAACAACTTTCTATATTTTGTCTGCTGACTGAGACTGGCAATCAAGTATCATAATAAATAATCAGCCGCTGTATACTTCAAGTGGATTTCATGTACGCCAACTAAGGCCTTTATAAATTAATTGCTAGATTATCACCCAAATTTGTCTTAAAATGGGGGAGGGTGGGGGGAGGATTTTATTTATTATTTTCATTTTTTTTATGAAAATAAAAAGGGCGGCATGAAAATTAAGGGCGGGCGGGGACGATAATTTAGCAGTTTATTTATTATTGCCTAACTTACCTGTAATGGTTCAATTTCAGCATAGATATGTTCCTCTGGTTCACTATTTAAGGGCCGCCGCAATGATATTCTGAAACGAAAATCAACACATATTTTATATGTTTTAAATATGATATACAATTTAATGCAGGTATGCATGAAAAATGAACTGTAAATAAGCACAATGTGCAAATGATTTAAGTTTATCCAAATCTCGGTTCTATAACATACCAATGATTTCTTTATTTATTTTAAATGGGGTTTAACTCCATTTAATACCGCAAATTATTGCTGGAGAAAGACCTCAGAATGAATTTGAGTAGAACCACTGTACTTTCGCAAGAAACTACAATACGTTCTAACATGAAGTATTAAGATTGAACTGGACTCAAACTTATGACCTAAGAGGTAAGTTATCACCTTAGATTACTCTGTCATGGAGGAACCTACAATCACAGCACTCAGTCTACAACATAGTATTACAAAGGTTAAACTTCTTAAATTATACTGATATGAAAACAACTTGAAAAATTATCCAGATTATTAAAATAACCAAAAATAAAGTACATTAGGGGAGATAATTCTGTCATTGTTCAAGATAGAGTTATGTTTCTTTTGATCTGCACTCCAACACATTGAAGTCTATTCATGTTCCAAATCTCGTTGGATTCTCTCTTCAGTACTTTTGGTTATGTGCTGTACATGGGATAGGGACAGACGGATGCACACACAGATAAATTGGCAACTATATGCTTGCCATATTTAGGAGCATAAAATAGCAAGTTTACAAGGAGGAACATTTCCGGGTGAATCTGAGAAATACTCTGAGTCTCTATTTACAAAAGTAACCGGCAAACTTTCACACATATAGTTTTTTTTAAACTGAACTGGATTCGATACCATGAACTCAGCAGTGAGAGGTGAGTGATCTTGAGACAGTGCCTTAAGACCATTCAGCCGTGAAGAACAATACTTTAAATATCAAATATGACAAAATGAACAGTGATGTAAAACTTAACTTTTAATACAGTTAAATAGCAAAAATCACTTTAAAATGCCTAAAAATAAAATTACTTTTAAAGCGAATGTACAAACCATCTCTTTAACATAGGAATGATTTGAGACTCAAATCCACAAAATGTGACAGAAATATTTTTAACAGAGAGTGGTAAAACTGACATTGAAATGAATTTCATATTTTAAGAATTAATATCACATATAACTGATTTATATTCCCACAAATCCAGGGGCCGTGAGTTCGAATTCCCGCCAAGCCACAATCTCTGTGATGGTTGGTACACGACATTGCGTTTCATTATCATTTGTCTCTCACCGCTGGTTCATGTGAGAAAGTTATCAGTAACTTGTGGAGATGGGATGTGCTCAAGTACTGGTTAACCTTCCAGGATCCCATGAAACAGTGGTTAAGTTAACTAATCATCTGCCAGCCCTATTTAGCATAAAAATGATGCTAAGAATTCAATCAATCAATTAATATGATCCCCACATCAAGTCATAAACTCTTTCCTATGATGAACCAAATTCAAACATGTGTAACATATATGATCATTCACGCTCAAAATTAAATCACGCGACTCATTTGGTTCATCACATAAGACGTTGAAATTTTATGAGGGAAATCTATTTTAACCTACCCAGGGCACTCATTTTTACCCTGGGTGTGCACGTCAAGAAAGGAAATTTGTTTTTAATACATTATTTTGGCCTGTTGAAATAGATATCTTTATGGCAAAACAGGGTCAGTGAATAATACAGCTGACATGATATATTGGGGAAAAAATGTTTTTTGCCAATTCTAAAAAAAATTTTAAATCCTGATATACTTCCTTTAGGCCAACTGCTCCTGTTACTTACCTTTCATTTCTCTTTGATTGTGAGCGCCTGCACATTTTCATGATGATCACAATCAGTATTATCAAGCCCACGAATGCCCCGCACGTAATCCCTACAATCTTGATCAACTGGGTGGCATCAGCTTGGACAACCTCCTCCTCGCGTGGGGCAACTGTCAATAACAGGCAGATATAGCGACATACAAGTACAATGTACAAAGCAACTTGATATTTGTATGCAAAGCATGGAAATACAAGAACCTTTCACAGATTTGCTGTTTGGACAGAAACCTCAGTCGTGATGAATAACTGTTTTAGCGGGACTGCTCAGTTATCCCAAGAAACAGAATTTCCTATCTGAGGAGAAAAAAGCCCTGAATGATTCTTTTTCTTGCATACTAAATAAACTGAATTAATCTTTAAATCTATTTCATCATTATCTTTTTACAACAATGATGTCAGAATCTTGATCTTGGCCCTAGAATTAGCGAGGAACAAAACTCGCGAATAATAGCAAAAACAAAGTTCTTGCTAATAAAAAGTCTTTGACAGAAACTGAAAAACTGTTGGAAAAGGTGTTTAATGTAAATTAAATATTAAGCCAACCTCTTGAAAACTGTGTAAGTAGTTTGTTTCACAAGAATGAAATATAGCAAGAACAGTAACTTTACAAAGTGAAAGGGAAATAACTTAGTGTTACAAAAATTTAGTTGCTCACATCTGCACTTAAAGGGATTATTATTGGCAAGTAACACAAACACGCTGTTAATCCCGTCTTTTCCTGTATGCAGTATGCACAAAATAATGCTTATGTATTGACGTATAACCTTTCTTTACTTGGAAGTTATCAAAGAAACAGTAATTGAATATTGGCAAAAACTTTAATACGTCCTGCAATAGAGTATTGCGCAATGTTTACATTGTACTCCGTAAACATCCCGAACAAAGCCTCGAAAACGAGATCGGGAACGAGTCTTCACGATGTTATTCGATGATTGATCGGAAACCCGAAAGCGGTTCGTTGAAAATGGTGAATGTAAACAAAAATAAAAACGTGGCTTCAGAAACCCGATGTTTGTAATAAAGAGGATATGCAATTAGACACTTTAGATGCGTATATCTCTAAGTTATAAGTGTATCTTCATGCTGGACCTGTGTATTTAGGACAGGGAATTGTCGGTAATATGCCAATATAATCACTTTAACCATTTCCTTCATAAAGACGCCTTTGGACACCTCTAATATAGATGCATTTGGACACCTCTAATAAAGACGGCTTTTGAATTATTGGGTGAATTATGTTTATACTAACTGACAGAGTGGAAAACAGTGCAGAAAGTGTTCAGTTTGTTGTCACAAGCAATCTGGACTCTTCCTGCACTGTTTTCATAGGCCTTCTGTGATTGGTTTGGGTAAACGCGTATCTATGGAGTAAAGGGTTAATGCTAATCATGTATGCGAAGTATAAAGTCAATTGCTTGAAAACTGTGGTAGTAACTTGCTTCACAAGAACCGAAATATGGTAAATACAGCAACTGAAATATGGTAAATACAACAACTGATAGGGTAACAACGCTACATTGAATCATATCGGTATCACAAAATTTGCATCACACGCAACTTTGTACTTGATGTTAATTACGTATTCAAAGTTTTGAACAAGTGACGTGGAAATTCCATCGAAAACCATGTTTTTCAAATATTTAAACTATTCTTTAACTATAACTTTATTTCATTCCAGAATTTTATGTACATTGAAGCAGAAAATAAACAAGAGGGCCAAGATGGCCCTATATTGCTCACCTGACTGACCTTGAGTCACCCAACGTAAGTAGATTATATAATACATGCACACTCAAAATTCCATAGAAAGACAAGATGGGCAAGTAGTTAGAATTTTTATTTGTTTTGAAGATGTAACAGATGCATAGAAGAGTTCAAACTTGGTAAAGGTTCACCCATGGTAAATATCAGTGAAATTAATTCAAAATCAGGTCAGTAGATTCTGACAAGAAGGCTTTTGAAGTTTTTACTATAGCTGCCTTACGTTTGGAGACTGTTCCAAACCTAAGTCTTCGAACGAAGATAAAAATCCAGTTCCAGCACAAAACTATCCTGTTATGTTTGAGAACGGTTTCAAACTAAAGCATCAGACTAAACTATTGTGCATGAAACAATCCACAGTTCCAGCACAATAAATATTCCTATGAGTTTCAAACACAAGCCTTCCCAAAGCCTATGCTTGAAAGAATCTTTGTCGCAGTGCACTCTCCCCCAAAAACAATTAAGCTCCTCCTCCTAGATTTCAAGTACACTTAAATTGACACTGAAAATCTCAAGCAGACTTCTTGCTATGAAGAAACTTGCTAAAAATATGGTATTGTTTTATTATGAAGCAGTAAACCATCCCTGTCTGAACCATAAAAACTCTGACTTTTATATTCAGAAAAACACCTATTTTAAAATGGTTCATGATATATGAATATTATTTCAATCATTGATTATAATTGTATCATTCATCTTTTTATGATGAATTATCTTTTAAAACTAATATTTGGTATAACATTGTATAATAATAGCAAAAAAAGTTTATTTAAAGAGTTTATTACTTCTTCTTATACTTATTGCTATATACAGACATTTATGCTATAAAACAAGGACATTAATTTGACATAAAACTAACCCCACCCCTGGCTGCCAAGTTTTTTGATAAATCAAGATGGCTTGAACAAACTTGGTAGAGAGTCACCCAAGGAACATTTCTGTGAAATTATTTTAAAATCGAGCCATTCAAATTTTGTTTTTTCATTTGTAAAACATTGATGCAATGTTTGTTAAAAAAGCATGAAATAAAGTTTTTCTCTTGTTTCTGTGCTATTCACTGGTTGTTTGGCTAAAATATTACTTCCGTAATTCACACTATGTCAGATGTAATGTGATTATACTCAGAAACAAACATGCATATTCATAAAATAATACATCAATATTTTCATATTTTGCATTGAGGCTTAAGTGGTGGTATTGTTTCCTGAGTGCCCACTGATAGGAGGTATATTAGTTACACATGCTTAACTGATAGCAACAATTTCTTAAACACGATGTTTGATTCTACAAATATATTACAAAATGCAAACATTATGAGAAATTCAGCTGTGTTGAAAAAATTTTAAACGGACCTGTACATTTCTCTAAAAAATCATTTGTATTTTTTATAATATTTTTTGCCTCATGGCTATCAACTGAGCAAGGACACCACAAACCATTTTCAAGATAAAAATGTGCATGTTAATGGAGTTTCATTTTAATATATATCAATACATCAATCCAAATTTTTTTAGAATCTTCATCAAAATAACAAAAGAAAAAGATTATCTTTACTTTACCACTAGAAAAATTATATAAGTTTGATTGCGGAAACAATCAGTTTTAGTATTTTTGACTAATTAATGGACCATAACTCTAAAGATAATGGTCAAAATTCGCTGGTTATCGAACTTGGCTCAGATTTTATAGAGATACACACTTTGTGTAAGTTGGCTTCAGTTCTGATAAAAAATACTCTAGTTATTGAGTGGAAACGGTAAATTTTAGCATTTTTTACTAATTAAAGGGCCATAACTCTGAAAATAATAGTCTGAATTGGCTGGTTATTGAACTTGGCCTAGATTTTATAGAAATTCACACTTTGTGTAAGTTTACTTCAGTTCTGATAAAGAATACTCTAGTTATTGAGCAGAAACGGGCAATTTTAGCATTTTTGACTAATAAAGGGCCATAACTCTAAAGATAATAGTCTAAATTGGCTGACTATTGAACCTGGCCTAGATTTTATAGAGATTCACACTTTGTGTAAGTTTGCTTCAGTTCTGATAAAGAATACTCTTGTTATTAAGCGGAGACAGGCAATTTTAGCATTTTTGACTAATTAAAGGGCCATAACTCTAAAGATAATAATCTGTATTGGCTGGCTATGGAACTTGGCCTAGATTTTATAGAGGTACACACTTTGTGTAAGTTTGGTTCAGTTCCAATGAAAAATACTGTAGAAAAACTTGATGCTGCCCATCCGAACGCCCGCCCGCCCGTCTGACTACCAACTTTGCCAATCTAATAACCAGGTTTTCAACTTTGAAAAACCTGGTTAAAAATATCAAAAAGCTCCACAAAAATAACAATATTGTAACAAGAGTTGTCAGAAGACAACAAAGCTTGCCAATGGGATAAAACTCACCACCAATGCAAATATTTGGAGATTGGAGGGAAATACCAAAACTTAAACGCAAAAGTTTAACCGGGGTGTCTACAGACCAAAAAATTAAGTCCAAAAGGACCATAACTTTACCAAAATGCAATCTCGAGTTATGGTTCTTGTCTCTGTGTGTTCAATTGATGATGGTGAACTTACACGTAAAGTTTCATTCATATCCAATGAGTGGTTGCATAGATATCTTACCTGATAAAAAATCAAGTCCAAAAAGGGCCATTTAACTCTGCCAAAATGAAATCCAGAGTTATGGTTCTTGTCTCCAAGTGTTCCATTAATGATAGTTATCACAATGCGAAGTCTCATATCCAATGAGTGGTTGCGTATATGTCTTAACCCTTTGCTCTATAAGCATTTTCTTGGACTCTTCCAAATTGAAAGCATTAATTCACCACGTATCAGCAATGGGTGAATTATGTTTATATAAACTGACAGAGTGGAAAACAATGCAGGAAGTGTTCAGATTGCTTGTTACGACCAATCTGAACTCTTCCTGCACTGTTTTCAAAGGCCTTCTGTTATTGGTGCGGGAAAACGCGCATCTATGGAGTAAAGGGTTAAACGCAAAAGTTTAACCTGGGTGTCTACAGACGACTAGGACAACGACGTTGCCAGATCACGGCAATAGCTCTTCTTGGACATTTGTCCCGGCGAGCTAAAAAAGCAAAGGTAATAACCCTACATTCTTATTTTGCAGGGATATAACAAAACCCGATTTACTTCTCACCTGTAGTTTCATTAATGACGACAACAGGTGATGTGAACACTGTCGGGTGGGTGACATTTGTCGTGTTTTGTATCGGTGGACTGAGAGTTGTCGCTGGGGTGAAAACATTACCATTGGCATCCTCGAAAACAAGTTGCTTTCTTCTGTAATCCCAGTCAGCTGAAATAAAAATAGAAATTTAGAATTGGTAAAAATTGATTTATTTTGCTTCGATAAAACAAGTTCTCACAACTTGAAGCTTTCCTGGGTAGAATAAGTACTAAAGCATGGAAATAATAATAATACTTTAATTAATGAGGGTAACAAAGTAAGTAACACTAATCTTCCCTGTGGCCCTCAACAATCATACAATGAAGATGAAATTCAACAATGTAATTAAACATTAAAATATAAAACAAGCATTCACATAATGTTTACCAATGCAATGATATAAACATTTCTATTGCATACTTACAATCAAACAGTCTTTTTCCAACTAACAATCAACTTTCAGAAGAAAACTGTTTAGATTATTTTCAAAGCCGTATAGACTTGGTGATGATCGAATTTCGGTAGGCAGATTGTTCCATGTGCATAAAGTGCTCAAGGACACCACAAAGTGTCATGGTGGCGGATCGAACCCACAACCATAACTATGCATCAAGTAACATAATTATCATAGAAAGAATTAAAAAGATTACCAATTTTCACACAAAAACTGTTATTGTTTATATCTAGACCCCAGCGTGGTCTAGTGATAGAGCGTCCGCCTTGCATGCCGAAGGTCGTGGGTTTGATCCCGGACGGGTCATACCAAAGACTTTTAAAATGGTACTAGAAGCTTCCTCGCTTGACGCTCAACATTTAGAGGAGAGTTCTAGGTCTGGTCGGCCTGGTGTCAGTATAACGTGACTGGGTGGGGTATCATACTATGTGTCTGCGGCATGATACTCCAGTGTGACAGCGCTCAGAATACTGTCTCAAGTAGACACCGTCGCGATATGACTGAAATATTGTTGAAAGGGACGCTAAACACCATACATCATCATCTTTGTATCTAATTGTGAAACCAATTCTTACAACCAACAGAACCAGTACTAGCTTACCAGACGTACGCAGATAAAGTATCTTTCTGAAGGACACATACAGGGCAAATAACAGGATCCATGCCACCAGGGGTCACCCAATTTCAAGGTGGGGGTCCAAGATAGTAAAAATCTATGTTTTTACTGTAAACACTGTCCATAATATGGGGATCCTAGGAGGGATCTGAACCCCTGTCCCCATTCTGGATTCTGAATCCATCAGTGGCCATAGCAGGGGTCAAACACATATGACCCTTTGATCCTGAGTCCCATGCTTGACCACTAGACCATTGAAGAGGGACACTGTAGGATTGTCATGACCATTTTAAATAATTAATTATATAGAGAAGGAAAGGCAACTGATTGATATTTTTTGAACGCTCGCATATTCACACAAACTCTTGCAAGATCTTGTTTTCAATTATCTTTAAACTTCCATTCATCTCACTGGAGCCGGACCCGATAAGCTCAGTCTGACAGTTAAGCATCTGACTATCAATCCAGGGGTCGTGAGTTCGAACAGTTTCCGTGATGATTGATATACCACATTGTGTCTCATTATCATTCATCTCTCACTGCTGATTCAAGTGGGAAAGTTATCAGTTACTTGCAAAGATGGGGTGTGCTCCAGTACTGGTTAATTTAAGGAAACAGTGGTTAGGTTAACTGATCGTCTATTAGCCCTCTATGGCATAAAAATGACGCTCAATATTCAATCAATCAATCAATCAATCAATCAATCATCTCAGGAACACATGTCAAAATTTTTACAATGCAGAATGAAATTCTAATCAAAGCAATACCATTCCAAGCAATGTGTGTTTCAAATTGTTAAAGTACTTTTGATTTCAATATTTGTACATTGTAGCTAAAACAACAACAAATTACGTGAAATTTTACTTCAAACCTCAATATCTTTAATTCATTATTATTTAAGATCACATATAACTTACATTTTATCTACAGGAAACCAGTTGCCTGTAAATTATGAATGATTATTTACCAAATAACGAATCCTTCGTGTATATTATCAACATTTAGTCAAGAGATGCAAGTTTCCATTCTTTCTACTATATAGTCCTTGGATTCACTGATAACAAAATAATTGGAATGATTGAAAACAAAATAAAAAGTAAAAAAGTAATTGAAGGCATAGATTACAGCCATAGTTAAATTCATTGGTTTAAACATAATTTATTCATAGGTTAGGTAAAACATATTCCACAACACATATGTAGTAAAGATTTTATAAGTATGCATAAATAATCGCTAATAACTACCTTGAATCACGATTCATCACAAAAAAAATGTACGTTTATGTTTTTAACTCTGGTGAGCGTGAGAAAACAATTTGAGAACATGTTTTGTTTGTTTTTGTTTTTTTGCTTTTTTTGTGGGGGATGGAGAGAGAGGAGTATTTATATGTGTGATTTTCCAAATAAAAGCATACTTGATCATTTGTGTATGCATATTTATGTAAATAGTTAATGCGGACCTTATCCTGAGTGCTGTCACAAATATTCGCTAAAAAATATCAGTAAAAAATATTAAAATGAATTTGAAATACAGCATAATTTATGAAGTCACAAAAGTTCATAATTTGTTATAAAAAGGGCCATAACTCTGGTTAATGATGAAAAGTCATACAATTTGATAAATTTTGGTTAAAAATTTCTAAAATGAGTTAAACATGTTTCATTACTTTTTGGCTTTACCATTATGAAGCCCGTGTGGTTACGGCTAAGAATAGAATCACTGCCGTTCTCTGCAGAGGGGTAGGAATCCTCCGAATGGGTGTCATGTTCATTTTATCATTTTTTGTCATGTTCACTATTGTGGTTAAATTATCAACCCCTGTGTGGTTTCAGGGAGCCATATGAGTGATGGCAAGAATAGGACCGCTGTGGCTCATGCATGTCGTAAGAAGTGACAATTTGAGAAATACGTCAGAATTATCAAGGTATCAAGGTTCTAGGTTCATTCTGCATATTCATTTGTTGGTGTAATTTTTTTAAATCTGTATATTAATTTGTTGTTTTTGTACATGTAGAGTGAACCTGGAATCTTCCTTTTTGTTGGCGTCGAATAACCTATAATGTGTTGGTAAGCCGTAAAACCCTATTCATTTATTCATTCATTATCATTATGATGCAGAAAAACAAGTTAAATCAATTTTTTGGATCTAATAAGATTTCCAAATAGTTACACTTTCATAGGTTTATATATTGATTGTGTTGCTTAAGTTTAAATCAATCAGAGAAAACATAATGTATTACATTGCACTCATTATCGTCTCCTTTAATTCTTATTAGAATGTCATGTTGTAATTGTGTAATGTGGTTGTTTATCACATAGTTTACGATGCAGGTGTATAATAAACCCATCACATATTTTTGATATTAACCTAATTATGTAATATCACTTCTGATTCATCGTTCAGTGTTTTCCATATAATTCAGCTCTCGTATGTAAATACCAAATTTCATTCCAACTTCCCAAATAGATAAATGACGTTGATTTGTCATGGTAAAATGACGTTATTTTGAGATGTTAAATCATACGACAAATGATGGAAATAAAATATGTCAGACCTTTTTTCGTTCTTTATAGACATGATATGTTAAATAAATTGTAAATGTGCTAAATGTACTATTTTTCTGAGTTATGTGATAAAAAGAATCTTTTCATACTTATTTATTAAACTTGTTGGCAAAAATGACATATAACGCTCAGCAGAGCATTGCAAAATATATTTTCGCCAACTTGTTTAATTAATTCAATAATAAATGTGCACTCATGAAAGATAGTTTCTATATATTCATGTACAGAAAGAGACGTATATTATGAAATCTTTTATACAACACGACATTCCTGAAAAATGTGTGGTATACATCATTCCAAGTGCACCACTTCAAACTAACAAATACAACTTATATGACAGGTACACACTTGACAGACAATAATGGACATTTATTTATATAATATTAACATCGATGTGAAAAACAATACACATTATGTACAATCGCTGGTATTCTGGGGACTGTTTTGGCGTGCAGGTCAAATGAGGCTTTGAGAACAATGGTGGGTATGGATAAAGTTCCTTGCTCCAAGGACACAGCAGTACATGGATATTCAGCAAATATGATGTTGGGAAGGCCACATTTAAGCATGTTGATTGGTCAGTTGCTTCATGAAAAGTTTAAATGACATCTCGGTCTCAGGAATTCCTTGCTTTTTCATTTGGAGTAAATAGACCCGATACCAGAGATATCAGGTGCTATATGTTGACTAAACCAGTCCTATCATTTTTTTAATTTTTGTACCTGTCTGTCAATTTATGTCTATACTTGTACCAGCCTGTTCATTTATGTCTATACTTGTACCAGCCTGTTCATTTATGTCTATTCTTGTACCAGCCTGTTCATTTATGTCTATTCTTGTACCAGCCTGTTCATTTATGTCTATTCTTGTACCAGCCTGTTCATTTATGTCTATTCTTGTACCAGCCTGTTCATTTATTTCTATTCTTGTACCAGCCTGTTCATTTATGTCTATACTTGTACCAGCCTGTTCATTTATGTCTATTCTTGTACCAGCCTATTCATTTATGTCTATACTTGTACCAGCCTGTTCATTTATGTCTATTCTTGTACCAGCCTGTTCATTTATGTCCATACTTGTACCAGCCTGTTCATTTATTTCTATTCTTGTACCAGCCTGTTCATTTATGTCTATACTTGTACCAGCCTGTTCATTTATTTCTATTCTTGTACCAGCCTGTTCATTTATTTATGCTATTGTAAAACAAGGGGGCAATGTTTAGATTGGCTGCATGGTCCAGGAAACCAGCACTTACACAGAGTCAAGATCACGGTGTATAAACAGATGACAGGATTGTAGCATCTTTAACCCTGGTGTTGTAAAATAGTACACAAGTGATTGTGTAGCTGGACCAAGCACTCCTCAAGTAGTCACCATCACCAAATAGTGAGTGTTACTTTATACAAATCGTGAAATCTAGAACGCCAATATAATGGAGTGACCTGAATCATAACGAGGAAGGACACCTCCTTGATGCATGTGGAACTGAAATATTTAGTCAATGGGAAAAATGTCAAAAACACAGCACACTGCTTCTGAGTGAATTTACTACTAAAATATTGGTGTGGCAAGTCAATTGTTGCCTTATTCACGTTTCTTTAAACAAATGTACTTAGAAACCACACTTCTTTATACAAATGTACTTTGTACTGAATATAACTTTGTACTAAATATAACAATGAATGTATGTAGAAGATATTTTTATATATAAGAAGCAAATGTCATTACAGTTCAAAAATATGCACCAAAAAGAAGGAACTTTACACTCTTACTTATATAATGATGCAAGTCAAATTAAGGTCATTATTATTATCTTTGCCATTATGTTTGATTCTATAAACCCCATAGCAAAGTGACACAGAGTGACAACTATGCGTGTGGTATACAAACAATAAATAGTATAATCTCTGAGATTGACACTGTGAAATGTTACCTGCATACAGTAGCAAGTCGACGCATCTTGACGGTAACAAACAGAAGCAGAGTGAACCAGCCCGTAGAGTTAGTGTGAAATGTAGTTCATAATAAGTAAAAATTTTCCATCTTAATATACAAATGTCCTTTCATACACATACTACATGTTCAAAGACTGGAATGTTTGATGCTGACATCCAGTGTTATTGTTGTTAGACACATGAATCTGGCCTCACTTGTCTTCTGCAGTCATTGATCAGCAAACTCTCTCACATGAAGATTTCACATCAAGTTCTCTTAACCATGACCTCAGCAGGTGAGAAACCGTGAATTAATTACACTTATTCTTATCTATAGAAATGGGCTATGAGAAAATGATCACACACAAACAACTGTAAGCGTAAAAATTCTCCATTTCTTTAAATTTAAAAAAGAAAAGTTTATCATGTGAATTTACAGCCATGTCCTTTCTTTTTGATACCAAATTCACAAAAATATATTTGTAAATGGTCCAGAGTTATATGTCACTGTCAGAGGTAAATGATCTTGAGATGGGGCCTATGTGGAGTGTTTGGTCCAATATCAGACCCAGGATCTGAGGGTCATAGGTTCCATCCTCTGCTATGGCTGTGTGTAGTGTCCTCGAGTTAGACACTTGATCTGCATATGCAATACAGATTTTACTCAGGACAATTTCTAGTGTGATTTGCAATAACTATTCACAATTGAAGTAAAACAAAAAAGTTTCAATAACTTAAGTCCTCTTTACAAAAATGGGGGAAACATCTTAAATTTTAGTAAATATATGCTGACAAAAAGCATTATAAGAGAACAACCGAAAGTGAGTCTTTGTTTACATCAAGAATGCACTTGTTTCTATATTTATTTCCGTATAGGAATATTTGTATGCATGTCTGATAATTACATAATAATACTGAAAAATAATCTATTTGTGGATACATGGCCCATCTTGATGGCTGCGTTTATAGAGATTTTTCCTGATAAGCTGCACATAACGTCAGAAAAGGCCTGGACTTATCGGCTCACCCAAGATGAAGTAGACATTTGCGTTGTACAGAGGGTGAAAATTAAATATATTCAAATTGTTAAATAAGGTTTATATATGTGTTGGGGCAACCCTTATGCATATTGTTCTGAAATGAATTCCATGTTCCTGATATTATTAAAAAGTTACAGTCAGACAAATACAAGATTTAAAACAACGGAAACCCTATCCATTCATCTCTATTCCGAGTTGAAGTATATCTGCCCATGCCATTATATACCATGTTACTGTACATATATTGTTCTTCCATCTTCCAAACAAACAACTTTTTTCTTGTGATAGGTAAAAGTAGAAAACTTTTTGTTACTTATTAAATCCTTTCTTTTCTTTCTAGGATTTGGGTTCCACCAGTTTAATCTTGTTAATTCTGGTTATTTTATGCCTATACAAGTTGAGACTTTCCATACCTATATTGTATTTCTTGCTCATGATATTATTCACTGCTGTTTTGAATAAGGAGGCATAGCTAGCAATTTTCATCTCAGTTGCTTGTTTTCTGTTAGTCTCACTCAGATTTGTTGCTATTCTATTCGAATCATCTTCAGCAAGTTCAAGTTATTTCTTTGTTTCACCTATTACAGATGTACTTTCACTTCCAATATTTTTTGTATATTTTGGAGAACCTATCATTTTTTTTCCAAGTATAGCTACTCTTTCTTTAAGTGTTTCTGGCAATAATTATTTTACTACCTTCACTCCAAAGTATATACTCCATTTACTATGGGGTAATTTTGATGACCCAAATATATTTTGCTCTTGTGTTCATTTTCTGGAGAAGTGCATTCAGTTTCCTGTATTTGGTATCTCAGTTTTACTCTAAGCCTCAACCTCTGTGTTAAAGAACAGCACTAATTTTTTTGCTTTCCTGAAAGAACAGCAATACTTTTTTGCTTTTCAATGCAATGTAAGATGGTGAAAGAGCTTTCATTGTTTTTGGATTGCTCTTTCTTTTTCTGACAGGTTTTCACGTTGACAAATATATTGTATGTGCTTGCTTTTAATTTGTTCTGCTAATTTTTCGTTACCATTTTGGATTGCTTTCTTTGTTCTTGGTGCTGGAATCATTTTAATTCTAGACCATTTGCACACATTGTCCAATCATTTTCAACATTTTGCTTATATCTCTCATTTTCAAGCATAACCTACCTAGTCTCACCCCCTGGAAATTGTTTCTGGTCCATTTTGCAAAATAGACTAGTCTTTAATGAATACTTATCTGAAATGATTGGCATATTTACTGAAATTAGAGCTAGAACTTCTTTAGAATTAACTGTTATGTTTTTTGTATAGTCCATAGCCCCTTTTACTTCATTTATGATATTAACATTGGTTACAGCAGATAATCCATAATTTACTAAAATCTAAAGTTTCTTAACAGATCTTATTGCTTTCTTTATAAATAAGCCTGAAAATATTATATTTTTGGGGAAAGCTACAGACAAAACAGGGCTACTAACAACATTGTTTTCTCTATAACATTGTCATGCTGTATGGTGGCAAATAGTGACTTTCTATGACATCAGCAAGCCATGACCTGACAATAAAGAAAGACGTCTCATTACAACAAAGCGTTACATTATGAAAACATGGCATGATGAAATTTGGGGGGCTACGGACTATACAAAAAAGAGCCTTTTCCTATGGGTGACTGAAAAAATTTGGAATCTTTAAAGTATTAATGCTTGTGTTTTGTACATGCAAACATGTGTCTTTAACTTGAAATTGGTAGTTTTTAAACACATTTAGCAGCTTAACTGTTTGGTTTCCTACTTAGAATAGTAAGGGGTTTAAACCTTAAAAGCATAATGAAGGTGTACATTTAATGTAACTTCAACAATTCTTTGAGAATTTTTAGTCTGTAAAAAAGTTCCACGTACACAAATGTTATCTCTATTTAGTAAAAATCATTTAAACTTTAATAGAAAAATTTGAAAACTGGATTTAGGTAGTCTTAAAAATATAATTTTTTACGTGCAACAACATAACGCCTCAAAAATGGCAATTTTCAGGCATTTAAGGTCTCATAATTCAATAACTATTCAATATAAATAACTATAACTATATATCACCAGAAAGCTTGACTCAAAACCTATTTGGCAATGTATGTTATTTTGAGATTTGGTATATCAGAAGCTTACAGCATGCATATAACATAGGCAAAAGTTAATCTTTCCTGAGCCGTTATACTTCATCTGTGAAGTGATTTGCATAACTTGTAAGAATTCAATTCACAGCCGATGTTTAACCCTTTACTTCATATAGACACCTTTGGACACCTCTTATATTGAAAGCATTAATTCACCACGTATCACCAATGGGTGAATTATGTTTATATTTACTGACAGAGTGGAAAACATGCAGGAAGTGATCAGATTGCTCATTACGAATAATCTGAACTCTTCCTGCACTGTTTTCAAAGGCCTCCAGTGATTGGTGCAGGAAAACCCTATTTATGGAGTAAAGGGTTAAAGAAGTGGAAAGTACTTTTTTTAATCTCATTCCAGCATGTTTTTATGACCATCTAGGATACTTTCACCTACTTAGCAACTGCTAATCCTAAGTTAAACAGGAAACAGAAAAAAATCTGGAAATTTAATCAGGGGTGAGGATAATCCCCTTTAGTCTTCCTTTGTAAGATTGAGGGAAATTCACAAGATATTTAAAACAAAACCCTATACGCAATACTCCCGAATGCACTTGAACATTTGTAACATATTCCGTGACTCATGGCAAGCTAATGTTGCTGATATTGTACAATCGATTGATTTCCTTTTAAGGCTGAGAATATCTACATTATTACAACATTCATGGAGTAATGGAGATAGCTATTGATCTGTCATTACTTCATTACAGTAAAAGGATTGTTCATGTTTTCCTTTTTTGTTTTTATATTTTTGTTTTGTTTTCAGTTACTAGATATTGTTTTCCTTGCTGATTTCCCTGCAGAGTATTATTGAACACGACTTATAAATTACTGCGTATACTGGTGCAGTTCAATGGCAGATGGAGCTTTTAGAAAAGTGACCCAGATCCTGTAGATACTGGATTCACTGACTGACGATATCCCATCAGGGCTGGGGGTTTTTCATGCAGGCACAAATATGATAGGTCCATTCAAAATTTCTTGCGCAGAAAATAAATTGTATTACCGAAGCAGACAGTGTCAAGACTATAATGGTAAAAAAGAAACTGAAGCCATATATATATATATTAAGATGTCCTACTCTCAGCGAATAAAATTACACAGACTTTTCGAAACAGAACGTTCCCCAATTTACATATGAATGTCATGACCGTCAGTAGATGTTGACCTATTTCCTCAGCCAATGAAATCAGCCGTAGCACGTGGAAGTAGATCAGCATCTAAGTCAGTTAGAAGTTACTGGCGTAGAAAATGTCATAGAACATCTAACCTATATACATATACTACCAACATAATCAGTACTCATTTACTTTACATCGACTGTGAACCAATTTCTAACACAACAAATCTTAAAGTCTTCCCGAGTACAACCAATACAAAAGCATATGTGAATAAAGTGTCTTGCTGAATGGACACATCACCTGGCTATTGTCAGGGATTGAACCCATGATCTTACTCTACCACTAGACCATGGATGCGATCCGCAACCTGATTTTTAAAACCTTCTTAGCGATGGAACAATATAAATCATACTTGTTATTTTTTTTTTTAATGCTATTTTCAACATATTTCAGGTTATATATGGCATATCAAGTTTTACTGGTGGAGGAAGACCTCAGACTGAGTCAGACTGAGTAGAACCACCATCCTTCCACGAGTAACTGGAAACTTTCTCACATAAAGTTTCTGAAGCGATGGGACTCTAACCTACGACCTTAGCAGTGAGAGGTTAGTGACCTTTGCGACGGTGCCTTAGACCACTTGGCCATGGAGGACCCCCTACTTTTGGTTCATTTGGTTTGGTAACTTGTATCTCAATATTTGTATATTTAGGATTGACTGCCATTGCTAGTACAAGTGAACCAACAAATGAAAAATTATTTGCCAACTGTCAAATTGTATAGTTTGTCGATCAACAAATTTCAAATGAAATTTTGAACTTTTTTTATTTAAAAATGTCCACACCTAGTTTCAGTGTAAATACCAATAACGCTATTGATGATATTCAGTGATACAATAATGTCCTTTATTTGAGAATGCGGGATGGTGCACATTTTGCACATTACAAATGTAATTAAATGTTGTATGGTGTTTTGCGTCACATTCAACAATTTTTTTCAGACATCTCACGACTGCGTCTACTTCAGACGGTACTGTATGCATGGTATGATACCCCAACCAGTCACATTACACAGGGCCCACCAGACCTAGAACTATACTCTAAATGCTGAGGGCCAAGCGAGGAAGATTCCAGTACCATTACCAGGATGGTAATCAAACCCACAACCTCCCACATGCGAGACCACTAGACCATACTGCAGTGAAATTTCAAATGAAAACATTTGCAAGTTGTATATATGTTTAACTGAGGATCATCAACATTAAATACATCACAGTTTTTTTTTTTTTTTACAAATCTCAAATTTTGGGGTCCCATAAACTAAGATTTAAAGACAAGTTCCTGACTTGACCATAAGACATGTTACTGACTGAGCGAACCATGCCAGTCTCAGGGAAAGGTACGGTACATGTACAAGTACCTGACTTGACCATAAGACATGTTACTGACTGAGCGAGCCATGCCAGTCTCAGGGGAAGGTACTGTACATGTACAAGTACCTGACTTGACCATAAGACATGTTACTGACTGAGCGAGCCATGCCAGTCTCAGTGGAAGGTACTGTACATGTACAAGTACCTGACTTGACCATAAGACATGTTACTGACTGAGCGAGCCATGCCAGTCTCAAGGGAAGGTACGGTACATGTACAAGAACTTGACTTGACCATAAGACATGTTACTAAGCGAACCATGCCAGTCTCAGGGGAAGGTACGGTACATGTACAAGTACCTGACTTGACCATAAGACATGTTACTGACTGAGCGAGCCATGCCAGTCTCAGGGGAAGGTACGGTACATGTACAAGTACCTGACTTGACCATAAGACATGTTACTGACTGAGCGAGCCATGCCAGTCTCAGGGAAAGGTACTGTACATGTACAAGTACCTGACTTGACCATAAGACATGTTACTGACTGAGCGAGCCATGCCAGTCTCAGGGGAAGGTACTGTACATGTACAAGTTCCTGACTTGACCATAAGACATGTTACTGACTGAGCGAGCCATGCCAGTCTCAAGGGAAGGTACGGTACATGTACAAGTACCTGACTTGACCATAAGACATGTTACTGACTGAGCGAGCCATGCCAGTCTCAGGGAAGGTACTGTACATGTACAAGTTCCTGACTTGACCATAAGACATGTTACTGACTGAGCGAACCATGCAAGTCTCAGGGGAAGGTACGGTACATGTACAAGTACCTGACTTGACCATAAGACATGTTACTGACTGAGCGAACCATGCCAGTCTCAGGGGAAGGTACGGTACAATAGTCATGTACAAGTTAAATTCTTCACATTTATGCTTTTCACCATTTTCACCATTTTAATCTCTGGGGTAAAGGGGTAAAGGTGTACATGTGATATAAAGTGAAGAAGCCTGATTAAATATGGCATGGATAACAGCTTTTTTATCATCTGGATATCTGATCTACTGTCAACAGAGCAAAATAAAAAACCTTTATAAGGCTCCTTATAGGCATGTAATATGTCCCACTAAAAGTGAAGCAGACATTATTTTATGAATAAAGTTACAACCTATAGTACATGAAGAAGACACATTAAACAATTCTTCTAAGCCGAGACCGATTAGTTCAGTCAGTAACGCGTCAGACTATAATCCAGGGGTTGTGAGTTTGAATCCCCGCCCGGCAGCAGTCTCCGTTATGATTGATATACAACAATGCATCTCATTATCATATTTTTCTCATCGCTGATATAAGTGGGAAAGTTATCAGTTACTTTAGGGGATGGGGTGTGCTTGAGTACTGGTTAACCTTTCAGGATCCCAGGAAACAGTGGATAGGTAAACTGATCATCTGTTAGCCCTCTTTGGCATAAAAATGATGCTTAATATTCAATCAATCAATCATTGAACAATTCTCATACATTTTGTTGATACTGCTCTTTTAAAAATGGCATGTGTATTAGATGTTAAAAAGATGAAAAAGTCAAGTTAGCAACAACTTCAAATGCTGCTGTATCTGACAGGGTAATTTATAAGATATCACAAAGTTCAACAAGAAGACTATCCCTGGTTACCTACGGTGAAATACCAGCTACTACACTCAAATATCAATGTCAGCCTGCTGTGAAAATACAGGATTAACCCATCTTTCTGACATATATCCACATATCAGGTCACCTTTGTGTGTGTGTGTGTTTATGTGTGTGTGTGTGTGTGTGTGTGTGTGTGTGTGCAGATGCAGAATAAGAAAATGTAAAAGGACACAAATCAGTCCTTGCTTGGATTTTTTCTCAGTGTATACACATTCCACATCAAGGTGACTTTTATATGTGTGTGTATATGCAGATCTATGCCGAATAAGAAAGTATAAAAGGACACAAATCAATCCTTTGACTTTTTCTTCAGTTTATACACATTTCATACAACGGTCACTTTTATGTGTGTGTGTGTGTGTGTGAAGATCATATGCTGAATAAGAAAGTGTAAAAGGACACAAATCAATCGTTGCTTGGATTTTTTCTCAGTTTAAACATATTCCACAAGGTCATTTTTATGTGTGTGTGTGTGTGTGTGTGTGTGTGTGTGTGTTTGTGCAGATGCAGAATAAGAAAATGTAAAAGGACACAAATCAGTCCTTGCTTGGATTTTTTCTCAGTGTATACACATTCCACACCAAGGTCACTTTTATATGTGTGTGTATATGCAGATCTATGCCGAATAAGAAAGTATAAAAGGACACAAATCAATCCTTTGATTTTTTCTTCAGTTTATACACATTTCACATCAAGGTCACTTTTATGTGTGTGTGTGTGTGTGTGTGTGTGTGTGTGTGTGTGTGTGTGTGAAGATCATATGCTGAATAAGAAAGTGTAAAAGGACACAAATCAATCATTGCTTGGATTTTTTCTCAGTTTAAACATATTCCACAAGGTCACTTTTATGTGTGTGTGTGTGTGTGTGCAGATCTATGCAGAATAAAAAAGTGAAAAAGGACACAAATCAGTCCTTGGGTTTTTCTTTAATTTATACACATTACACAAAATGGTGGCTGTATATTTATTTAGAGGAGGCATTATTATTAGGGGATATACTGTAATGAAGTACATGTACTGTACATGTTGTAAGATCATTTTAGATATAGCTTTTTATCAATTTATGAAGGGCCATCATTTTAAACACATAATCAAAGATATTAGAGAGGGGCTGTGCTTGCAAATCAGTTTGGCTTTTTTTGGTTTTGGGGACATGTCCCTTCAACAGGGTGGGTATAGGATTTAGGGGTGGGTGGGTGTGTAGAATGGTGTCATTATAATGAAATCCCCAGGTGGGAGGAATCAAAACTGTAACAAGGCAAAATCATTAGTATATATATATATGTATTTAAAACAGTTTTTCAGGTCAACATCCCTGTCCTTTTTTTTAAACTGTTAAAAAAATGTTAAACTGGCGTTAAACACCATTTAATATTTTTTATATATTTTTTTTTTTTATAATATTTAGGGAAAAAAAAAACATAGGGGAAAATCATATTTGGTGAGACGAATGGCAACAAACTTCAGCCACAAAAAGGGCATAAACCCCCCCACTCCACTGCAATGCCTCATCAGGATCCCCGCATTCCGTAGTGTAACTGTTACACACAACCTTGCTATTGTATTATAAATGTCATCTTTTGTATCATTTAGAGTCTCATGTGCTTGTCAAAGAATAACTGTTACCTTTTGTTGCTAGTCAATGTTCACAATAGTTTTAAAAAGATTGTATCATTATTTGGTAGGCATGGGTTCATCTAAAATATCTTGTGTGTTAATAATGTAAGCCTGAATGGAGTTAATTTTTACAGAGGTTAACACTGTGTGTAAAAAATAACCAGTGGAATGTTCTATCTGTTAAACATTTAGCTTTCTGTACATGTACATGTCTGTCATTCATGAATCAGTGCTCCAGATAAGCATTTCTTCAAATGAGTATTTTACCCCTTAAATTAGTATGCAATGCCTATGGGTAAAAAATGAACATTCTTATAAATTTGTCATTTAAAACAAAGTAATCAACACTGAAATTGAGAATAACCCATGCTTATTTTACCCATCAAATTAAATTTTAATGGTTTTTTTTCAGATATCTCAATGCTTAATTAAATACCCCCAAATAGTGCTTAGGCCGTCTTTAAAAAATAAACCGTTTGTGGTGCTCCCAAATTTTTTTTTATTGACTTCCAATGTGTTTAAATTTTTTTTAATGACTTTTGTCCTCCATTTTTTCTTTAAAATGACTATGCAAAATCAAAATTTGGCCCCAAAAAAATAATTGGCTACCTACCTACCCACATGAAAAATACTGAGCACAGCAAACAAATATTTTTTTAAGGATGGCCTTATGTAAAGCACTGATGAATACTATATTCTGCAAACAAAACTCAGACAGAGATTTATTCATCTACAAGTAAATTGCAGTCTGATCATACACTGGGTGGGTAAAGTGTGACATATTGCACGTCTCTAAGAAGCCTTTAAAAGACTTTTTATTTTGCATCCCCTGATATGGCCAGCAGATCCGATATCCGAGTTATAAAAATGTTGTCCATCTATGCCTTATATAAACTTGGCAAGACTATAAGTGTGGAGTGATTATACCTCAAAGTTCATGTTTAAAAAATGTTTTTATCTTAACTGTTGTTCACTCACTTAGTCAGGAGATGACTGACAAAGAAAACAATACTCTGAAACTAAAAAAGAAAAACGCGATGAATTTCTTACTACCGGTGTATTACCATACCCATTTTTTTAAACATTTACTTGATTTAAATATTATCAATATTCGCATGTTTTCTGTAGAATAAAATTTTGCATATCAGGAAAAGACATGAAAAATACTGGGTCATAACACAGCAAACAAACAGTTTTTTAAGTATGATCTAAAGTGTCACCCTGTTTAGAATGCTGTTTTAACCTTTAATTACAACAATATTTTATATTATATTACAATACAGTTTATAAAGACATTTCCCTAGATATAAAGTTTTAAGCAGTCCACTAATAGCGTATTATAACAATGATTTTTTTACCGACTCGTCCATCAGTTACTCTTTTACTGTGTGACAGTCGCACTATTACATTCTTGGCTAATTTTTTATTATTCCTCCCCCACTCCCAATTTTCAAAATCTTTTGTGGCGTCTTGGGGAAATAATTATGATTTTTAGTTGTGAAGGAACCTAATATTGGCCTCTGTTTGATAACTTAAATAATGTAATGAAGCCCTGAGTGGCGTCTGTAAAAACATTACATCTGAAAAGATATCCCAATTGGTGGTCTGGTTTATGATTATCGTTATCATCGTCAAACAGCAAAGTGTTATAATTTCGATTTTTAGTTAATTTTTTACTCATTTATTTTAACATGATTGCGAAGAAAGCTTGAAGTTTATATGATTCCAGTTTGCTTCCTGGGTAGAACCAGTACTGAGTGTTGCTTTTTGTGAGGCATCAGGTTAAGCTGGTGATTTGAACCTCCAACCTCTGGCAGGAGCTTTTCTTAGGAACTTGCACCTATTGATCATGATTTATAAAGCATAGATCTAGCAATTTTGTGATTTCATGATGAAGGAACTACAACTTTACAACTGAATTAGCAATTTTGTGATTTCATGATGGAGGAACTACAACTTTACAATTTAATTAAATTAATTACACTTTATCTAATGACGTTTTGATGAGATTTGCTGTCAAACCTTTAATACTGATATTTTGATATGTGACACACTGTTTCTCTCAGCAAATGGTGTTGTTCTGCACATAACCGTACATTTTTGGGGATACTTTTATATTATTATGATCAACTATGATTCTTCTACAAGAGGACCACATTTTAATACATTTAATATACATTACATTGGCAATGAAATGATCCAAATTTCTTTAAAAATAATGTTAACTTTCCCGAAGTTAGGGGACCCGACCTATTTCCCAAAAGCCTGGCATGTACATGTGCACGGTATTGTGATAATGATCATGTGCATGAGAGAAATGTAGCTAGCCATGATGTAATTATTTGTTATTGTACATTGAAATGCGTTGAAAGTCTGCAGGAGACAAGTTGACCTTAGGGCGCAACTCGATAATAATGTTAATAAAGTGCTCTGCTTTTTCATGGGGTACTGAATGTTACTTCAGGCAGCCTTTTTTTGACAACCTTTTTATTTTGTATTGTCATTTTGCCAGTAAACAAAAATGGATAGATCAAGGGAGAAAAAATTAAATGTTTTGAAAGTCAATAAAAAAGTTTGGGCAGCTGCAATTTTTAGTGAGTATGTAGGAGCATAGGGAACACATTTTTTTTAAGAACATCCCAGGTTATGTCTGGCATCCTACTTATTGGAGGAGGAAGACTGCAGAATGAAATTATATTATGCACAATGTACAAAAATTACAATTGTCAGAACTTGGTGAGGGTAGGATCCCTTCATGAATATGTTGTAATTAATATTGTAAAAAAAGGAAATGGCACAATTTATATTTTGTGCAATTTCTTCTTTTTTGTTTTATTTAAATATTTTTTTATACATTATTAAGACATATTTTGCAAAACATATATTTGTACCTCAAGCTCCATGGCAGTGTTCACAAACTATATATGTAAAATAAATAATGGAGCTTGCGGCCGAGTACAGCATCAAACCCCAGATTTGATTGTCATGGGTCCGACAAGTAAATGTTTGTACGTGATGGTTAAGATGCAAGAAACAAACCATAAGGAGGAGGAAGAGCAGCTTTGATAACAACTTTCAAGCTATGTGGTTCTACCCAAGAATCCCTCATACTTGATTGGTTCAGTTGTAGGGGAACAATCAAGGTAAAAAAAAGTAAGTTGGAAACAAAGTCAATGTAGTTAAACAAAATAATGCAACCGTAAGAATCATTCTTATGTACGACAAACTCTCAAACATGAAAACGTAATGTTTTTTAATGAATTGACAACCGACCATCTGCTGCCACAATATGATGCTTTACAGATACAAGATATTTCATAATGGGTATGACTAAACACCGGAAAGGGGCTTTTCCATGGAAAGGGCTTTTCTATACGTAAGGGCCTATAAAACACACATATTTTGTGCCATTCACATAAAATCGACTTTTAATCGTTTAGAAATATGTTTTAGGATATAGCTGGGAGTTTTATAAATTTAATTTGAATCCGAAGCATTTAATATTTTGTAAAACTATTGTAATTTAACACGTATTATTATGAAATCTGTATAAAATGCAAAACATTTTTTGGTAATGTTTGTTTGACAGATCATTTTCTAATAGATTGTGTTGAAATGTATACGTCACGTCAGGTGTTGTTGAGAAAAATGAGATTTGAATCGCCCAAGTAATATTTTCTTAACATGGAAATTTCTTATCTTAAAAAAAAAAACACAAGGACAACCGATAACAGTCTATTTTTGGAAAATATGCATTCTAACTATGTGCGCTCTTCATTAGAGAATGATGAAAGCACTTTCAAAATCAGTGCATAAGATGGCCAAACTTCATCTTCAAATGTGTAGTTTTATTTTTAAAACGAAACTAAAATCTGCTGTTTCCAAAATTCGAATGAGCCAATTTTAGAAAATACAAGTTGAATTTCCAACAACACGAACGAAAATTAGACACTCGGAAAAACAGTAAAAAAGAAATGACCAGAAGTTGTTTCCGAAATCGTAATTGTATGTATTTTTTTATATATTTCAATGCCATAAATATCATTAAATCATTTGCAAATTTAACGTTCATCAACAATAAAATAAACAAGTTCTTTTTGAATCTCCAAAGAAACTTTTCAATACAAAATGTACACCATTCTGTTATGTAAGGTATTGAAACACACATGTGCAGCTTTCTAATCTAGAGTTAAACATCGGAGTATTTTGCAGTTCCGTGCCGTATCACCGTTTATACTCCATAATCGATTATGAGAAATGGTATCAATTATCGGAATCGGTAAAGCTTCTTCACGCCGCTAATCGATGTCATCCAATTATCAGCCAACCACTAGTTCATATTGTTATTGTAACTTACAATTGTATAAATGTTATGTTCTTGTATATATGTTAATATTGCGCATAGATGTGATTTCTTTCTTGCACACTTGGATAAATTGTATCCTATCAGGTAATTGTAATCTTCTTATTGGAGGAAATAAAGATATCATTATCAGCGGTAAGGGCTTTTCTACATACATTTTTTCGTGAAAATCACATATAATTGACTTTTAATCTTTAGAAACATGTTTCAGGATATATCTAAAAGTTTTTAAATTTAAGTTGTATTTTAAGGATTTTGTAACATTAAATTTAACTAATTCTTGGCTCTACAAAAAGAGCTTTTTTCTACAAGGAAAGCGCATAGAAAACACACTACCCTAGACGTTATGAATTTGTAGAATATGTTTGTTTAAATCCATAAGTGTGTAAACCAAAAACATTTAATATTTTGTAAATAAATTAATATTATAATAAATCAATATATTGTTTCATTTATGCTACATAAAACTCAATCACTAATTATATAATGATGTTTGTTGATTATTAAAATACTGAGAGGGATTAACTCTCTGTATCCTGTTGATTGGTTGTGACAATTATTACAATTAAAGCCCCGGTTCCTTTAAAACACCTTGTGTTTTGTCATTATCCTCTTCTTTTTATTGTTTATTGGATTATCGCACCTGGTTAGTTGGCATGCAAATAAGTGCAGGCACCGGTCACAAACTCTTTTTTAATAGTTATGGTCATTGTAGAATATGACCACATATACATAAAAAAAATTTGTGACCAGTGCCTGTATATATTTAATTCCGCAATATTTTAGAAAAGTATATAACTCTGATAATTAATAAAACTCCCAGATATATATATATATTCTAAAACAATTAACATGTTTCTAAATGATTAAAAGTCGATTTTATATGATTTGCACGGAAAATGTGTTTTAAAGGCCTTTTCTGTGTTGAAAAGGCCATTTCCACGGAGCCATTTTGAGTCATGATTAGTTTTATTGCTACAAATTC
Source organism: Panopea generosa (assembly GCA_029582155.1). Taxonomy (NCBI): domain Eukaryota; kingdom Metazoa; phylum Mollusca; class Bivalvia; order Adapedonta; family Hiatellidae; genus Panopea; species Panopea generosa. Next base: position 67,647,650 of record CM055903.1, on the reverse strand, counting down.
TAACTTAATTGATATAACTTCTTAAGACATGTTTCTAAACTATTAAAAGTCGATTTTATAAGATTTACATGAAAAGTGTGTGTTTTATAGGCCCTTTCTATGTTGAAAAGCCCCTTTCCACAGAAGCGCTTTTAGTCATAATAGGTTTTATTGCTATAAAATCATTAAAATTGAAATTAAATTAATAAAACACCCAGATATATTCTAAAACATGTTTATCTATCTATCTATGTACAGTATCTCTCAATTCTGCTGCACACCCTCTCAGGTAATTTTGAGCAGTTGGGCGCCTGTGTTTGTTAGTAGAAAAAGTTAAAAGATAAAAGTAGGAATAGTTGTAAAGAATCTATGTGAGGAATATCAAAATTGAGTGTGAAGTAGGTAAAATCAGGTTAAAAACAACATTTCAAGGCTTACAGTTTGTTGTGGAGGATGGTGCCAACTGTGAGTTTAAACTTATCAAAGTCTTGCATCAATGCAATTTCTTTTGGTAAAGCATTCCACTGAACAACAGCCAAGGGAAAAAACGAGTATTTGGAGTAGTCAGTTCTAGTATGAATTTGTTTAGAGGTTATTGAATGGCAGTATTTTGAGATTCTATCATTTTTTTTTATGTAGTCTGTCATTGGAATGGCTACTAGGTTGTGTATTATTTTGTAAAGCAGGCACAAGCGTGCATATGAACGACGTTGCTCAAGGGACCTTAGTAGTCATTTCAGTCACACTGGAGTATCTAGAATAATCATTTAAAGACCAGCAGGCCGCATGACATTGGACCATTTCCAATTTGTCTACGTTGTTTTTGGTGTGTGGGTCCCATACAGTGCTAGCATACTCCAGCTGAGGGCGTACAGGCGTTTTGTAAGCGCATGCTCTTACCTTTGGTGTGTTGGTCCTGATGTTCCTTTTCTGGAAACCCAACGTTCGACCCGCATTTGTTTATAAACAATTAAAAGTAATTTCATGTGATTCACACAAAAATGTGCGTTTTGTAGGCCCTTTCCGTGTCGAAAAGCCCTTTCCATGGAAAGAGGCCCTTTCAGGAATTTAGTCATACCGTTTCATAATTGAGATCTGGGTCAAAAGACTAACGGTTGATTTAAACAATTAGCAAATGAAGTGCATAGTTGCAATGATAGGAGAGTGTTGGTAGATATACAAACCTTTGAATTTCTTCTTCCATGCGTCAAGTTTACTTTTAAAATCGTCCGGTAAATTGTCTTTTCCAGAAAAGGCTCGATCTCCCATGATGTTGTTTAATTGATTATTTAATTAATATTCTACGATAATCCTGTCTACAAATCCTTTAGTTTTCCATTTTCGTCAAGCTAACGCACATTATTAACTGTGAACGGGTCACTGAAATAACTGTTACTGTTTCCAACCAGCATGTTGTATCACTTTATTTTAAACAAGCAATTTCCGTAAAGTTTCATGACTAAAGGTTAAGATCCTATTAACATTATTAAACCGGAAGTAACCAACCTTATTCTTTGGGCGCAAGATGGCGATAGTGTTTTGTGTGCATTGTTTAAAAGTCGGGTCATTTTCTGGTATGACTAAAATACGCAATGTCGATTTTTCGGCGCAATGGACGCAATGTCTATTAAAAATTAAAATGGCTTAAAATTTTATGATTACTTAAAATTTTATTTTGTAAATTCATTTATTTGAATAATCAACTATAAATATTAATGAAATAAGTATTTTCCGACCATAAATTTGATATGTTATAATAAAAAATGACAATTTTAATTTTCCATCGACATTGCGCACAATGAAACGTCATTGAATTCTAAATGCGAAATGCCTGATTCTAAATACATGTACTTGATTATCATTTTTATGCAATTTGTATACTGTTTTATTCTTAATTTCTATTCCTTAGTTCCAAATGATACATTCTTCATGCCAGATGAATGGTTATTTTTTTATATTTCTATTCAATAGTAGTGGTAGTGGTAATGGTAGTGGTAGTTGTGATTGTAGTGTTAGTGTTTGTGGTACTGGTAATGGTATCGGTAGGTGTAGTGGTGGTGATTATGATATTGTTTATGATAATGGTATCGGTAGGTGTAGTGGTGGTGATTACGATATTGTTTATGGTAATGGTATCGGTAGGTGTAGTGGTGGTGATTACGATATTGTTTATGGTAATGGTATCGGTAGGTGTAGTGGTGATGATTACGATATTGTTTATGGTAATGGTATCGGTAGGTGAAGTGGTGGTGATTACGATATTGTTTATGATAATGGTATCGGTAGGTGAAGTAGTGGTGATAATGATATTGTTTATGGTAATGGTATCGGTAGGTGTAGTGGTGGTGATTATGATATTGTTTATGGTAATGGTATCGGTAGGTGAAGTGGTGGTGATTATGATATTGTTTATGATAATGGTATCGGTAGGTTTAGTGGTGGTGATTATGATATTGTTTATGATAATGGTATCGGTAGGTTTAGTGGTGGTGATTATGATATTGTTTATGATAATGGTATCGGTAGGTGTAGTGGTGGTGATTATGATATTGTTTATGATAATGGTATCGGTAGGTTTAGTGGTGGTGATTATGATATTGTTTATGATAATGGTATCGGTAGGTTTAGTGGTGGTGATTATGATATTGTTTATGATAATGGTATCGGTAGGTTTAGTGGTGGTGATTATGATATTGTTTATGATAATGGTATCGGTGGGTTTAGTGGTGGTGATTATGATATTGTTTATGATAATGGTACCGGTAGGTGTAGTGGTGGTGATTATGATATTGTTCATGATAATGGTATCGGTAGGTGTAGTGGTGGTGATTATGATATTGTTATTGGTAATGGTATCGGTAGGTGTAGTGGTATCGGTAGGTGAAGTGGTGGTGATTATGATATTGTTTATGATAATGGTATCGGTAGGTGTAGTGATGGTGATTATGATATTGTTTATGATAATGGTATCGGTAGGTGAAGTGGTGGTGATTATGATATTTTTTATGATAATGGTATCGGTAGGTATAGTGGTGGTGATTATGATATTGTTTATGATAATGGTATCGGTAGGTGTAGTGGTATCGGTAGGTGAAGTGGTGGTGATTATGATATTGTTTATGGTAATGGTATCGGTAGGTGTAGTGGTGGTGATTATGATATTGTTTATGATAATGGTATCGGTAGGTGAAGTGGTGGTGATTATGATATTGATTATGGTAATGGTATCGGTAGGTGTAGTGGTGGTGATTATGATATTGTTTATGGTAATGGTATCGGTAGGTGTAGTGGTGGTGATTATGATATTGTTTATGGTAATGGTATCGGTAGGTGTAGTGGTGGTGATTATGATATTGTTTATGGTAATGGTATCGGTAGGTGTAGTGGTGGTGATTATGATATTGTTTATGATAATGGTATCGGTAGGTGAAGTGGTGGTGATTATGATATTGTTTATGATAATGGTATCGGTAGGTGAAGTGGTGATGATTATGATATTGTTTATGGTAATGGTATCGGTAGGTGAAGTGGTGGTGATTATGATATTGTTTATGATAATGGTATCGGTAGGTGAAGTGGTGGTAATTATGATATTGTTGATGATAGTGGTATCGGTAGGTGTAGTGGTGGTGATTATGATATTGTTTATGATAATGGTATTGGTAGGTGAAGTGGTGGTGATTATGATATTGTTTATGATAATGGTATCGGAAGGTGAAGTGGTGCTGATTATAATATTGTTGATGATAATGGTATAAGTAGGTGTAGTGGTGGTGATTATGATATTGTTTATGATAATGGTATCGGTATGTGTAGTGGTGATGATTATGATATTGTTTATGGTAATGGTACCGGTAGGTGAAGTGGTGGTGATTATGATATTGTTTATGATAATGGTACCGGTAGGTGTAGTGGTGGTGATTATGATATTGTTTACGATAATGGTATCGGTAGGTGAAGTGGTGGTGATTATGATATTGTTTACGATAATGGTATCGGTAGGTTTAGTGGTGGTGATTATGATATTGTTTTTGGTAATGGTATCGGTAGGTGTAGTGGTATCGGTAGGTGAAGTGGTGGTGGTTATGATATTGTTTATGATAATGATATCGGTAGGTGAAGTGGTGGTAATTATGATATTGTTTATGATAATGGTATCGGTAGGTGAAGTGGTGGTAATTATGATATTGTTGATGAAAATGGTATCGGTAGGTGAAGTGGTGGTGATTATGATATTGTTGATGATAATGGTATCTGTAGGTGTAGTGGTGGTGATTATGATATTGTTTATGATAATGGTATCGGTAGGTGTAGTGGTGGTGATTATGATATTGTTTATGATAATGGTATCGGTAGGCGAAGTGGTGGTAATTATGATATTGTTGATGAAAATGGTATCGGTAGGTGAAGTGGTGGTGGTTATGATATTGTTTATGATAATGGTATCGGTAGGTGAAGTGGTGGTGATTATGATATTGTTTATGATAATGGTATCGGTAGGTGAAGTGGTTGTGATTATGATATTGTTTATGATAATGGTATCGGTAGGTGTAGTGGTGGTAATTATGATATTGTTTATGATAATGGTATCGGTAGGTGAAGTGGTGGTGATTATGATATTGTTTATGATAATGGTATCGGTATGTGAAGTGGTGGTGATTATGATATTGTTTATGATAATGGTATCGGTAGGTGAAGTGGTGGTGATTATGATATTGTTTATGATAATGGTATCGGTAGGTGTAGTGGTGGTGATTATGATATTGTTTATGATAATGGTATCGGTAGGTGTAGTGGTGGTGATTATGATATTGTTTATGATAATGGTATCGGTAGGTGAAGTGGTGGTAATTATGATATTGTTTATGATAATGGTATCGGTAGGTGAAGTGGTGGTGATTATGATATTGTTTATGATAATGGTATCGGTAGTCGAAGTGGTGGTAATTATGATATTGTTTATGATAATGGTATCGGTAGGTGAAGTGGTGGTGATTCTGATATTGTTTATGATAATGGTATCGGTAGGTGTAGTGGTGGTGATTATGATATTGTTGATAATAATGGTATCGGTAGGTGTAGTGGTGGTGATTATGATAGTGTTTATGATAATGGTATCGGTAGGTGTAGTGGTGGTGATTATGATATTGTTTTTGGTGATGGTATCGGTAGGTGTAGTGGTATCGGTAGGTGAAGTGGTGGTGATTATGATATTGTTTATGATAATGGTATCGGTAGTCGAAGTGGTGGTAATTATGATATTGTTTATGATAATGGTATCGGTAGGTGAAGTGGTGGTGATTATGATATTGTTTATGATAATGGTATCGGTAGGTGTAGTGGTGGTGATTATGATATTGTTGATAATAATGGTATCGGTAGGTGTAGTGGTGGTGATTATGATATTGTTTATGATAATGGTATCGGTAGGTGAAGTGGTGGTGATTATGATATTGTTTATGATAATGGTATCGGTAGGTGAAGTGGTGATGATTATGATATTGTTTATGGTAATGGTATCGGTAGGTTTAGTGGTGGTGATTATGATATTGTTTATGATAATGGTATCGGTAGGTGAAGTGGTGGTAATTATGATATTGTTGGTGATAGTGGTATCGGTAGGTGTAGTGGTGGTGATTATGATATTGTTTATGATAATGGTATTGGTAGGTGAAGTGGTGGTGATTATGATATTGTTTATGATAATGGTATCGGAAGGTGAAGTGGTGCTGATTATAATATTGTTGATGATAATGGTATACGTAGGTGTAGTGGTGGTGATTATGATATTGTTTATGATAATGGTATCGGTATGTGTAGTGGTGATGATTATGATATTGTTTATGGTAATGGTACCGGTAGGTGAAGTGGTGGTGATTATGATATTGTTTATGATAATGGTACCGGTAGGTGTAGTGGTGGTGATTATGATATTGTTTACGATAATGGTATCGGTAGGTGAAGTGGTGGTGATTATGATATTGTTTACGATAATGGTATCGGTAGGTTTAGTGGTGGTGATTATGATATTGTTTTTGGTAATGGTATCGGTAGGTGTAGTGGTATCGGTAGGTGAAGTGGTGGTGGTTATGATATTGTTTATGATAATGATATCGGTAGGTGAAGTGGTGGTAATTATGATATTGTTTATGATAATGGTATCGGTAGGTGAAGTGGTGGTAATTATGATATTGTTGATGAAAATGGTATCGGTAGGTGAAGTGGTGGTGATTATGATATTGTTGATGATAATGGTATCTGTAGGTGTAGTGGTGGTGATTATGATATTGTTTATGATAATGGTATCGGTAGGTGTAGTGGTGGTGATTATGATATTGTTTATGATAATGGTATCGGTAGGTGAAGTGGTGGTGATTATGATATTGTTTATGATAATGGTATCGGTAGGTGTAGTGTTGGTGATTATGATATTGTTGATGATAATGGTATCGGTAGGTGTAGTGGTGGTTATTATGATATTGTTTATGATAATGGTATCGGTAGGTGAAGTAGTGGTAAGTATGATATTGTTTATGATAATGGCATCGGTAGGTGTAGTGGTGGTGATTATGATATTGTTCATGATAATGGTATCGGTAGGTGAAGTGGTGGTGATTATGATATTGTTTATGATAATGGTATCGGTAGGTGTAGTGGTGGTAATTATGATATTGTTTATGATAATGGTATCTGTAGGTGTAGTGGTGGTGATAATGATATTGTTTATGATAATGGTATCGGTAGGTGTTGTGGTATCGGTAGGTGTAGTGGTGGTGATTATGATATTGTTTATGATAATGGTATCGGTAGGTATAGTGGTATCGGTAGGTGTAGTGGCGATGATTATGATATTGTTTATGATAATGGTATCGGTAGGTGTAGTGGCGGTGATTATGATATTGTTTATGGTAATGGTATCGGTAGGTGTAGTGGTGGTGATTATGATGTTGTTTATGATAATGGTATCGGTATGTGAAGTGGTGGTGATTATGATATTGTTTATGATAATGGTATCGGTAGGTGAAGTGGTGGTGATTATGATATTGTTTATGGTAATGGTATCCGTATGTGAAGTGGTGGTGATTATGATATTGTTGATGATAATGGTATCGGTAGGTGTATTGGTGGTGATTATGATATTGTTTATGATAATGGTATCGGTAGGTTTAGTGGTATCGGTAGGTGTAGTGGTGGTGATTATGATATTGTTTATGGTTATGGTATCGGTAGGTGTAGTGGTGATGATTATGATATTGTTTATGGTAATGGTATCGGTAGGTGTAGTGGTGGTGATTATGATATTGTTTATGGTAATGGTATCGGTAGGTGTAGTGGTGGTGATTATGATATTGTTTATGGTAATGGTATCGGTAGGTGTAGTGGTGGTGATTATGATATTGTTTATGATAATGGTATCGGTAGGTGAAGTGGTGGTGATTATGATATTGTTTTTGATAATGGTATCGGTAGGTGTAGTGGTGGTGATTATGATATTGTTTATGGTAATGGTATCGGTAGGTGTAGTGGTGGTGATTATGATATTGTTTATGGTAATGGTATCGGTAGGTGTAGTGGTGGTGATTTCATTTTTATATAAGACGAAATAGAGTTCCATAAACAAGAGCCTGAATAAGCAAACGAATTTCGAAACATTTCAGAATTAGGCTGAGGAGAATACAACTGTAGATTAGAGGATGACAGTAGTATGTATGTATGAACATTAGCTGTTAGGGTAAATAAATCTTTGAGATATTCAGGAGCCTGGTCATTTAATGATTTATACACGAGTACTGCTTTTTGTAATTCAACTCTTTCAGGATACTATTTAAGCTCTGTGAATAATTCTGAAGAAGGAGTATCGTATTTTTTATCAAGAATAAATATAGCAGCTCTCGTTTGAAACCTAACGATTTGATCTACAAGTGAATCATTAAAACTTTACCCAAATAACACAACAGTTATCTAAATGGGGTAAAATGCAAGCATTAAAACTACTTACGCATTGGTACAGAAAGAAATACTTTGATGCGAGATATAAGATAAAATAATGAATTACATTTCTTTATAACATTGTCGACTTGAGTATGCCAAGACAGCGTATTATCAATCATAACTCCAAGTAATTTTACATGACTTTTTTTGTATACTTATATCAATAGCTTCATATTTGTAATGAATTAGGTGAGAGTCATTACAAATGCGGTTTACTTTGTTTTTGGAAGAAATATACATCATTTTAGATTTCGCTGCATTGATAAATATGCGATTAGCTACACACCATACATCAACATTATCGAGACCCGCTGTTAAGCATTTAACAAAACATTTGGAAGAGAACTATTTGAAACTGAGAGGGTAGTATCGTCTGCAAACATATCAATGACAGTATTTTGCATAGATAAAGGCACGTCATTAATGAATATTAAAAATAAAAGGGGACCTAAGACAGAGCCCCGAGGTACACCAGCTTTTACTATGCGGAACTCTGAAGTTATAGTTTTTAGGTAGTAGAAGAAAAAGAAACACTTTTATTTAGAAGATGAAAGATCAACCTTCCAATATGGACTGTAAAAGACACATATTACATAAGTGTATTATTTTATAAGGCGCAAACACTTACATGATTGCAGGGCCGGCACAGCAACGGAAAACCACGAATTTCTAGAATTTAGTTCTTTGCAAACTGTACATTTACTTCTTCTTTGTTAGTGAAAATCTATCACCATAATTATATCTCCTTTAAGTTTCTTTAAGGCACGTGGTCTAGTTGTAGAGCAGCGAGCCAAGGATCAGAAGGTCGTGGGTTCGATCCTCCCCACGGTCATGTGTAGTGTCCCTGAGCAAAGACACCTTTTCCGCATATGCTTAGTACTGGTTCTGCCCGGGAAGACTTCGAGCGTGATTTGTATAAGTTGTAAGAACTTGTTTTACAATCGAAGTAAAATAAATAAATATAAACTATTGAGTCTGCACGTGTTGTATCTGTTTTATCTGTATGGATGATATTCACATTACAAATCACCCCATCTATAAAACAGGATGTTTTATCTATAAAACAGGATGTTTTTATCGGATCCGTTTCTAAAATATTCTGGAAATTTGAAAAAAAATAGATATAAGAAGATAAGATTGGTGACACTGTAATACACATTTAAGTATCACGCATCCGTGTACCCATCCATGCACGCATATTAATAATATAGCATCGAAGTTAGAATCATGGAGCATTGCATGTATATGTTGTTGATAACAAATACACGTGACTCATAACTGAAAATAACACTACGTATATAAGAGAAAAAACATATATCATACGTATTACAATTATGTGTTTTATTAACTTAAATAAATGCATCTATACAAAATATTTATGTTTGTATTTTAATATAAAAAATAAATTTATATTAACAATATGTTAAGATGTGTTTATTTTTTATATGAATAAACTCCATATCCAAATATCTTAGCGAGGCCTTCAGGATGTCGTCTATATCCATGTCAGCGTCAGTATGAAATATAGGCTTTGAATAATGAAGCATTAATCTAATATAAACTTAACTACTAAAATTATGTTTTGATTATCCGTCCAATATGATACATAGTGTAACAAATCCCAGGGCTGCGTTCAGTTCGGTTCAACGTTAGTTAACGTATTTTCCTGGACACTGTGTCAACCTCAAATTAGCACACATCACGGAATATTTTTAGGGAACCAGGTATTGAACATGTTTGCTGTTAAACGGTACTGAACGCAGCCCAGTTTCTAAATTATTCTGGGAGTTTGAAAAAAAATCAGATAAGCTTAGTAACATTGCAATATACATTCAAATATGTAGCACCACCCAACAAAATAAAATTGGATACAATATCGAGATGTAGTAAGGCCGAAATAAAGATACTACAATTCCTCTATTAAAAGTGTTGTTGATGTTTTTGTTTCATTGCAAAAAATAACAAACAACAGGTTTCTGAGTAGTTTTAGAGAAAAAAGATATAAAAATGAAAATGGTATAATTCTAATCAATTTTTAAGACATTTGTTTTAGATTTTCCTGAAAACGTAAATGTAAACAAACCAAGACCAATGTAAACTAGTGCTGGGTAGCCGGGGTTGTGGAGTAGATATGTACATTCATGGCCATTTATACTATACTGGATAGGAGCGGGAGTGGGACAATACAAAGGTTTTGGGCAACCAAATTTGTTTTACCTTTCCGGCCTAGTTGCAAATCCACTTATTATATTAACCAACCGCTTTCTCAGTTTTCTTAAAATCGCGTGCAACAAAAGATTTTTTTTATTGCTGTTTTTTTATTTCAAATTTTCAATACATTACAATATTTCCCAACTTGTATTTACATTGTTTTGTTATAATATCCGGGACTGGAACAGCCTTCCACGACAAATAAAAGGAATGAAAATCATAATTATATGCTTTTAAAAATAATGAAATTGTAACTCATTGAAAGTACAAAATGTGTAAAATAAGCAGATTTTATGTTATATTAGTGTTGTCAATATGTTAACACTTCTAAGAAATATTCCAGATTTGTTCGGCTGCATGTAAGTCGTTCTGTGATAATTAATTTCAATACAAATTTGCTATATTCAATGATAATAAGGATAGGAAATGTTACTCTTAAATGTACTATAAGTGTTACTAGTCAGAGTTGTCTTTCTTTGTTGCAACATGCATATTAATTTTCAGCTCATGTTACTACTACTACAGTATACGATGCATTATATAGTTGCTCATAACGATCAGCAGTTTGCTCAACACGATCAGCAAGTTGCTCAGTATGACCAGACGGTTGCTCAGTATGACCAGACGGTTGCTCACTATGACCAGACGGCTGCTCACTATGACCAGACAGTTGCTCATTATGACCAGACGGTTGCTCAGTATGACCAGACGGTTGCTCACCATGGCCAGACGGTTTGCTCAGTATGACCAGACGGTTGCTCAGTATGACCAGACGGCTGCTCACTATGACCAGACGGTTGCTCATTATGACCAGACGGTTGCTCAGTATGACCAGACGGTTGCTCACCATGGCCAGACGGTTGCTCAGTATGGCCAGACGGCTGCTCACTATGACCAGACGGTTGCTCATTATGACCAGACGGTTGCTCAGTATGACCAGACGGTTGCTCAGTATGACCAGACGGTTGCTTACCATGGCCAGACGGTTGCTCATTATGACCAAACGGTTGCTCATTATGATCAGACGGTTGCTCAGTATGACCAGACGGTTGTTCAGTATGACCAGACGGTTGCTCACCATGGCCAGACAGTTGCTCATTATGACCAAACGGTTGCTCAGTATGACCAGACGGTCACCAGGTGGTCGCTCATTATGACCAGATGGTCGCTCTTTATGACCAGACTGTTGCTCATTATGACCAGGCGGTTGCTCATAATGACCAGGTTGTTGCTCATTATGACCAGGCTGTCGCTCATTATGATCAGGCGGTCACTCATTATGACCAGACGGTTGCTCGTTATGACCGGAGGGTCTATCATTATGGCCAGACGGTTGCTCACTATGGCCATGACCATACGTTCGCTCATTATGACCAGACGGCTGTACATTATGACCAGACGGTAGCTCATTATGACCAGAGGGTCGCTCATTATGACCAGAGGGTCTATCATTATGGCCAGACGGTTAGTCATTATGGCCGGACGGTTGCTCATTATGGCCAAAAAGTTTCTCATTTTGGCCAGACAGTTTCTCATTATAGCCAGACAACTGCTCACAATGATCATATAGTCACTCATCATGTACAGCCGATTTCTCAGTATGACCAGACAGATGCATGGCAGTAGTATAAGGAACTCATTATGGATATACAATTGTTCATTATTGCCAGACAGTCGCTCATTATGACCAGGCGGTTGCATGTACCAATATACAAAATCATAATAGCCAGACAGTCGCTCACTATGACCAGACGGTTGCATGTACCAATATACAAAATCATAATAGCCAGACAGTCGCTCAGTATGACCAGGCGGTTGCATGTTCTAATATACCAAATCATTTTAGCCAGACAGTCGCTCACTATGACCAGGCGGTTGCATGTACTTATATACAAAATCATTGTAGCCAGACAGTCGCTCACTATGACCAGGCGGTTGCATGTACTAATATACAAAATCATTTTAGCCAGACAGTCGCTCACTATGACCAGGCGGTTGCATGTACTTATATACAAAATCATTGTAGCCAGACAGTCGCTCACTATGACCAGGCGGTAACATGTACTAATATACAAAACCATTTTAGCCAGACAGTCGCTCACTATGACCAAGCGGTTGCATGTACTTATATACAAAATCATTGTAGCCAGACAGTCGCTCATTATGACCAGGCGGTTGCATGTACTAATATACAAAATCATTTTAGCCAGACAGTCGCTCACTATGACCAGGCGGTTGCATGTACTTATATACAAAATCATTGTAGCCAGACAGTCGCTCATTATGACCAGGCTGTTGCATGTACTAATATACAAAATCATTATAGCCAGACAGTCGCTCATTATGACCAGGCGGTTGCATGTACTAATATACAAAGTCATTATAGCCAGACAGTCGCTCACTATGACCAGGCGGTTGCATGTACTTATATACAAAATCATTGTAGCCAGACAGTCGCTCATTATGACCAGGCTGTTGCATGTACTAATATACAAAATCATTATAGCCAGACAGTCGCTCATTATGACCAGGCGGTTGCATGTTCTAATACTAGTATACAAAATCATTATAGCCAGGCAGTCGCTCACTATGACCAGGCGGCTGCATGTACCAATATACAAAATCATTATAGCCAGACAGTCGCTCATTATGACCAGACGGTTGCATGTACTAATATACAAAATCATTATAGCCAGACAGTCGCTCATTATGACCAGGCGGTTGCATGTACCAATATACAAAATCATTATAGCCAGACAGTCGCTCACTATGACCAGGCGGTTGCATGTACCAATATACAAAATCATTATAGCCAGACAGTCGCTCATTATGACCAGGCGGCTGCATGTTCTAATACTAGTATACAAAATCATTATAGCCAGGCAGTCGCTCACTATGACCAGGCGGTTGCATGTACCAATATACAAAATCATTGTAGCCAGACAGTCGCTCACTATGACCAGGCGGTTGCATGTACCAATATACAAAATCATTATAGCCAGACAGTCGCTCATTATGACCAGGCGGTTGCATGTTCTAATACTAGTATACAAAATCATTATAGCCAGACAGTCGCTCATTATGACCAGGCGGTTGCATGTTCTAATACTAGTATACAAAATCATTATAGCCAGACAGTCGCTCATTATGACCAGGCGGTTGCATGTACCAATATACAAAATCATTATAGCCAGACAGTCGCTCATTATGACCAGGCGGTTGCATGTACTAATATGCAAAATCATTATAGCCAGTAGGCCACTTCGTGTATAAGAAGCGGATTATGGTCAGGTTGCTGCAGATATACGAAACTCGTTTACATTATAAACTGAGGTATTTACATATCATAGACAAAACATGTTTATTTCAAAATAAAGTACACCGTATATAATCATTAGGACTGGATCATTATGACCCATAACCAAACATTTCACAGTAAAATTCATACAAATATACAGTCAGTGTAGGAGGAAAGATCAAAGTACAAAGCGCTGCATTGTTGCTTTTTAATTGTCTACTCACAACTTAATTGATACAACATGGCACACATTAAATATTTAAAATCTAAGTCACATTATGTCCACACAAAATTATTTCAATGATGATAAATAATCTAATAGATATAATTTATAATATTCAATTATTAAACTTTCGGTAATAAATTGATCGTCTTTACTTTGATACACACGTGTGTACGACCTAAAGTTAGATTACATATTTTATTTTGGTACAGGACAGTATAAACATATACATTTCTATAATATGACACAACATATACAGTTTAACACAATATAGTATTATATTGTAAATACAATATGCACATGATGAAATAATCACAAATATAAAGAAAAAAAACCCACAAATATAACCAGATGATGTTTACTAGTGTAGTGTCGAATTGTCCACCTGAATGTGTCGTATGTTTCATTATTTTAAAATGTTGTAATGTTTGAATAAAGCATAACTTAAACTCATTCGGTATGGCAAAAACGTGTTCGGTGAAGTCGCCCCTCGCTGCAATTTTCATAAACACGTATTTGATACATATTTGTTTGGCCCTAAACGTTTGAGTTCGGACTATAGCATTTTAGACGTGATCGTTTGTTTTTTGACTGTGCAGTTAACGAATATTTGCTCTTCAGTTGGGTCCGTTAAATATCAATGTTGGGAAAGCCGCAGTTGAGCACGTTGATTGGTCAGTTGCTTCAACTGAAAGTTTGAATGACGTCACAGTTTAGTAAGCTTTTAATTGCTATGAATTGTTGGACAGGCATAGAATTCCCTGCCTTTTCATTGTGGGTTAATAGACCTGATTCGGGAAATATCAGGTTCTGGTATAGACTAGACGTTATGCCGCTTATTAAATTGATACAACAGATCAGATTTCTTTTATCCTTCCACACGTTGACTCTTTCCCCATGTAAACTGGTTACCTTCCTCACCAAGACAATATTGAAGTCATCGAGACTATATATAAGTAGCTCAGTTGATGTAGAACAAATAATATTTACAAGCATTCCATCAATTTATTTGTGGAATTAAATTGTTTGAAACACCATCACGTTTTCGTTAAAGGACACACGTGTAGGTGGCCTCTCTCCATCTACAACGGAGTTCGAACCTTTATTCTTCAGTCGCTCCTCGGCTAGCTTTGCGTTTTTCAGCTGTATCTTCCTCTTGGCTTTAGCTTTAAGTTCCAGTTGTTTCTTCATCTCCGGGGTTGTCCTGCTGAAGTGTTCGTAATCGTACTGCATTCTCTTGGCCAGTTTTGGAGGCAGCATTTGCCCAGAAACGTTATTTACGTAACGTTGCCGTTCATTGTCAAGTTCACCTTGCTGTCCCAAGCCCTGTTTTGCAATTGATTGGTATGGATTTCTTTCACTTTTTTTGTTGATTGGAGGTTTATCCACAAGTATCGTTTCAGTGACACATTTATTTGCGATTTGCATCTTGTTTATTATATCTGTATCGGTATTCAGTTTCAGAACAGATGTATCAAACATTTGCTCCTTCTGTTTTACATTTCGATCTTTGACTTTTTTCGATCTTTCATGTCGTTGCACTGACACCGGTGTTTGTGGCAATTTTCTTCTAGGTTTCAATTTCGTGTTTTTGTCGGTATCCCCATGTGCGTTAGATTTGACATCGATTAGTTTCAGTTCCGTTGTAGCGTCGTCATTTGCTCTTTTAAGTTTTTCTTTTTCTATTTCAATACGCTCAGCTGTCGTCAATAAAGCGTGCTCGTGTATCTCTATAGGACCATCTGGCAGGTTTCTATACGAAGACGTTCTTGACACTGACGGGAATTTCTCGCTATCGGTTCTTCTGAGTTTCCCGCCTACTCTAACTGCATGTGGTGAACTTTCTCGTTTTGGTGAAGGCGATGATATTCTCGTGCTGTACTCACTACGTCGCTGAGCAACGGGCGATTCTATTCTTGGCTGGGGAGAAAGTTGTCTGATAACTATCGGCTGCTCTTCGTCTTGTTGTTCTGTTAATATTTTCCTCTGCTCTCTGTACATCCTATATTCCCTAAAAATTTCTGACGTTGATCGCGAGAAATCAATGGCAGGTATCGGCGTTTCGCTTTGTTTAGCTTTATCAATTTCTTTTAGTTTTTCATTTTGTTCCATCCTGCTTGACAAAGTCGACCAGGTATCCATAACATCACTCACTTGTCTTTTCAACATCTTTTTCATTTGAACGTCATTCTTTGTATTGCCCGGTAACAAAGAGGCAGCCCTGGTTGGTGGCGTTGGTAAAATCCGTCTCATAGATTCCCTGTGAGACTGATTTCTACTAGGAGGCGGTGCAGGTAATTCCCTTTGCTTTTCATACCTTTCTTTTGACAGTTTTCGCATTAACATTAAGTTCTGTCCCATATCAAACTCTTGTACATTTGCACGGTTGTCTAAGGATTTATTGTCAGTGTACGTATCCATTACTCCAGCTGGAGCAGAGTAAAGGCTTGCCTTGTCGTCTTCTTTGGAATTGTATTTGTATTTAATTTCCACTCCCATCGCTCCTTCAATATTTGGAAACGACGCCTTGTTATCTTGTTTAACAGCGTCTTGCTTCAAGTCCACATACGTTTTATCTCCAAACATATTAACTTGTGTCTTAGCTTGACTCGTTGTTTCTTGGTTCTTTATAGCAGGTAGTTTCAATTCACCTTTGTAGTTTTCAATTTGTCTTAATGAACCCAGTGGTCTTGTATTTCTGTTTTGAGATGCAGATCTTCTCTCCTTATCGTACATTTCTGGTTTGTCAGTCAATGGGCGGGGCTTCTTTTTCTCCCTGGTCTGGTCGTATTTCTTGAAACTGTAGTTCTTGTAAACATACTGATAGGCCAGCTGCGTTGTAAAGTCCTGACGCATATTTTTTATGTCTCTTTCGGCGTTTCCTTTGGCCATCGTTTCATTTTCAATAAGGTATTTCATATCTTCCACATGTTTAAGTTTTACTTGGTCATTCTTTAGTTTTGTGTGGATCATCGTTTCTTTGGACATGTGTTGTAGGGCATAGTATTGGGACTCCAGGCCATGGTAGCCGCGGTAAGCGGTCGCCAGATGTGCCTTGGTCATTTTCCTGCCATCGCCTGTGATATTCCTGCATAAAAAATGCAAAATAATTAAAAATAACGCCATACCCACCGCCCCCCCCCCCCCCCCCCACACACACACACAAACACAAACACACACTTATCATGTAATACATACTTATATTTTACATATTTTTATATTTTTAGCCAGCGACTGGTTTTGTATGCTTAAAAGCTTTATGAAATGCATCCTATCATATATTTGTTATTATTCATATTTCGCATCTTACATTATATGCTGTATTCACGTTATATTTAGTTTATTTTGTTCCGGCTTCTGTTTCTATATCACTTTCTTAAATTTTACTTAAATTTTTAAAAACTTAACCTAATTAGTATTGACAAGATACAAAAATATTTGTAATCAATGGCGTAGAAACCAATGCAGTTTTTTTGTCTGGAATCGGCACAAAATATGATGACATAGATGCTTTTCTTTTAAGTTTTTTTTTAAGTTTTTAAGTATTTACGTTAACATGTTGGTGAGACCGGAGCCTGATTTAATGTTCAACCCGCCTGTATCTGTATTTCTGTTATCTAAGTCAAGGATATATTGTCAATGTTAATGCAGTGTAAACTAATCTGTACATTCAGAAAAAGCTGTTATATATATATTATAATTATGGACGTATGGACATTCTGGAGAATCCGGCTTCTGTTTCACCTACAAATACTTGAAAACTTAAATCTAAGAAAAGCAGCCTGGTGATCATGATTTCAGACAGCCTGAGGGTGCATATACTCAAGTTGAGATATTTTGTGAGAACGAAGCCTGGACCTTGTTTCATAACTCAAACTAACAATTCAAAAATCTATTTTGCATTGAAACAATTTTATAAGAAATAAACTCCATATTTTTCGATCAATTTAAAGAAAAAAGGAAATATTTGAAAATAATACTATAAATAGTCCTAGTTAAGTTGACATTAACTTTTTAGCTCTATCGCGTAGTATATACAGATTTATTTTAACTCTATTGCGTAGTATATACAGATTTATTTTAACTATTTTGCGTAGTATATACAGATTTATTTTAACTCTATTGCGTAGTATATACAGATTTATTTTAGCTCTATTGCGTAGTATATACAGATTTATTTTATCTCTATTGCGTAGTATATACAGATTTATTTTAACTCTATTGCGTAGTATATACAGATTTATTTTAGCTCTATTGCGTAGTATATACAGATTTATTTTAACTCTGTTGCGTAGTATATACAGATTTATTTTAACTCTATTGCGTAGTATATACATATTTATTTTAGCTGGAGTGTGAAGAAACCTCGAAACTTATATGAACTGCGCTCGAGTCCGCTTCCGGGGTAGCATCAGTACTGGATGCTGTTTTTGAGAGACCAACGAGTCGAGCAAGTGATCGAACACGTAACCTCTGGCGTGAACGAACAACCTCTATCCATTGTTTGATTTTGGGAAAACATGACAAAGTTAATCACCTACGTTCCATCCCTCTTTCTGTCGTGAATTTGATTAAAAATATAACATACAAAAACACAACACAAAACCCCCAAAACAAAATGATCATGCTGCACTAAAGGTTACCATGGCTACTGTGTAAGTATACTCACTTCTTCCTCGCCTCCAGTCTCCTGTACACTATCTGTAAATCCACTTCCTTCAGCATGTTACCAGTGTCACTCATCTTGTCCAGGAGTGTTTTAACAATAAATATTTATAATATTTCCTCTATAATTTATTCTCTAATTTTCCGTTCCACAGTTAATAGTCAAACTTCATATCATCCGTTTTCCGTATCTGTGCATATTTTTCTATCTGTTTTCCGTATCTGAGTAAGTTTATACACCTGTAATTGGAAATACTCAGATTTCCCCTATATGTTTATGTTGTTACTCAGATTTTCCTATGGATGTAAAATATTTCAATTTCCCCTCTCTTCTTAAGTTAATACCCAGATTGTCCCATCATTGTTTATACTTCGATTTTTCCTGTATGTTATGTTAATACCCAGATTGTCCCATCATTGTTTTTACTTCGATTTTCCTTATATGTTATGTTAATACCCAGATTTCACTATGATTGGAAATACTCAGATTTCCCCTGCCTGCATATGTTAATACTCAGATTGTCCTATTGTTGTAAATACTTAGATTTTCCGTGACTATTCGCACGTATTACAGATACGGACAATTTTCTTCAATCTATTGTTTGTACTTAAACTGTCATTCTACTGTTTTGATTCTCAAATCTTGAATACCCCTATATGACGGTTATACACAGTTTCTCGTGTTGGTACTCAAACAGTTTCAGCCAGAGTTAAGTGTTTAGTTTTGGAAAGCATATCATCATTTATATGCTCACGTGTATTCCAAAGTTTACACGTGCATCCTTATAATCCGTTATGTCCCTTACCTACTACGATATTTTGAATATATTCCTTCTTAACATGCCGTTATACATGCTGCGTAATAATGCAACATGAACTTAAAAAACCTCGGTAATTTTTTAAAATATTTAATCGTTTAAAAGCGAATATTCAACAACAAAAAAGTAAATCAGTAGTAAAACGAAAAAAACATATAAGAACCCCAATTTGGTACAAATACAAATGTGGATATGCGTTCCCCTTAATTTGCACACGTTATTTTCAAAAATTGACAATTGAAATATTTCAGCACATAATTTCGTTCTAGCAATCAAATTCGTTCAGTGAAGGCATAACACGTGTATCTCTTCCTTGTAGCTATACACTTACAGTACTTTTACAATAAACCCTCCAAATTTTCAATCAGATGTTTTAATTGCAATAATTAGTAACTTTGTTATCTTGTAACAATTGAAATGTCAGAGGACCTATACTAGTTAACTAACGCTACATTACAATGCCTGTATACGGGTGTTACCGTCAATCGTTACTTTTAACGTTTTTATTTGACAAAACAAGTGTATAATTATGTTTGAAAAAAAACCC
This sequence comes from Panopea generosa, assembly GCA_029582155.1. NCBI lineage: Eukaryota > Metazoa > Mollusca > Bivalvia > Adapedonta > Hiatellidae > Panopea > Panopea generosa. The sequence goes on along the minus strand of CM055903.1, from coordinate 67,627,917 downwards.
TGAAAACTGAGCATGTAGCTTATTGTGGCTATGCCATTGTTTATTGGCGGTTAACAAAGAAAAAATGACAAAATAAGTGAGCTATTAAAAGATAATATGTGTCAATGTATTGAAAAAAGCAATACTACTAGTTTTTTTGTGTTTTTGTTTTTATTACGTTAACATGCACATATTTATAAATGTAGCAAAAAATCCAAATACACATTATAATCCTGAATATTGTTTCATTTATAGCTTGTATAATTTATGTATACATTTTATTAGTTTTACTGGCTAATCGTTTATTCAAGATTAACAGACTGTTTGACAATACATATTTATAAGCTCTGTTTTGAGGGCCTCTTGGAAGATCAAAAAATTCAAATTAGTGTCCGATTACCTCAATGCTTCAATATTATTATCACAATTATTATCATTTTAAAATTTTTGTTAAATATTTTTGTTAATTATATACGACTTAAGATTTATATACTTTAGATACTACATAGGTCAGTCAGTAACTCAGTTTTAGTGGAGGCGTGGTAGAACACCGCACCCAGGATCGGAGGGTCGTGGGTTTGATCCCCCCCCCCCCCCTGGCTATGTATGGTGCCCTTGAGCAAGACACATATACCTAGTACTTGTTCACCCTAATAGATTTCGGGCGTGGTTTGTTCAAGTCGTGTAAAATAAATAAGTTTAAACTAATTAGATTTACTCAGTTTTATTTCAATATTTTGAAAAAATGACTATTGCGAGTATGTTGATAACTGTGAACAAAATATTTGAATAGCCGTCTCTCATAATTCTATTGTCGAATGGTATTCGAGCATTTGGTGACATATAATATAAGTATACATCATAATTTGGTCAAGAATGTCATGTAGATTCAATGGAAGGCGGGTTCTCCAGTGCAGTGAGCCAGACGGTTCCCGGCGAGAGTAGATTTTGAAACGTTCCAAACCAATCTGCGTTTATTCGTAATGACCATTGTTGCTGTTCAACGTGTATTATCGTTTTTGTTTGTTTTTACAAATGTTTTTCCATTGTTCTTTTGGAGGAAATGAAGTTGACACGAATTGTTCGATATAATGTTCAAGATTGTATTTTCATAGTACTAGTGGAATATCGTTTATAAAGTCAGTTTTCAGTTGTTTTGTTGTTGTTGTGTGGCATTTAGCCTCGCGTTCACACTTGTTGATACATATCGCGACAATGTCTACTCGAGACAATATTCAAAGCGCTGCCACAAAAAAGTACAGTATCGTGCTGCAGACACATGGTAAAAGCTGAGCACCAAGCGAGGAAGCTTCTAGTACTATTTTTAAGTATTTGGTATGGTCTGGCCGGGGTTCGAACCTACGACCATCAGCGTGCCAGGCGGACGCTCTACAACCACCGTTGCGGAATCTCAGTTTTGTACACATGTTTTTCGATTGGTAAAGTCCAGTCAGGAATAGCTGGCACTACACGTAACGTCTATTGCTTAGAGTCGACATAGCATTACCACATATATATCTATAATTTCTCATTTTTTTTTCAGTACGTTTTAAAAGTTTGCCTATTGCGAGGATTTAACTCGTCTCTCATAATTACATCGTAGAAAGACATTCATTTGATGACTGCAATATGTTTTGTTTATTATGTGTAATATTTCATATGAAAACAAAATGAAGACGAAAAGAAATCTATATAATAATTGTTTTATTCGATATTGTACTTGTATTTATGTAGATTCTAGCACCATATAACAGAATGCTTCAGTTTGTATTTTATATTTATGTATTCTACATCGAATATGAACAAGTTAGCGCTTCTGATTGTCATATCAGAGGTCGTGAGTTCGTATCCCGGTCCTACCGCAGTCTCTGTAATGAATGGCAATATATTTTCTACAATGGCCATGGATCTACCATCTCTGAATTTGTGGGATAGTAGTTGCTGACTTGCACAGATAAGTGTAGGCATTGTAGTGCTGCTTAACTGCCTAGCTAATTCTAAAAACGGTGATTTTGTGCACTGACCGCTGTTAACCAACTGAAATAAACGTAGGCGCTAAAGTACATACAAACACACTTAGATAAACAGATACATTCTGCTTGAGCAAACAACCCATGACATATGATACTGATATATAATTACATTTACTGTTGTCGTGGGTCCGAACTCAGTTATGCGAGATTCTACACAGTTCACGTATATATATATCTGAGGCCTGTCTCCACTAAATAAGAGCGTGGTCTATTCTTGGCATATGGCGGGAATACTATGGCATGTTATTCGTACAGCAGCTAAAGTTTCCGATGTCAATTGTATAGATATCATAGCCATAATACCGTGTTCATTAATTAGAGCGTAATCGTTTATTCAGAAACAATGAACACGGTCCGAAAATAGACAATAATGAAACAAGTTGTAACAATCCTTAACATGTACTGTTTGTAAGTCACCATAGATACTAGTACTATTTATCTCTAAAGACTATAATCATCTATCCACCAAGAAGGTTGAATTCCATATATAGGCAATACACACCCGTCGGAAACAGGGAATGCTTCTGGGGTGGTCACATAACAGCGGTGCTAAAATTAATAATCATTGTTTCTTCTGATTTATTGCATTTTCGTATATTACGATTTAAATGGCATTATTGGTGTATATGGAACAGTTTGAAAGCATCGTCATGTTTGAATTATTGCTTGGGAATCGGGATATGAATACATTTACGCATCGTCGGATACCCCAGGGTGACAATTCAGACACTCTCCATCCGCCAATGGAGAGTATCGTAATGTATTACCCGTGGGTATTCGACGATGCTTCTACGTTGTCAATAGTGTACGTACTGAACAGGAAAAAATCCCTTGGATGAAGTCTATGGGGGAAGTGGATGTGTGTGTGGGGGTGGGGAGCTCGTTCCAGATATATGAAAAAATCACCATGACTTTATGATGATCAAGTCGGGTCGAGGCATTATAGAGAGAAAGAAACAACGAAAGACACTGAGACAAGCATACAGACAGACAATATACGCAAAACACAAGTGTTTTAATGTTTTTATGCGCGGATTTACTACACTCAACCTAAGTAACAATGTGCTTATTGGCACCATGATATCAACATATATTTTCAAGTCTATATTTTCTTTCTTTTCTACTTACTTGGTAATTTCCACTTGTATGTTAGTTAACAAATGATTTAATAAGTTTGCACGTTTTGAGTGTTTCAGTTGTTCATATATAGTAGTTTCGCCATTCGCTGTTATATACCATAGTGTAAAGTCTGTACCCATTATTTTGGGATACATGGCATACGAGACGAATACTTTATGAAATAATTTGCCTTTTTTTTTCTTTCCAAATTTATATATATATATAAATATGTTATTGAAATTATTTTTGTTTGTCAATATTTCACATTTCTTCATGTTTTGTGACATGTGCCCATGGCAGACTTGTTAAATTTTCATTTGTTCTTTGTTTTAATAAACATTAAATGGTCATGATTTTATAACAGTTTTATTACGTTATTGAATATATCATACATTTTTGAACACCTTTTTTTCAAAACAAAATTTCCTATTTATTACATATAATTGATTGGCAATAGTTCTCATTTCTTCATGTTTTGTGACATGGACCAAAGGCAAAATGACATCTTTCAAAAAGCATTTTTTTTTTAAAAATCATTATTTATATCGAACTTACATTAGATTGAAATATAAGATTTACCCCATTTGTTTTTAATTGTTTAAAACAAATTTCCACATACCAGTATTGTGTTGATCTAGGAATCGTTTTGCTCAACTTGCCTGTTTATTTATGTTATTAAAAATGTTCTAATCTATCATTTTTAATCATCATTTTAAGTATATCTGTGTCAATGACGCATTTGATTTCATCAGGCGTGGAGCTATATACAAAATAAAACATTTTAAGTTTATTTTATATATTTCGATTGTGGATTTGGTTATACATTAGTTTCGGCAGAGTAACTGTTTTAATAACTGTTATTTGACCTAAAATAGTAAGTTTTCGGTGGTGTCAACGTCATAAACAATTATAAACATTTTCTATTTTTAGCTCCAAATTATATTTTAAAAAAATTATTTTTGCATAAAAAGTCTACCTAATGTTTTCGCATTTCTTACGTCCCAATGAATTTTCCTGTTTTTCCATATATTATATATCAATAGTGTGAAATTGCTATTAAACTATTACACTTTGATGGATTTGATGCACGAACCTACACAATGCGACTCGACTGTTTGCGATTTCATTTGCGATTTCCCCACAATATCTCTGTGATCGCGACCCATCAATAAACATTCCTTATTGATGTACCGCACAGAACCCCAATACACAGTTGGGAATTCACTCGGCACGCAGGAAACAATGATAGTGTATAAAACAAGCCTCAAACCACGCATTTACTGGATAATCGTCGCGTCCATGTCGCTAGAGAATTGTCGAAATGGATTAATGCCAGTGTCAGTTATAACCAAATCAAAACAAAAAAGAAGTTTTGATGGTAATGGTTCGCTGCGATAGAGAATTGTTAGTGCACTCCCAATCTATTTTATAATGTTATGGACGACGGTTTGTCGGCCGAGTCGACAGTGATCTATGATTTGAAGGAATAATATTCAACTGTGCAAAAAACTAGTTCCAATGGAAACTTCTCACGTTCAACTTGAAACAGAGTGCACTGGCCTGCGCTTCCAAGGGAGATGACTCTTTTGTTAGCAATCTGCAATTCTAAGGGAGACGACTCTCTGGCACATATTAAACGCAACACTTTAATGACTTCGTAGATGTGTTTTACCCAATAGTTTGATACACTACGGTGTATTATGACAGCAACATCAAAGGGAAATGAGATAAATAAACAAAACTATTGTTATGAGTGAATAAAGTATTGCCATGCAATGCAAAATCCCCATCCGGCTGACAACAATATATGGAAGCCGGTTCAAACGTGTACCGATGAGTTTTTTTGTTTACATACGGAAAAAAGAATGATTCATCGCCATATTATGCAGAATACACAAAAAACAGCAGTCCTGTATGTGACCTTGGCTTTGGAAGTAGTCGCCCAGGTGTTACGCTCGACACGTCTTGTTATGTCGAACACTTTTATGAAGATTTTGAAAATCGGTCGATACATATGAAAGTTACTGGGCAGACAAACAACAATGCAGAATATAGAAATACCTAGCATGCATATGATACAGAGTGGGCACAAAAAGTGCGACTGACAAACTGACGAAATCGAGAAAACCTATATTCCCGGAAACCAGTCACGGTTCAACCGGCTGGGTACCAGTACGTCCTTTACACATGATTCCTTATATGTTATTATGTTTTATTACTACCGGTAATTATTCACAACATCCGGTTCGTTGTTCCATCGTCAAATACATGTACTAATACAACCACACACATTAATTATAACACTTCAAAGTTACCAGCGTTTACTGAAGTTTATTCACCGTATAATACAACTAAATGAAAAATAAATACACATTTGCCTGATGCAGATAAGTTACTTATCAATATTGTCGTAAGTCCCATGAATAAGATACAGACTTGGGGTCCAGCTACTGTATTTTTGAGTTTGTCTAAGTGAACAAAGTATAAATTTTAATTGGTGCTCAAAATTATTGCGCTGAAGAAAAAAGGTAATTTCCCCACCAACAAAAGTTATATTTTAAATAATCTTTTGTATCATTTTTTTATGCTAATTTCTCTAAATGATATATTTTTTCTTCTGTCGCCATTATCGCAATAAAAGATGCTAAGTGTATTTTTATTTCCACATGCAATTGGAACCTCAATGCATTAATTGGACTATAAACTCATGATTTTAGAATGGCTCAATTACAATTTTTATATTGTATGTGCATTTTTCAAATATTTTTGATGTATCATTCTTGACTATTTGAATTAAAAATTTACGAAAATACACTAAAGCTTGTCTTTAAACAAACAAGAAAACACAACTTAAACTGAGACGATTCCGTAGTTCAGAACAAAATAATTTTCATATAAAAAAAAACAGAAACCGAGGCGTTCCCCTCGTTTAGTAAACACCATAAAAATTGAGTTACATCCCTTTTTCTTAATCTGTCAGTTAATGAGAACCCATTTATAGTCAGTCAGGCCCAGACACTGTACGTAACGTACAGCTGCGTGTGTTCACGAATCTCTTCGTCGGAAGGCAGTATGCATCTCAAATGATACTCGGACGTTGTTGTTGTTGATTTAGGTAGCATGCCCAATATCATGTCACGTGATGCAGTCATTCATTAAATAATGTTTATGATGTCTTTGTCCGTTTTGTCCAACTTGATACGTCAGGCCGATATCCAGAAACCTAAAAACAAATTAACAATGTAATGTATGACCTCTTTTTAGCACAAATTAATATACAAAACAAATCAACAAATCGCCCAAAAGAAATAAATTAAAACCCTGAAAGTCTACCTTTAACTTAAGAACTTCGTGATAATGATCATGTTTACAAGTTAGATATACAAATATGTCTGAAATAAATTGGTTGGCATAAATGTATATGCAATGAAATCATCAGTAATACAAGTCATTCTAATATTTTCGCACTTCTATTCTATTTTCGATTACCCGCGTTTATTGACCGAGCACATTACAGGGTATACAATCAGATATTTGCAGTTGAAGTTTTTCTCTGAAGATTGGGCTGGTCGGGAGCTCCATGGTAGAAAGGCTTCAGGGTTAACGCCTCACACAACGAATAATGTTGTACTGTTCTAAATATAGAAAAAAAATAATTCTGGAAAACTGAGCACATTGTCAGTTGTTCTAAAAGTGCCTTGTTATCATAGATTGTTCTCTGTTTGTCCAAATATGAAGAGAAAACATGGTGTTGACCAGGTTGCTTTCTCACAATTTTGATGGTTTTATGACATTTAACAATTTTTTACAATTCTGCCCATTTGTTGCAGTGTATCACTACACATCTTTAAACTGTTATAGCTTCACCAAACAGTACCCAATCATTCAAAGTTGGCAGAGCTCATGTAAATGTTCCAATTTTCTCATATGTACAAAGAAATATGACAATATTAAAGATAGTTACACAGCTCTAACTTCTTGGTCGCAATAATCTTGCTACAGTCATGTAAGGGAGGTAATTGTTAAGTAAAGGTCTTGAAGTTTGAATGTAATGGAGTTACCCGGGAGCTTCAGGACTAGGTTTCAATGTAATGGATTTATATGAGAGCTTTATGTTTTAATGTTATGCTGTTACCTGCAAACTTTAGGGTTAGGTTTTAATGTAGGGGAACTTCAAGGTTAGATTTTAATGTAGGGGAACTTCAAGGTTAGGTTTTAATGTAGGGGAACATCAGGGTTAGGTTTTAATGTAGGGGAACATCAAGGTTAGGTTTTAATGTAGGGGAACATCAAGGTTAGGTTTTAATGTAGGGGAACTTCAGGGTTAGATTTTAATGTAGGGGAACTTCAAGGTTAGATTTTAATGTAGGGGAACATCAAGGTTAGGTTTTAATGTAGGGGAACTTCAAAGTTAGGTTTTAATGTAGGGGAACTTCAGGGTTAGGTTTTAATGTAGGGGAACATCAAGTTTAGGTTTTAATGTAGGGGAACATCAAGGTTAGGTTTTAATGTAGGGGAACATCAAGATTAGGTTTTAAGGGGAATTTCAAGGTAAGGTTTTAATGTACGGGAACTTCAAGGTTAGGTTTTAATGTAGGGGAACTTCAAAGTTAGGTTTTAATGTAGGGGGAACATCAAGGTTAGATTTTAATGTAGGGGAACTTCAAGATTAGGTTTTAATGTAGGGGAACATCAAGGTTAGGTTTTAATGTGAACTACAAAGTTAGGTTTTAATGTAGGGGAACTTCAAGGTTAGGTTTTAACGTAGGTGAACTTCAAAGTTAGGTTTTAATGTAGGGGAACTTCAAGGTTAGGTTTTAACGTAGGTGAACTTCAAAGTTAGGTTTTAATGTAGGGGGAACTTCAAGGTTAGATTTTAATGTAGGGGAACTTCAAGGTTAGGTTTTAATGTAGGGGAACATCAAGGTTAGGTTTTAATGTGAACTACAAAGTTAGGTTTTAATGTAGGGGAACTTCAGGGTTAGGTTTTAATGTAGGGGAACTTCAAGGTTAGATTTTAATGTAGGGGAACTTCAATGTTAGTTTTAATGTAGGGGAACTTCAAGGTTAAGTTTTAATGTGAGCTACAGAGTTAGGTTATAATGTAGGGGAACTTCAGGGTTAGGTTTTAATGTAGGGGAACTTCAAGGTTAGGTTTTAATGTGAACTACAAGGTTAGGTTTTAATGTAGGGGGAACTTCAAGGTTAGGTTTTAATGTAGGGGGAACTTCAAGGTTAGATTTTAATGTAGGGGAACTTCAAGGTTAGGTTTTAATGTAGGGGGAACTTCAAGGTTAGATTTTAATGTAGAGTAACTTCAAGGTTAGGTTTTAATGTAGGGGAACATTAAGGTTAGGTTTTAATGTGAACTACAAAGTTAGGTTTTAATGTAGGGGAACTTCAGGGTTAAGTTTTAATGTAGGGGAACTTCAAGGTTAGATTTTAATGTAGGGGAACTTCAATGTTAGAATGTAGGGGAACATCAAGGTTAAGTTTTAATGTGAACTACAGAGTTAGGTTATACTGTAGGGGAACTTCAGGGTAAGGTTTAAATGTAGGGGAACTTCAGATTTAGGTTTTAATGTAGGGAGACATCAAGGTTAGGTTTTAATGTAGGGGAACATCAAGGTTTGGTTTTAATGTGAACTACAGAGTTAGGTTTTAATGTAGGGAAACTTCAGGGTTAGGTTTTAATGTAGGGGAACTTCATATTTAGGTTTTAATGTAGGGAAACATCAAGGTTAGATTTTAATGTAGGGGAACATCAAGGTTTGGTTTTAATGTGAACTACAGAGTTAGGTTATAATGTAGGGGAACTTCAGATTTAGGTTTTAATGTAGGGAAACATCAAGGTTAGATTTTAATGTAGGGGAACATCAAGGTTTGGTTTTAATGTGAACTACAGAGTTAGGTTTTAATGTAGGGAAACTTCAGGGTTAGGTTTAAATGTAGGGGGAATTCAGGGTTAGGCTTTTATGTAGGGGAACTTCAGGGTTAGGTTTTAACGTAGGGGAACTTCAGGGATAGATTTGAATGCCAAGCAGATATATGGGGGCTTCAAGGTTAGGTTTTAAAGTAATGGAGTTATATGTGAAATTCAGGGTTTAATTTTAATGAAGAGCATTTCCCTTGGAGCCTCAGTGTTAAGTTTTAATGTAAGGGAACTTTAGGGTTAGATTTTAATGTCAAACATTTATATGTGAGCTTCTAGGTTAGGACTGAATGTAATGGAGTTAAATGAGAAATTCAGGGTTATGTTTTACTGTAGCACAGTTACCTGGGAGGTTCAGAGTTCGGTCTTAATGTAGGGGAACTTCAGGGTTAGATTTTAATGCCAAATAGTTATATGGGGGTTTCAAGGTTAGGTTTTAATGTAATGGAGTTATACAAGAAATTCAGGGTTAAGTTTTAACGAAGTGCAGTTACCTGGAAGACCCAGGGTTAGGTCTTAATGTTGGGGAACTTCTGGGTTAGATTTTAATGTAGGGGAACTTCAGGATTATGTTTCAATATCGTGCAGTTATATGGGGGTTTCAAAGTTAGGTTTTAACGTAATGGATTTATACGAGAAATTCAGGATTAAGTTTTAACGAAGTGCCCCAGGGTAGATCTTAATGTTGGGGAACTTCTGGGTTAGATTTTAATGTAGGGGAACTTCAGGATTAGGTTTCAATATAGTGCAGTTATATGGGGGTTTCAAGGTTAAGTTTTAATGTAATGGAGTTATATGAAAAAAATCAAGGTTAAGTTTTAATGAAGTGTAGTTACCTGGGATCCCCAGGGTTATGTCTTAATGTTGGGGAACTTCTGGGTTAGATTTTAATGTAGGAAAACATCATGGTTAGGTTTTGATGTAGGGGAACTTCAAGGAAGCGCAGTTACCTGGGAGCCTCAGGGTTGGGTCTTAATGTAATTTTGCCCTTAACCGTCGTATCCTGGGTAACCACACACGGCTCCTCCAGGTACAGTAACGTCTGTGACCAGTGAGTTTCTCTGCAAATATGTGAATAAACACCTTTATGTATGTGAGCTAAATGTATAAATTGTTTAAATATAACATCACATTTCTATTTATTATAATATGAAATAATGCAGTATAAAAAAACATGAAACGAGCAAAATACATCAACGATTTTTTGTTTTACTAAACACAATTCAAATATCAGATTTGGAAGGTCCATGATAATCTTTACTTGTGAGTTATAATACCGTAGTCACTGATATTGTTGTTAAAACGCCATTTTACAAACATATTACATAGAACAATGATTTAGATAATCTATAACTTGAAAGCACGTCATTGCGTTTTCTAAAAATTCAAAACTTTCAACCATATCATTTTCAACTTAACACGTGTAAAATGCAAATAAATGAGTAATAACAATACATACTCTGAATAAGGCGATGTTGTAAGGCTAATGCTTTCTGGGAAACCGACACTGAACCACGTGGTAAAACCATGGATCTTCGTATGACCAAAACATTGGAATGTGAACTCTTTCTGTAAAAGGTATTGATTGATTGAACATTTAGTGTCATTTAATGCCATCGAATGCTAACAGACGATCAGTTAACCTAACCACTGTTTTCTGGGATCCTTAACCAGTACTCGAGCACATCCCATTTCCGTAAGTAACTGACAACTTTCCCACTTGAATCAGCTGTGAGAGATGAAACACAATGAGACATAATATCGGTTTTATATTAATCATCACAGAGAATGTTTCACGGTCCCGGCCGAATTCCTATATCGCTGTATATACATGTACATGTTTATCAGTCATCACAGAGACTGTGTCGCGGTCCCGGCCGAATTCCTATATCGCTGTATATACATGTACATGTATATCAAACATCACAGAGACTGTGTCACGGTCCCGGCCGAATTCCTATATCAGTGCATATACATGTACATGTATATCAATCATCACAGAGACTGTGTCCCGGTCCCGGCCGAATTCCTATATCGCTGTATATACATGTACATGTTTATCAATCATCATACAGACTGTGTCACGGTCCCGGCCGAATTCCTATATCGCTGTATATACATGTACATGTATATCAAACATCACAGAGACTGTGTCCCGGTCCCGGCCGAATTCCTAATCGCTGTATATACATGTACATGTATATCAAACATCACAGAGACTGTGTTCCGGTCGCGGCCGAATTCCTAATCGCTGTTTATACATGTACATGTATATCAAACATCACAGAGACTGTGTTCCGGTCGCGGCCGAATTCCTAATCGCTGTTTATACATGTACATGTATATCAAACATCACAGAGACTGTGTCACGGTCCCGGCCGAATTCCTATATCGCTGTATATACATGTACATGTTTATCAATCATCATACAGACTGTGTCCTGGTCCCTGCCGAATTCCTAATCGCTGTATATACATATACATGTATATCAAACATCACAGAGACTGTGTCACGGTCCCGGCCGAATTCCTAATCGCTGTATATACATGTACATGTTTATCAATCATCATACAGACTGTGTCACGGTCCCGGCCGAATTCCTATATCGCTGTATATACATGTACATGTATATCAAACATCACAGAGACTGTGTCCCGGTCCCGGCCGAATTCCTAATCGCTGTATATACATGTACATGTATATCAAACATCACAGAGACTGTGTTCCGGTCGCGGCCGAATTCCTAATCGCTGTTTATACATGTACATGTATATCAAACATCACAGAGACTGTGTCACGGTCCCGGCCGAATTCCTAATCGCTGTATATACATGTACATGTATATCAAACATCACAGAGACTGTGTCCTGGTCCCGGCCGAATTCCTATATCGCTGTATATACATGTACATGTTTATCAATCATCATACAGACTGTGTCACGGTCCCGGCCGAATTCCTAATCGCTGTATATACATGTACATGTATATCAAACATCACAGAGACTGTGTCCCGGTCCCGGCCGAATTCCTATATCGCTGTATATACATGTACATGTTTATCAATCATCATACAGACTGTGTCACGGTCCCGGCCGAATTCCTAATCGCTGTATATACATGTACATGTATATCAAACATCACAGAGACTGTGTCCCAGTCCCGGCCGAATTCCTATATCGCTGTATATACATGTACATGTTTATCAATCATCATACAGACTGTGTCAAGGTCCCGGCCGAATTCCTAATCGCTGTATATACATATACATGTATATCAAACATCACAGAGACTGTGTCACGGTCCCGGTCGAATTCCTATATCGCTGTATATACATGTACATGTGTATCAATCATCATACAGACTGTGTCACGGTCCCGGCCGAATTCCCAATCGCTGTATATACATATACATGTATATCAAACATCACAGAGACTGTGTCACGGTCCCTGCCGAATTCCTATATCGCTGTATATACATGTACATGTTTATCAATCATCACAGAGACTGTGTCACGGTCCCGGCCGAATTCCTATATCGCTGTATATACATATACATGTTTATCAATCATCATACAGACTGTGTCACGGTCCCCGCCGAATTCCTAATTGCTGTATATACATATACATGTATATCAAACATCACAGAGACTGTGTCACGGTCCCCGCCGAATTCCTATATCGCTGTATATACATGTACATGTATATCAATCATCACAGAGACTGTGTCACGGTCCCGGCCGAATTCCTAATCGCTGTATATACATGTACATGTATATCAAACATCACAGAGACTGTGTCACGGTCCCGGCCAAATTCCTATATCGCTGTATATACATGTACATGTTTATCAATCATCACAGAGACTGTGTCACGGTCCCTGCCGAATTCCTATATCGCTGTATATACATGTACATGTTTATCAATCATCACAGAGACTGTGTCACGGTCCTGGCCGAATTCCTATATCGCTGTATATACATGTACATGTTTATCAATCATCACAGAGACTGTGTCCCGGTCCCGGCCGAATTCCTAATCGCTGTATATACATGTACATGTTTATCAATCATCACAGAGACTGTGTGCCGGTTCCGGCCGAATTCCCAATCGCTGTATATACATGTACATGTATATCAAACATCACAAAGACTGTGTCACGGTCCCGGCCAAATTCCTATATCGCTGTATATACATGTATATGTTTATCAATCATCACAGAGACTGTGTCCCGGTCCCGGCCAAATTCCTATATCGCTGTATATACATGTACATGTTTATCAATCATCACAGAGACTGTGTCACGGTCCCGGCCGAATTCCAAATCGCTGTATATACATGTACATGTTTGGAATGATGTTGAACAATACATGGCTGGAACAACCTTTAACTAGAACTATTTTGTCCAGTCCCGTCGGGTTCGAGCTATCGAAGTGCTACTGTATATTTTCTTATTCTCTAAAGGACACTTGAAGTTATACCAGTTCGTGTATACTTTTAAACTGCGTTACTAAATGGTAATGTTTTGGTTTCTAAATGAAATTATTAATTAAACAAACATGACCATGTTAGTCATTTGTGATCAAGCACTAAGCAACTTCAAACATAATACTATTTCCGCATGTGAGTTGTAAAGATCAATAATCGTCCAAACAGTATACATATATATTGCCCATGTATCTCATTTTTAAAGCAAAACATATTTTTAAATATGCCATTACAGTTTTACTTCATCCATAATTTAAACATTTCGTCGACAAATTTACAAAACTTAATGCTACCTGAATAATGGAAATAAATATACTAATTAAGCAACCGTTTCTATTGATGTATATTCAGTTTAACCGTTCAATAGGGAGGTTTATGCCAACAAGTTGGCAATTAAAATATGTTAAAAATAACCTTTGTTAATTCATCCAAATCAACGTATTATATCGCTATTTAGATAAAAGGTACATTGAAATGTTTTGCGTTAAACCCATAGAATCGTCTCACAACCTCGATATGTGTACATGCACGCTTAATATATCTCATGTTGGACTTGCACCTTAATATGCCATGTAAAATAATGTGTTGTAAGACAATACACGTGCAATATACTTCAACATTATATATTTCATCTGTAAACCACGTGTTGTAATACATACAACATACGTGCATGCAACATACCTGAACATTTTGTATTTCATCCAAAGTGACATATTTCAAATCAAAATTGCATATTTGTTGTGCATGGGATTGGACACTTTCCGGTGGTAAGTTGCTGACGTGGACATGTCCTGAAAAAAACATAAAACTCGACATTTACACTATAAAAAGTCTCACTATCCCTTTTTTTCTCGGCGCTGAGGTAGTGGGTTCCAGCACAGCTGTCACAGCATTTAAAATAAGAACGTATGCCGTTTACTTTTATAAAGATGATTGTTCTACCCATGTGTGTCTGACGTGGTCGTTCGACAAATAAAACTGTTTTAACATCCATTCATGTATGATAAAGTTACAGATCGGACTTGAAAACTCAAACACACTCAAAGTGTGACATTGATCATTGAGGGACGAGTCTGGGTCTTACGTGCGACACGTCGTCATGTCATCGTGATCAAGTGAGCCAAGTTAAAGACAAAGTTGCAGATCGGACTTGAAACCTCAAACACACTCAAAGTGTGACCTTGATCATTGAGGTATGAGTCTGGGTCTTACGTGCGACACGTCATGTCATCTTGATCAAGGGGGCCAAGTTAAAGACAAAGTTACAGATCAGACACGAAATATCAAACACATTGAAAGTGTGCCCTTGACCTTCGAGGAAAGGTTCTGGGTCTTACACGCGACATTTAATCGTGTTATGTTGATCAACTGAGCAAAGTTTTTTTGAAATCCATCCATGTATGACAAAGTTAAGGACCAGACATGAAATCTTACACAGACTCAAAGTGTTGTCAAACAAACTCAATGTGTGACCTTGACCTTTGAGGTGCGGATGTGGGTCTTACGCGCAACACATCGTATTGTCAGGCTGATGAATTGAACCAAGTTTTTTTTAAATTTATCCATATAAAGTTACAACATTTCAGATCGGACACGAAATCTCAGACTGAAAGTGTTGTCAATCAAAGTGAAAGTGTGACCTTGACCTTTGAAGCGGAAGTCTGGGTGTTACACGCGGCACATCGTCATGTTATGTTAATCAATTGTTTAGAGTACTTATAAAATCCATCTATGCATGAAAGGACGTACACCGAATCTCACACAGACCCAATGTGTTGTCATGTCATGCTGATGATATGAGCCAAATGTTTTTGAAATGTATCCATAGGTGACAAAGTTATAGATTGGACACAAAATCTCAAACAGACCGAAAGTGTTGTCAAACAAAGTTAAATTGTGACCTTGACCTTTGAAGTTGGTGTTAAGCACCAAACATCGTCATGTTATGTTGATCATTGTAGCATGTATTTATAAAATCCATCTATGCATGCCAAAGTTACAGACAGGAAACGAAATCTCAAAAGACTGAACGTGTCGTCAAACAGTTAAATTGTGACCTTTGAGGTACGGGTGTGGATTTTATGTTGATCATTTGTATAAAGTATTAATTAAATTCATCTATACATGACAAAGTAACAGAGCGGATACGAAATTACGGACGGACGGACGGACACTGCGAGTACTATAAAAACAAATAGCATTAAACGCTTGGCAAACTCGAGTACAACTGTCTTGAAAAATTTTGACCGCGGGAAAAACCAATAATGATAGAGAGTAGATACACGTATATGGATGGAGGACGTTTGTCTATTATATTGCTTTATCCAATACTATCAGCCAAATAAGCAAACATACCAAATCATGTGATGAAACTATAACGTAAGAATTGCAGTTTCCGTTTCTGACTTACTTGCTATACATTTCTGTGCATAAGATTTCATGGATTCCATTGACAATTTATATACTGACCGGATCTCCGACCAAAAGTCCAATCTGAAATAAAATAAAATAATACTGAATTGTTGTTTTAACAACGACTAACTGTACCATGAACACTTTGATTCTAGTATGCTATTGCCTAAACTCAGCAATGTGCTCTACATTTTTACACACTGACCCGATTTGTTTAATACTATTAAAACCCTCACAATGGAATAACCTAAAATATTCCATCACTCACTAACATTTCAATATGACTTTTACACTATAAACTATCACTCTCAGCACAATAAACTCCGTGAAATCATACACCAACATCTCATTATGACTCACAACGTATTAATTTCTATCTAATGCTACCATTCACCAACATCGAACATGACTTACAAACTCAAACTACCACTCAAACGATAATAAACTTTATGCTATCATTCGCCAACTCCCAATATAACTTATAAACTGTAAACTACCACATACGACGTATAAAACTCTATGTTATCGTTCATTAACTCAACATGACTTATAAACTGTAAACTACTACTGACACTGTAATAAACGTTATGCTATCGCTCACCCAAACCGGACATGATAACACACGTTGTATAAACTACTACTGACACTGTAATAAACGTTATGCTATCGCTCACCAAAACCGGACATGATAACACACGTTGTATAAACTACTACTGACACTGTAATAAACGTTATGCTATCGCTCACCAAAACCGGACACGATTAACACACGTTGTTTAAACTACGACTCATCAATCAAAGAATTATGTTATCACTCGTCACTATCTCGTTTTGACTTGAAAAGACTTTGAACTACCGTTGACAAGATATAACTCTGTGTTATCGCACACCAGCACCGAACATGACATAAATTCTAATCTACCATTCACAGGGTAATAAACTACGATATCGCTAACGAACATCTCAGCATGACTTATAACTCTAACTACCATTCATATCGTAGGATAATAAACTATATTGTTTCGCTCACAAAACACCAGCAGTATCTATAAACGATAAACTACCGCTCACAGCCTAATAAACTACTACTCACAACCTTATAAACTACCGATCACATCCTAATAAAATACCGCTTACAACCTAATAAACTACTGCTCACAACCTTATAAACTACCGATTACATCCTAATAAAATACCGCTTACAACCTAATAAACTTCGCTCACTTTCTCTAAACAAGACTTGAAAAACAAAAACATATCACTCACAACATAATAAAGTTTTTTTATCGTCATGCCACGTGCTTATATTGGATATTAACTTGATAAACAACTACACACTGCTAGCTCAGTCTTACCTGATAAACTTTACAATATCATTACACCAACGCGGTTGTTTCTTCGAAATTAATAGCACAGTGCAGAAAGCCATTGATTGGACAAACGAGAATTTTAAGATACCCCGATGATAGATCAATCCGGAGTTTTAGGTTACAATGACTCGCTAATTACATTGCAAATATTTGAAGTGGATCCGTGTTTGTTCGTACAGACAAGGTAATGTATTGCTGAAAGAAGCATGTCATAAAACGATCTGTTTTAATTGCTGGTGCTTTGATAGATTTGAGAGCCGACACAAAATAGAGCACATTCAATAAATCACGCAGAAAAAAACATAAAGAATAAAGAGACTATTTATTTGCCAAGTCTTTTGAAAATATTCACTCAAATGGTTTTAAAAGGATTTGATTTGGAATATGACCAAATATCAATGGGCAGTTAAAATCTTTTGTAAATATCACGTGACTGGCAGGAAGCAACAATTATACAGAGAATACCATGTTAGTGCTTGTTTATCCGAACTTGATAAAGTTTAGACTATCAGACACTAACATGGTATTCTATTTATCATGTCTTTATTTGCGTATTTTATCCATTTTTAGCTCTACTAGCCAAAGGCTTATGCTATGGCGCGTTGTCTGTCGTCCGTCGTCTGTCGTCTGACGCCTGACGCCTGACGTCTGTCGTCTGTCGTCTGTTAGCAGCACTTTCTCTGAAACCACTAGGCCAATTAAACTGAAACTTCACATGGGTGTTTCTATTGCAGAGGAGACTATACAGAAGATTTTTTTTCGATCTGAAATTCAAGATGGCCGCCGTTACTAAAAATAGTCAAAAACTTAAAAAATTTTCTTCTCATGAACGGCCCAACAGATTTTCAAAAATGTTTATGTAGTAATGATGACCAATTTTAGTATTGTTAGATTTGTTCAAATGGTGTCCCTAGGGTTAAATATGACACTGCCCCGAGAGTTCAATTAGGGGACACATGTCAGTAATATATATATATATGTCTTAAGGGGTCAGGAGGGGTCCCAATCGGGTACAAATTGGGAATTAATAAAATCGTTTTCTTAAGAGCCGGTATGTCAGATTTGTACATATTTGATATAAATTATCCCTATGTGTAGGGGTTTGATTGTAGATAAGAATTTAGGGGCTAAAATATATAGGGGCCCTGTAAGGGGACTTAGAATTTTACATAGGGATACTGTGGGAAAACAGAAAATTCTCTTTTTTTCCATTTATTCTGAAAGCACTAGGCCAATTAAACTGAAACTTCACATGGATGTTTCTATTGCATAGGAGACTATACAAAAGATTTTTTAATCTAAAATTCAAGACGGCCACCGTTACTAAAAATAGTCCAAAACTTAAAAAAATTTCTTCTCATGAACGGTCCAACAGATTTTCAAAATGTTTATGTGGTTACAATGACCAACTATAGTTTTGTTAGATTTGTTCAAATGGTGTCCCTAGAGTTAAAAATGACCTCGCCCCGGTGTTTCTATTGCATAGTAGAATTTCAGAAAGTGCTATGGCCACTATGAGTCAGTAGAGCGTCCTCAGGCCTTCTTGGGCCTCTTGTTATTTAAACGTAAACAACTGATTTTAGTTCAGGAAACAAACTCATATCTTTACATCTGTAGCAGGAATGACTTTTTAGTTAATTATAAAAATAAAGTTCTGCAATCTTTATATATTCATTATTAACAATTAATATGCAGTTTTTCCAGTATTCATACACTTTGATATATTTTTACTACCTCAAGGTTATTCATTACCTTAAATACTATTTATAGATATATACTTCTATTGTTGTGCTAGCATAAACTGTCCACTTGACATCTTGGACATTAATAGGTCAAATAAAAAAATTACTTAAACAAATTAATTATTGTTCTTATAACATATATATTTCAATGTTCTTTTTTGTTTCATTAAAAATATGACTGTGTTAGTGTATAATATTATTAATTATTATTTATAAAAGTATATTTCTAAAAAAGTACAATATAGATGCCAAACAGCTACAATGAATAAGTTTACCTATACTTTCTCAAGTAAATTTCTTTTTGCATGCTTTTTCAGTGATACTTTGTCTTGGTTGGCTATATAAGCCAGAATAAATGTGTATTCTGCACTTAGTTTCACAGGCGCTTAAGGTAACTTACACCTTACTTGTCACCGAGCTAAGTCTCTCTCTCTCTCTCTCTCTCTCTCTCTCTCTCTCTCTCTCTCTATTTTTCTCATCTTTCTCTTTCAAATTATAATTTTAGAAAAGTAGCATCTCCAAAATATACTTATTGAAATACATTTAATTATTCCACTTAAAAGAAATAAATATTTCATATTCCCCTACTTTTGAATTGTTACTTGCTTTATTTCCAATGTAAATGTAAGGACGAAACTGGGGAGACAGTCAGAGACTGTTACACATCTGCAGTAAATGCGCCTACAAATAGTTTCAAATTTGATTTATTGACATAAGTGACAGTTTACCAAGGGTAAAAATGTGTTTAAACGCGGTTTAACACAACGTGAAAATGACGTCATCAATGCGTGTGTTGCTGCTGCAAGATGAACATTTCCTGCCGATAAAGAATAATTTATAAGAATCTTACATGGGTTTCAGGTTCAGATAGAAAATGGTAACGTAGGCTACTTCTAGCCATTACGTACAATAATACATAATGCTGAAATGGTAACGTAGGCTACTACTAGCCATTACGTACAATAATACATAGTACTGAAATGGTAACGTAGGCTACTACTAGCCATTACGTACAATAATACATAATGCTGAAATGGTAACGTAGGCTACTACTAGCCATTACGTACAATAATACATAGTACTGAAATGGTAACGTAGGCTACTACTAGCCATTACGTACAATAATACATAATACTGAAATGGTAACGTAGGTTATTACTAGCCATTAAGTACAATAATACATAATACTGAAATGGTAACGTAGGCTTACTAGCCATTACGTACAATAATACATAATGCTAAAATGGTAACGTAGGCTACTACTAGCCATTACGTACAATAATACATAATGCTGAAATGGTAACGTAGGCTACTACTAGCCATTACGTACAATAATACATAATGCTAAAATGGTAACGTAGGCTACTACTAGCCATTACGTACAATAATACATAATGCTAAAATGGTAACGTAGGCTACTACTAACCAGCGCTTCTTATATCCAGTGGTGCAGGGTTATTTAGAAATATTGGTTAACAAAAATGTGTTGAGCAGACTTAATAAAAGTATGTTTTGACAATTATGTGCCTTGCGACAAGAACACATTTTAAGAGTGTTCAAGTTTTTATTTTGCAGAAAACTGTTTACATACACTTTCTTTTACCTGTCATAAAACATTAAAGGGTTAACATCAATTTACCTGTTTTCGTAGTCGTTGTCTGTAAAAGGTGCAAGATAAAGGGTCGCCGTGGAAGGTAGCATTAGTCCATCCTACAAAAATGACAAAACATTTCTTCAATATGGGTTTGAAGACATTTTCATCACATTGCAGGTGTTATATAGTAATCGGATTTAGATGACCTCAGAACAATGTATACTACTCAAAACATGATAAGAACCATGTCCTTTATACATTCTGCTTAACTCAAATTTAAACTGGTGCATGGTTAACCCTAGACAAGTTAACTTAGCTTTAGAGAATTCTACACAATTATTTTTATTTTTTAACCTAAAAGAGTTTTCTTGTATTCGAATAGTAAATTGATTATGTGGCCAATAAATATGAAAAATTTGGAAACAAAACAGAAATTAGATGTAAGATTTAGAGGATTTAAAAACATATTTGATTGTTCACACAAAAATGTATGCGTTTTATTTTGGTGATTTCTTAAAATCGGAGGATAATCAAGTTCGACAGGGTGTCGTAAAAATAGTTTTTACAATAAAATTGCAAGTTTGAAAGAAAATGGTTAAATCTTAGATTGATAAGATCTATTTCAAGAAAAAAAATGATTTTGAAAATATAAAGTTTAGGGCAAACATATATGCATTTTTTTTTTAAAAATGCTTTCATTTTTAATAGTGTAAATTTAAGAAAAATATATTTTTCTGTATAAACATTCTTTTGGCCTAAAGTATCAGATCCACTCCAAACTCGTTGTTTAAAAACTATACACACTAGTTTACCATTTTAATGTTAACAATTATGGGAATTAAATTAAATAGTCATTATCAAAGTCTGAGTAGTATAAATGGAGAACTTTCTTCCGCACTATATTGACTAAACTGCATGGTTCGAACTCATAACCTCAGTTGAAAGAGATCTTGAGATAACGCCCAGACATGGCAATACATACAAATCCCAACAGGGACACGATCTCGTCTCCACTGACCAATTTATTGGATGTCGTTTTAGCAGATTATATTAACTAGTTTGATATTCCAACTTTAACCTTCATATCCTTAGAATATTGAGGTGTTAAATACCTATATATCGACAGACAAACAAGCAAATTCAAGAAATTAATGTCCCCCGCTTTTGTTCAAAAGATTTAATTCAGGCATTCTTAAATTATTGCACGGAAACCAAAGTAAGACAGACATACGGACGGACAGACGGACGAACAGACCCAAAGTAGTGTTCACGCTTTTCGCAAAGCGTGGGATAAAAAATATAACATCACTGCCATTTTATTTCAGCAGTAACTGCTTCCAAATTCTCGTCAATTAGACAATTATCGTAAATATAACGGTCACGATCCCAATCTTATATTACACAAATAAAATCGAAATTGCATTATGCCAAGTTCCCGGATTTCCAAGTTTACTACCATTTTATAGCAATACTGTATGATATGAACATTGTGAGGTTTAGTTATATTAGTTGTATACAAAAATATACCTTCTTCAGCCACTTGTCTCTACATTGTATCACAGATGGTAGCATTGACTCGTATAGCAAACAGTAACCCTGCAATACAACAGTACACTGTAAAATAGTATCCTTGTAATAAAAACTAGATCCCGGCAATACAACAGTACAATGTAAAATAGTATCATTGTAATACAAACTAGATCCCTGCAATACAACAGTACACTGTAAAATAGTATCCTTGTAATACAAACTAGATCCTTGCCATACAACAGTGCACTGTAAAATAGTATCCTTGTAATACAAACTAGATCCCTGCAATACAACAATACACTGTAAAATAGTATCCTTGTAATACAAACTAGATACCTGCAATACAACAGTACACTGTAAAATAGTATCCTTGTAATACAAACTAGATCACTGCAATACAACAGTACACTGTAAAATAGTATCCTTGTAATACAAACTAGATCCTTGCATTATGACGGTACAATGTAAAATAGTATCCTTGTAATACAAACTAGGTCCTTGCAATACAACAGTACACTGTAAAATAGTATCCTTGTAATACAAACTAGATCCTTGCATTATGATGGTACAATGTAAAATAGTATCCTTGTAATACAAACTAGATCCTTGCCATACAACAGTACACTGTAAAATAGTATCCTTGTAATACAAATTAGATCACTGCAATACAACAGTACACTGTAAAATAGTATCCTTGTAATACAAACTAGATCCTTGCAATACAACAGTACACTGCAAAAAAGTATCCTTGTAATACAAACTAGAACACTGCAATACAACAGTACACTTTTAAAAAGTATCCTTGTTATACAAACTAGATCCTTGCATAATGATGGTACAATGTAAAATAGTATCCTTGTAATACAAACTATGTCCTTGCAATACAACAGTACACTGTAAAATAGTATCCTTGTAATACAAACTAGATCCTTGCATTTTGATGGTACAATGTAAAATAGTATCCTTGTAATACAAACTAGATCCTTGCAATACAACAGTACAATGTAATATAGTATCATTGTAATGTAAACTAGATCCCTGCAATACAAAAGTACAATGTAAAATAGTATCCTTGTAATACAAACTAGATCCTTGCATTATGATGGTACAATGTAAAATAGTATCATTGTAATACAAACTAGATCCTTGCAATACAACAGTACACTGTAAAATAGCATCCTTGTAATACAAACTAGATCCTTGCATTATGTTGGTAAAATGTAAAATAGTATCCTTGTAATACAAACTAGATCCTTGCAATACAACAGTACAATGTAAAATAGTATCATTGTAATGTAAACTAGATCCCTGCAATACAAAAGTACAATGTAAAATAGTATCCTTATAATACAAACTAGATCCTTGCAATATAATAGTACAACGTAAAACAGTACCTTTGCAATACGAAACAGTTTTTTTGTTAACATTATCCCTTGCAAAACAACAGTTTACTGTAAACATTATCACTTGCAATACAGCAGTTTACTGTAAACATTATAACTTGCAAAACAAAGTTGACTGTAAACATTATCCCTTGCAAAACAACAGTTTACTGTAAATATTATCCCTTGCAAAACAACAGTTTACTGTAAACATTACCCCTTGCAATGAAACAGTAAAATGTTAACAATATCCCCTGCAATACAACAGTTTACTGTAAACAGTATCGTGTAAAATAACAGTACATTGTACCTGCAAAACAACAGTACAATGTTAACAGTATCCCTGCATAACAACAATACAATGTTAGTAGTGTCCCTGCAAAACAACAGTACAATGTTAACAGTTTCCCTGCATAACAACAATACAATGTTAATAGTGGCCCTGCAAAACAACAGTACAATGTAAATAGTACCCCTGCAAAACAACAGTACAACGTTAACAGTATCCCATCAAAACAACAATACAACGTAAACAGTATCCCTTCAAAACAACAATACAACGTTAACAGTATCCCTGCAAAACAACAGTACAATGTTAACAGTATCCCTGCAAAACAACAGTACAATGTTAACGGTATCCCTGCAAAACAACAGTACACTGTAAACAATATCCCTGCAAAAACAGTACAACGTTAACAGTTTCCCTGCAATACAACAGTACAATGTCAACCGTATCCTTGCAAAACAACAGTAAAATGAAAACAGTACCCCTGCAAAACAACAGAACAACGTTAATAGTATCCCTGCAAAACAACAGTAGAATGATAACAGTATCCCTGCAAAACAACAGTACAACGTAAACAGTATCCCTACAAAACAACAGAACAACGTTAATAGTATCCCTGCAAAACAACAGTACACCGTTAACAATATCCCTGCAAAACAACAGTACAACGTCAACAGTATCCCTGTAAAACAACAGTTCAACGGTAACGTACACCGTTAACAGTATCCTTGCAAAACAACAGTACAACGTTAACAGTATCCCTGCAAAACAACAGTACAATGTAAACAGTATTCCTGCAAAACAACAGTACAATGTAAACAGTATCCCTGCAAAAACAGTACAACATTAACAGTTTCCCTGCAATACAACAGTACAATGTCAACCGTATCCTTGCAAAACAACAGTAAAATGAAAACAGTACCCCTGCAAAACAACAGAACAACGTTAATAGTATCCCTGCAAAACAACAGTAGAATGATAACAGTATCCCTGCAAAACAACAGTACAACGTAAACAGTATCCCTACAAAACAACAGAACAACGTTAATAGTATCCCTGCAAAACAATAGTACACCGTTAACAATATCCCTGCAAAACAACAGTACAACGTCAACAGTATCCCTGTAAAACAACAGTTCAACGGTAACGTACACCGTTAACAGTATCCTTGCAAAACAACAGTACAACGTTAACAGTATCCCTGCAAAACAACAGTACAATGTAAACAGTATTCCTGCAAAACAACAGTACAATGTAAACAGTATCCCTGCAAAACAACAGTACAATGTAAACAATGTCCCTGCAAAAAACAGTACAATGTTAACAGTTTCCCTGCAAACAACAGTACAATATCAACCGTATCCTTGCAAAACAACAGTAAAATGTAAACAGTACCCCTGCAAAACAACTGTACAATGTTAACAGTATCCCTACAAAACAACAGTACAACGTCAACAGTATCCCTGTAAAACAACAGTTCAACGGTAACGTACAACGTTAACAGTATCCTTGCAAAACAACAGTACAACGTTAACAGTATTCCTGCAAAACAACAGTACACTGTAAACAGTATTCCTGCAAAACAACAGTACAATGTAAACAGTATCCCTGCAAAACAACAGTACAATGTAAACAGTATTCCTGCAAAACAACAGTACATCATTAACAGTATCCCTGCAAAACAACAGTACAATGATAACAGTATCCCTGCAAAACAATAGTACAATGTAAATAGTATCCCTGCAAAACAACAGTACAACGTTTACAGTATCCC
This sequence comes from Panopea generosa, assembly GCA_029582155.1. NCBI lineage: Eukaryota > Metazoa > Mollusca > Bivalvia > Adapedonta > Hiatellidae > Panopea > Panopea generosa. The sequence continues at coordinate 67,602,280 of CM055903.1, read as the reverse complement.
TGCAAAACAACAGTACAATGTAAACAGTATCCTTTCAAAACAACAGTAGAATGTACCCCTTATCCGCGTGTACGTTTCAGATGTAAAACTATGTCTCGCAAAAGAAGTTTATGCACCAATTTAACACACATTCTAACATTTCTTATGTAACACACTTAAAATTGAGGAATATTTGACGTGTATAACTCAAACTTAAGTTTACGACATAAACTCCTGTTTTACTCAGAGAAATTGTAATTTCCAAAGAACTGTTTATTCACTTACCATCCACTCGCTCACAATTACGTCTAGTTTCTCTGGAAATACAACATTCTGAAAATAAAATGATCACGTGGTTAAAATAATTAACTACAACAAATTTTGGTTGGGTCACAATCGACAAGTTTGTCAAACAAACATCCGCCGTCTTCTTACCATTTACCTGCCACCGCTTCGGTCGTGGATTCGAGTTCCGTTCGGACCGAAACATCTCTGTGTAAGAAAGTTTGCAAGTTACCTGCGTAAGAACACTGGCTCTACTAAATTTAATTCTGAGGTATTCGTGTATCAATAAAACTTGATAACGTACAAAGCCTGTAATATGTTGAAAATGGTGTTTAACCGACTGATACCGCGTAACTGTGTATTGTAAGGTGATGTTTCATGTTTACTTAGGTATCTCAAGGTTCAGCGTTGTGGCCATGGGTTCGAGTCAAGCTCGATCCGAAGATCTCAATATTCATCTGAAAGGTTCATATATATATGGAAATAATTATTTGTGAATAACCACTATATATATATATATATATATATATATATATATATATATATATACATATATATATATATATATATATATCATTATTACTATTATCTGCCAAATTAAACGGACTTTTATTGAATTATAATACACCCAAGAGTTGGAAAGGGCGCAAGTCATAAGTCCTTCAAAGTTTAAAAAAACTTAATTTCAATCTTAAAAAAATGCCCCCATGTGTTATTGGCAAACACTTCGAAGACACGCTCATAAAAAATAAAATTCAAAGAAACTCCTCATAACATAACCGAAATTAAATTTAGCGCAAAACTTGTCATTTGGAAGTCCTGAACTAACAGAAAGTTGTAATTTACTCAAACTCGGTATGATAACAAGTCGCCTGCCATTTCGTGAAAACTTACAGGTTCCTAACGCAAAGCTCCATGTAAATATCCACAGGTTGTGTATTTTACATCAGATATTTTAACGCTGTTCAGCGCCATTTTCAAGACATGACAGTTTATATACAGTTGTACGGCATATCAAGTTTATTTGGTGAAGGAAAACCTCAGAATGAATCTGAAAAGAACTACAATGCTGATACCATGTGTTTTGCAATTATCTTAAGTACGTTAAAGAGAAAGTGATATTTGTTTATTATGACATATGTTTCATTTTCTTGTCTCAGGCCCGGAATTATTGGAATGATTGATTGAATATTTACCGTCATTTTTATGCCACCGAGGGCTAACAGACGATCAGTTAACCTAACCACTGTTACTTGGGATCCTGAAAAGTTAACCAATACTCGAGTACACCCCATCTCTGCAAGTAACTGATAAATTTCCCACTTGAGTCAGCGGTAGGAGACGGATGATAACGAGACAAAATGTCGTATATTAATCACCACGGAGACTGTTGCCGGGTGGGGATTCGAACTCTCGACCCTTGAACCGGAATTATTTAATTTAATTTAACTTTAATGTAATAATGTCTGAGCTAACGGGACAAGTGCACCGATATTCAAATGCTATTTTAAAACGGTATTTGAACATAAATCATATTTAACAACTTCTTTTAAAAGTATCTCCTGTTATAATACCATGAGATGATGTTGTTTTTTTTTAGTTAAAATTATTACATTCATTTAATAATATACACCTGTATTTGAAAGAGACAGAATGACAATGAGACATTTATTATCAATTTATTTGAATATCGATGTTCAATCAATAAGCTAATTTTAAAAAACTAAACAACAAAAGTGTATTGAAATATAATTACTCAATTACATTCAAGCAGTCTATACTATTACCCCCAATAAAATTAAAAGTTTAAAACAGTGTCCCCTGTGGTGACTCCAAATTTTATCCAAGGGGCCCGACTTCAACAAATCTTTTAGAGGACCTCAATGCAATGCTACATGTAAGATATATATGGTTAAGGCCTTAAACGTTCAGAGCATTTTTATGGGCATTTGTGGTCGAATCACGCTGGTTCAAGAACCTGTTCGAGATCTTGTGGCTATATAACTGCTGTGCAAGTTTGGTTAAGATTCAATAGAAAATGAAAGTGCTATCGCGTCTACAAGAAAAATGTTAACGGACGTACGGACGACGACGGACGACGGACAATTTACCCTGACATAAGCTCTACTGGCTTTTGGCCAGTAGAGCTAAAAACCGTCGATATCAAGTGAGGTAATTTCTCTCGATAAGCCAGTGAAATGTCTGAAATAGTCCTACATGAGTATTGCTTTGAAGACACCGACCGTTCTCTTAATCATTAAACAAACATCGTCCTCTTTTAATATGCCATCTGCTTTTGTTAAAATATATAAAGCAAAATTCCAATATAATATTGTCCATTTAGCTCTGGTGATTGAAGATAGGGAAACTATCTCTAGATCCCACTTACTTATTACCCCCATGTAGCAGGATTATTGCGCCCAAGAAATGATTAGAGCTGTGTAAATCGGTTGGGCATTATTCTTTGTTGAAAATGCATAAATGGTCATATGTCTTTGTACATATGAGAACATTGCATTATCATGAGTTCTGCCACGTTTGGATGTCATTAGGTACTGTTGGAAGAAGATATAACACCTTAAAGATGCGTAGTGATACATCACATGGGCAGAACTGTCAAAAATGAAGGAAGAAGGGGTGTCACCAAACCACTGGAATTGTGTAAAAACAATCTGGTCAACCCAAAGTTTTATCCTGCATATTTGGATCACCAGGGAATCATTGACAATGTGTTCAGTGTTTCTTTATGTAAAACGATGCAAAATTAATTTGCGTGTTGGAGTTAAATAACACAACACTGCTTCTGGTCTCTCGAACTTTCAGAGAAAATGTTTTTTAAATGTGCTTATAAACCCTATGGCGTGGGCATTTGTGGTTGAATGACGCTGGTTCAAAAACTCGTCCGAGATATTGTGGTTATATAACTGCTGTGCAAGTTTGGATAAGATTCAATATAGGGTTACATTATTTTTTTCTGTTTTTAATGCATGTGTAAAGAATGACGAAAAATGTACAAATCAAATAAAGTCCGAAAGACTTTATGTCAGATATGTGCGTGATTCGACTTTCTATTGTTTCCATTATCAGATGAACTCTGTAACATTAGTTGGTTTATTGTAAAATGACGAAATATATTGCGGTGAAAAAAAATTAACACACGCCTTTTATATCTCGATTTAGACAAATAAAAAATCAATAATTCCAAGAAATACCCACAAAGTGTATATATATATATGTAGACGCTCACGTCATTGTTTAGTTTTTGGCTGCACGCTTGTTTTTAAAAAATGTGTCAATATTTACGAAGGTCATATAAATCCACGCTGGTTGATGGAAAATCCGAATTTGGAACGTTTTAAACGACTTTTACGTGCAAGGTTTGTGTATTTACATTGTCTCACGATTGTCTTCTTCTGAACTTCAACTACATGTACATGTTTTTATTTATTTTTTCCTTTTTTGTCAACGACTAGCATTCACGTTCGGTAAACCAGGTTGTGCTCAGTGGTATGCTATACATCTCAAATATGAACATTTTATGACCTACTTAATTGTTTCTCAAAACAACTTATAGTCTGATTGTGACGCCTGGTTAAATCGCTGAACCAAAGCAATCTATAAAACAATAACCCGAAGAAAAACAGCTAGGACTAGATCTAACATTTGTTTTCGTTGTGCTTTATTATTAAAAAAAGCGTGGAACCGTTGCGAACGTCATTGAAGTTCGTATATTGTTAAACCTACCATCAAAATGTCGATGCTTTTTTGTGTACGCAAGAAACGTAAAAATAGTCCGACTCACGGGTTTAATCGAAAAATAAAAGTCTTTAAAAAATTGATGTGTTCAATGAAAATGCTTTAAATACCTTTATGATAATGAGATTGGAACTATTGAAAAATGAAGATGCTATCGCGTCTACATTTTTCCTATATAACTCTATGTAAAACAGTGACCCCTGTTGCGGTCCCAAATTTGACCACAGGGACCCCGACTTAAACAAATCTGTTATGGGGAGAAAATCCATGTTTTATTTGACATGTTTAATGCTGGCACGGTAGAGAAAGACAGATATATATATAACCGCTGTGCACAGAGTTGCTGGTTTAAGGTTTGATTTTCAAAACATATTTTGTAACTGACAATTGTCACGTGGTACTTTTATATCGCGTCTTGTCAAGTATACAAGACATGCGCCGTTCTTTTAATGGCGTTTTCTTTCAGTTCGTGTACCATTTGACAGAATTTTGCATTACAAACGGTTCTCTGTAAACATATTTTATTATGTATAAAACTGACAAATACAGCAGAAACTCTCAGTTAGAGCTATAGGTCTCTTAAAAATAAACGTTTTAGTAAGCGAGGCCATGATAGGACGACTATTGTAAAACGAGCGTTCATATTCAAGAATGGCTTTAGTCAGTCAACAACTCGCCAAAGCTGAATCATTACAATATGTTTGATATACAGTTTGGGTTTTAATCGTATCTGGATAATGTTACTCGTTTTTTTTGTATAATAATAAGACTTTTATTAATGAGAATTCGCATTTGAATCAACTCAATCTTCCATGAGGCCCTCAACATATTTACAAAGAACGACATTGATTCAAACAAAAGAAGTAAACAAGTAGATATATACATATATAAGTGTGTGTGTGTGTGTGTGTGTGTGTGTGTGTCAACTTTGATGAGAGCTACTCTATTTATTAGCATTAATAAGAATTTGTAAATATAAAGCTTTGAACTGATTAATAGAATTTGCATTTTTTATAGAAGACGGAATAAAATTCCATAAACAAGAGCCTGAATAAGCAAACGAATTTCGAAACATTTCAGAATTAGGCTGAAGAGAATACAACTGTAGATTAGAGGATGACCGTAATGTGCATGTATGAACTTTAGCTGTTAGAGTAAATAAATCTTTGAGATATGCAGGAGCCTGGTCATTAAATGATTTATATATAAGTACTGCTTTTTTGAAATCTAACTCTTTCAGGAAACGTCATCCATTTAAGCTCTGTGAATAATTCTGTAGAAGGAGTATCGTAATTTTTATCAAGAATATGTCTAGCAGCTCTCTTTTGAAACCTAACAATTGTATCTACAAGTGAAACATTACAATCTCCCCCAATTACACAACAGTAATGTAAATGTGGTAAAATGTCAGCATTAAAGACATATATGCACACAGTTTAGCGATTGGAGCAGGGTGTTTTAGCAACATTGACAACAATGACAGAGTATGAATATTGTAAAATCAAGAAGTTTGATTATAGAAATGTAAAGTATGATTTAATTACATGTGTATGTATTCTTTGTTAATATGTATTAGCTGTTATATGTCATGGCCATATATTCACATAACATGTTTTGTAAATGACCAATGCCATTTATGTTGGCGATTGCCTAATAATGCCAAGCGAAACAAAGTGTTGATGTAATAACATTTAAAATAACGACATGTCTTTATTTTCATATACGGACCAATATTGGACAGTAAACGTTATTTTGAGGTGATTAAAAAGTACGATAATTTAATAAACGTGAAGCGCGAAGTTGATTAGACCGATTGCAGTAGCAGGTCAATATTCCATAATACTCTCAAAACTGTCCTACCTCAACAATGTTGTGAACCACGTCTATTCTGTCAGCCATTTTGTTTTCATTTACAATAGCTCTTGTTTGTTTTGCCATACCGCTTGCTTCAATTGCATACACTGAAATATAATGATAAATATGTGATTACTAGTAGAGGCGTTCAGCATGCCCATAATAAGAAACATGTAAAAAGCTTTCGTTTGTTTTGCCATACTGCTTGGTTCAATTACATCAAAATGAAATATAAATATATGCATACTGGTGACTAAAACGTCTACTAAGAAACAAAATTAACACTACAGAAGACACTACTAACACTGTTTATAAAGTAATGGACATAAAAAACAAAAACATATCATATAATACAGAAAGGTGTGTCAATTTTTCAAAGAAATGCTTATAACATTTAACTTATATTGGAATTACCATTAATGTTTTTATCAAGAATTAGATAAGAACATAACTGGCAACTTGCATATAACAGCGTTGATGAGTTATATTATTATGACTGTATTATTGTAACGTCTGGATTATTTCAAAGTATTTATAAGTTCTTTAAATAGAGGATACTCTCTCGTTGACAAAATTATAACTCTAGTATTTTTGCAATATTCTAGTTCCTGATTATATGTACTTAACCTCTACTGTATATCTGCTTACAATGTAAGTTGAACATGGTAGAAAACGAATATCATTTTCTATTGGTATGTCCTAAGTATAGAAAACTTTGTCATAAATATTTTGAACGTTATTATTGTCATTGGTCTAATTTGAATAAATTTGAAAGTTTTATGGCCTCCCAATGCACAAAGACAATAAACACTCTATCCAAATATATATATTTTGCCTTCCAAATTAGAATGAATGCTTAGATCATACTTATACTTGCAGTAAATTAATAAATTAATAACATAACTATGTTAATAGTTAAATTATATTTAACCAATATTTATTAACTTTATTTACTTCTCTGATAATCTTATTTTCATGTTTTCACTGTTGTAATATTTGCGTTGGCTATAAACACGCGAGTGATGTTTTATACCGAATAAAATTATTTGTGTTTGTTGTATAGTGTATGGTATTTTTGTTATTACTCATATTGTCAGATAAACCATGAATTTAGTAAATAAACTATGGAATTGAATTGAATTGAGACATGTCCACACATATCAAATGTTTAGTCCCAGCAGTTCCAACAGTTCCTCCGAACATTATCCCGGTTTTAATTCATGGGTTGATTTGTCTAGACGAGCCCGATTAGCTCAGTCGTTAGCGCGTCTGACTATCAGTCTAGGGGTCGTGAGTTCGAATCCCCGCACTGCCACAATCTCCCTTATAGCTGATATACCACATTGCGTATCATTATCGTTCGCCACCGCTGATTTAAGTGAAACAGTTATCAGTTACTTGTGGTGATGGGGTGTGCTCGAGTACTAGTTAACCTTCCAGGATCCCAGGAAACAGTGGTTAAATTAACTGATCATCTATTAGCCCTCGATGGCATAAAAATGACGCTTAATAATCAATCAATCAATCGATCAATCAACTGATTCGTCTAATTGTAACGTATCAATGTTTCTAACAATCAGAGTGATAATCAGCATAGCATACAAACGTCAGAACAGAACATTTATTTTATTAAGATTTGTACAACATCGTCATAACTTATACCACATACAATCTATACAAACGTAAAGTCACTTGACGAATATCGGTTTCTAAGCTCACTTGTGCCAAAGGGTTAATCTGACCTATTCTGAACAGCCGTTGTATGTCGGTCCGTTCGGTCGTCAGCAAACATTACAGACTTAAACATGACAAAGAAATAATACAATGACAAAAGAATGTCGTACGCGAATCAAAGCTGTTTTCCTATTCAGTAAAAATAAATAACTTCCTAAATATTTCCAAAGTAATGTATTCATCATGAAGGACTACATATTAACACGTTACAATTTTATACAGCATAATTTGCTGTTTTGCACTAAGTGAGTGGACGAAACACTTCTGCTGTATAGTTTAACGAAATAATTTTCATCCATGCCGACAAACATTATAACAATAAAAGCTTCCTAATGAATTATCTCCATTTTCTTTACACTTCTTATAATGAGCAAGACAAAATATATTAATTAACACTGAGGTAAGAGCACTTGATAACTAATATAACTGATATTGTACATCGTGGACACTACAGTTATAGATGTGTCACAAGTATATGATGTATAGAGTAAAGAGCAGTTAACATTATACGTTCATAACTATAACTAACACTGCAATATCCCATGACATTCTAAATAGATTTGTAAGAGGTTCTACAAAATTATGCATACTGAGTTTAGCGTGGTATTCGTATTCTGTATTTTGATATTCAACACGAAACTAGAGCTAACCCCAACTTTCTCATCCACCAATATTAACGGCATGCTGAAGTATCGAAAAATAAAAGATGATCTTAATAAATATTTTATTCAACGGCAAAAATCGAAACACAAAAGTTTCATGAGTAGTCAGATTCCGACAACAAAAGAGTATTAAAATATTATTTTAATATTTCAGTTTTTAATACTAACAAGAAAATATCGGTGGAACCGATAGATGCTGACCATCTGTACCGGCTACTTGGTTGAAAAATACCAAACTGCAAAGCAGGAACAATATGTGGCTCTGCACTTCACAGAACTCATTCGCAAATCACTGAACCGGAACAAAATGACAATATGCGCAGATCATAGCTAGTTTTACAGAATAAAAACAAGCGGTTGTAGCGAAATAGCGTCATGACGACAATATGCACATTTCCACTTGGTAATCATGCATCTTAGCAAGTTCCATAAAATTCCAATCACAGGTTGTAGAAAAATAGAGCGGAGAAGAATTTGGTCACAGACTGAATCAAAGGGCCATAACTCCGTGAAAAATCATCAAACACAAACATAGCAAGTTCGATAAAATTCCAACCTGAGGTTGTAGAAAAATAATGCAGACAATAATTTGGTCACAGACTCAATGAAAGGGCCGTAACTCCATGAAAATTCATCGAACCGGAAATCATAAACAATATGCGCATCTGCACTTGGTAATGATGCATCCTAGCAAGTTTCATAAAATTCAACATGGGGTTGTAGAGAAATAGCGCGGACAATAATTTGGTCACATACTCAATGAAAGGGCCATTACTCCGTGAGAAATCATCAAACCTGAACACAAAGGCAATATGCGTATCTGCACTTGGTAATGATGCATCCTAGCAAGTTTCACAAAATTCCAACATAGGGTTGTAGAGAAATAGCGCGGACAATAATTTGGTCACAGACTCAATCAAAGGGCCATAACTCCGTGAAAAATCACCGAACCGGAACACATAGACAATATGCGCATCTGCACTTGGTAATGATGCATCCTAGCAAGTTTCAAAAACTTCCAACATGGGGTTGTAGAGAAATAGCACGGACAAGAATTCGGTCACAAACAGAATCAAAGGGCCATTACTCCGTGAACAATCATTGAACCGGAACACAAAGATAATATGTGCATCTGCACTCGGTAATGGTGCATCCTAACAAGTTTCATAAAATTCTAACCAGAGGTTGTAGAGAAATAGCCCGGACAAGAACTTGGGGACGGGCGGACGGACGTTCTCACGAATGGGTATTTAAGTGGCTTATTTGCGTCAATCGTATACTTGTGTGGCTAAATTTTAGAGAATTTTAGCCCCATAAAAGAAAGAAAGCCACATAAAAGCCGTTTTTAAGTGGCTAGAAACAGCCACGTAATTATTTTTCAACAGATTTTCAACTGTCCATAAAAATTACTAACCCTAAACCTTAGACACTTAACTACCCATTTGTGTGTACGGATGCACGCACGGACGAAGCGGCGACTATATGCTTCCCCCCTTTGGGAGAGTATAAAAAAGGATCCCACCAGAAATGCATATTTTAAAAATATGTGCGTTTTAGGTGGGCTTCATGCCAAAGATTTAGCCCTGCTTATGTCGTCGTGATAAAGCTTTGCTGTGTCGACCACCGACAAAATGATCATACGCGACGAGGACTACTTTTTATTCAACGAATTTCATTTTCAATCATGTATATATGCAAGCAGAAACAAATCAAACAACAAAAATACATTGTGATCATTGTATTATGTCAGTTTAAAAATAATGTTGCATAAAATAACCCAAAAACTCTAATATAACTGCTTAATGTAAAAACAAAAATAAGAGAAAACGCCAGAGACACCTGTAGCGTATTGGTTTTCCTTTCAGCGCTACACGTGTTATTTGGAGTGCCTGAAACTATTCACTACTACGATTTTGCTAATTCGCATTTCGAACCTGCCAAATTGAAGAGCATTTAGACGAGTGTTTCATTTTTACCATAAGATTCTGAGAGCCTGTTTTCAATAAAACAAGCGCTAAAATAGCAATGTACTTGGATAACGTTTTGAAGATACGTATACTTTATAAATTATTTTGTTTTTATGGAAATAGAGAGTTTTAATATTGAATTGAATTGACTGTAACTCCAGGGATCGTGAGTTTGTATTCGGACAAGGTCACACCCTTTGTTATTGATGACCAGACATTAATTTTGTTTTAAAGTCATAACATGCGGTGAAGTAGTCAGAGATAATGTGTGTCTTGTATTGGTTAAATGCCTAGCTGATCCCGGCAACGATGATGGGTAGTGCTTCGTGTTATTGGACAACGCATTTTATCTTCTTTGGCTTTATACTGTCAAATAAATAATTTAAAACTAAACTAGTGCTACTGCAGCGTGTATGCCCGCACCGATGGTTGGGTTTTATTCTCCACCGACACGAACTAGTTCATCAGCAATCTTCTATAATTTGAACATCTGCTAGGATTTATTCAGGACAACGTTCTTTTGTTTTAGACGTTACGTGAGATAAAGGAAGATTGATGGGGACAAATATATCGCCCTATTAAATACAAATTGTATAATAAACAGCCCCGACCTGCAACATTGGTAGGAGAGATACGTTTACTGTTTCTTGAAAATCATTTAATCATTTTAAAGACGTGCAATAAAATGTGCACTCTTTAAATATGGCACAAAAGCATGCTTATATTCCGGAGACCGCAACGACTCATTGTCAAGCAAGCTAACTTTGAAACCATTTTATTGCAAAATTATGTACTTGTATTGATATTGGTATTTGGTGTTGTTTAAAGCGCCCTGTACTTGTATTAATACTGATATTGGTATTTGGTGTTGTTTAAAGCGCCCTGTACTTGTATTAATACTGATATTGGTACCTGGTGTTGTTCAGAGCGCTATGTACTTGTATTAATACTGATATTGGTATTTGGTGTTTAAAGCGCCCTGTACTTGTATTAATACTGATATTGGTATTTGGTGTTGTTAGAGCGCTCTGTACTTGTATTAATACTGATATTGGTATTTGGTGTTTTTAAGAGCACTCTGTACTTGTGTTGTTAAGAGCGCTCTGTACTTGTATTCATACTGATATTGGTTTTTGGTGTTGTTAAGAGCGCTCTGTACTTGTATTCACACTGATATTGGTATTTGGTGTGGTTTAGAGCGCTCTGTACTTGGATTTTGAAACAATTACAAAAATTAAGACATATTCCGCAATGGCTCATTATCAAATAAGTTAACTTTAAAATCGTTTATTGTAATTGTATTTATAATAATATTGGTACTGGTATTTGGTGTTTGAAGTTATTTAAAACTTAAGACATTTTTTTCCGTTAGAATTGATACTTGACAGAAAAAATGTCTTGCTAAACGACACTACACATGATAGTGCCGAGTGTTGTTCAGAGCGCTCTGTACTTGTATTAATACTGATATTGGTATTTGGTGTTTAGAGCGCCCTGTACTTGTATTAATACTGATATTGGTACCTGGTGTTGTTCAGAGCGCTCTGTACTTGTATTAATACTGATATTGGTATTTGGTGTTTAGAGCGCCCTGTACTTGTATTAATACTGATATTGGTATTTGGTGTTGTTAGAGCGCTCTGTACTTGTATTCATACTGATATTGGTATTTGGTGTTGTTAAGAACGCTCTGTACTTGTGTTGTTTAGAGCGCTCTGTACTTGTATTCATACTGATATTGGTATTTGGTGTTGTTAGAGCGCTCTGTACTTGTATTCATACTGATATTGGTATTTGGTGTTGTTAAGAGCGCTCTGTATTTGTGTTGTTTAGAGCGCTCTGTACTTGTAATCATACTTATATTGGTATTTGGTGTGGTTTAGAGCGCTCTGTACTTGGATTCTGAAACAATTACAAAAATTAAGACATATTCCGCAATGGCTCATTATCAAATAAGTTAACTTTAAAATCATTTATTGTAATTATATTTATAATAATATTGGTACTGGTATTTGGTGTTTGAAGTTATTTAAAACTTAAGACATTTTTTTTCGTTAGAATTGATACTTGTCAGAAAAAATGTCTTGCTAAACAACACTACACATGACAGTGCCGAGGAATCGATTTGTTTGTATATGCATTGCGCATCTAGTAACGGTATTTCAATTACTTAGCAGCGGTCATTGCAACTAATCATCGATCCTGGGATCTGCCAGGCGATTGACTAGACATACCTTATCACTGACTACTTCCCAACACATTATCAGGTGAAATATACCATAACTTTTGAACAAAGTTCATAGTCAGTCATCATTGAGGGTGTGATTAAATCTGTCGGAATTAAAACGCAATTTATAAGACAAACTATATGAATTTTGCGTTTCTACCAGTTAAAAGGCCTCCCCTAACTTTCCAAAAGCGCAGATCTTTAATCTCAGATAAGCTGCATGTTTCCATGAAGCGCCTGCTGCACAACGATTTAATTGGAAGAGCAATGAAAATGTTACAAAAACATTGCGCAATCTCATATCGAACTCACGTTTTATCTACGGAGAACCAAGATTGCATTTCATACTTTTATGCATCAGTTTTTACGAGGTGACTCTTCTTTTAAGATTGCTTGGACATTTATGATATCTGGGAAGAGATGTTTATATTCGTTGAGTAACATAAATATTTATTTTATATCCATACGCACATTTATGCTGTATTGAAACACATTAATAGTTCTTGCAAATAAAAGCCAGTCATTACGATGCATGTCTGAATGGTTCAGTATAAGTCGGTGCATGCAATCAAAGGAGTATGCTATTATCACGTGCATCACACAGAGGAGTTCGATTTTATTTTATTGAGACGAATATTTAAAATTGATAAGATAGGATAAATACGTTTTGTTTATGGAAAAATCGAGATGTTTTCCCCATATGTATCGTGTAGTCGTAATCTAAGATCACTCATGTTTATCGCCTGTTTACCGCCATTATTTATCAGTACCGATATTAGAAGTTATTGATTAGAATAAGTCTATCCAATTTGAAACAGTTGTTAGATAAAACGAACCATTTTAAGGTAGTAAAAGGTTTCTTTCATCTTAAAATGAGGAATTATCTAAGACGTCTACATTTGATGTGCTGAATTAAATCTATACCAATGGTTTATAATATGCATTATCACAAATGTTTAAAACAGTAAAGTGGATATGAATATCGCTGGTTAACACAACAGCTTAACAAGTACAGCTGATTGGAACTTCAACATTGAAGGTGTTTCCGTCATACCGCAGTACTTAATTTTTGCTAACTTGTCAGGTTCGAGACCAGTTCAATCAGACATTTATTACTACAAGAAAGTTTGACAGTTACCTGTAGCAGAATTTGTTGATGCTGCGTTAGTGTCTCTCTTTGGCATTAAAACTGGTATATCCAATGCCAGCTTGACGAATATAGTATGTCAACTCATCGGAACCAAGGGCTAAATCTGAGCAATTCTGAATGTCAGGCGTGTCTGTTGTCCGTAGTTCGTCCGTCCAGTCGTCCATAAAGGACATCATTTTTACAGACGTTACAATTTTTGACAGAATAATTTGCAGTTTTTGCTCTAAGTAAGTAGACGAAACAATTCTGCTGCATTGTTTTACGATACAATATCCATTCATTCCGACAAACGTATAACAATAAAAGCTTCCCAATGCTTTATTTCCACTTTGTTTACACTTCTTACAATTAGCAAGACAAAACATATAAATCAACATTGAGGTAAGTGCACTTGATAACTAATATAACTGACAGTGCACATCGTAGGGACTACACTTACAGATATGTCACAAGTATATGATGTATAGAGTATAGAACAGTTAACAGTATACGTTTATCATTAAGACCGCGGCGTGGTCTTATGATATAGCGTCCGCCTCGCATGCAGAAGGTCGTGGGTTCAATCCCCGACCGGGTCATACCAAAGACTTTAAAAATGGTGCTATAAGCTTCTTCGCTTGACGCTTTGCATTTAGAGGAGAGTTCTAGGTCTGGTCGGCCTGGTGTCGGTATAATGTGACTGGGTGGGGTATCATACCATGAGTCTGCGGCATGATACTCCAGTGTGGCAGCGCTTAGAATACTGTCTCAAGTAGACACCGTCGCGATATGACTGAAAAATTGTTGAAAGCGACGCTAAACACCATACAACTACAACAACAACGTTCATCATCATTATTATTATTGCCATATTCCATGACATTCTAAATAGATTTGTTAAAGATTTTACAAAATTCTGCATACTGAGTTAAGCGCGATATTCGTATTTTGTTTTTTGATAGCCATCTTGAAACTAACCCTAACCCCAACCTGTTGAAGTGATATACGCTTAAATACTGAAAGATAAAAAAATGAAGATAATAAAGACTTAACGACAAAATTATTTGACAAAAACTAAACACAAAAACTCCATTAATAATCATATTCAAAATGTTGTTTTAATTATCGATTTTAACACAGACTACAAAAAGACCCCACAAGAATGCATATTTTGAAATTGTATACTTTATACAACAAAGGTACATGTAGATTAATATTAAAAGTAACAGCGTAATATCATATATTTAAGACAGAAATCCACACTGTGTAAATGTGTTACTTGTTTAACGTTGATGTTTAGCTTATTACACGAGATGCTTTATGTAATAACAAATTGATTGTAATTAGGAAACGCCAAGTTTGCACGAGATACCTGTAACGTATAGGTATTCCTTTCAGCGCTACACGTGTTATTTGGAGTGCCTGAAATTACTCCCTACTACGAGTTGTTGCTAAGTCGCGTTTTGTACCTCTCAAATTGAAGAGCATTTAGATTTACCATTATATTCTGAGAGCCTGTTTACAGTTAAACAAGCACTAAAATAGCAGTGGACTTGGATTACGTTTTGAAGATATGTCTGTTTTATAGAAGTTTTTGCTTCAGGTTTTTGTGGAAATAGAGAGCTTTAATATTTTATTGAATTGATTTATTGTTTTACGGCGTATTAATACACGCGAAAGTCAGACAGTATACAGTAATTAGTTTTGACAGCAAGTTTAGTAACAGTTTGTAATCCAAACAATCAAACTACACGATTCTATAATAACAATAGAAACCCTCTCATTTCAATTTTCTCGTGCTACAGGAATCATTCATGATTTCTTACTCTCTTAACCTACTTCATTTTTGTGAATGAACGTTTACTAAACGACATACATATATTTCCAAGGGTCATAAAACCATACAAAGTCAATGGAAGGAAGTACTATAATTTACTGTACGACGGTATATTAATAGTCAGCAAGTGTTTTCATTCCTCAACATTTACACAAATGCATGTACCTCTGCCAGGTAGTGTTTCCGCATGAAGTGCACGTGTACCAATCAGCGTAAAAAAAGCCATGTAAATTGTTTCACATAGACACGTTTTTGATAACTCGACACAATCACAAAGTTAACATTTGAAATGGCTCGTTTAAGGTAGTTCCCGGTGTTCCTACATATTGCCTAAATTATCAAAAATCGGTATAATTGTCTCAGTTTTCGTTCTAATTTTGTTTTTATTACAAGAAATAAAATAAGTAATTTAAAAATGCTAATAAAAACAATTTTGCTTGAACAAAAATCGTTCGACAAATATATACCCCTAGGAGGCGCTGTTTACGAGATTCTGCGGATCTATAATAAAAAAAAAAGCTAAAACGAAAGCTGATACTTCGTAGTATAAGTGTACATATTTTTGATGATTTACGCCAAATGTTGAAAAATCAGATAAGAACAACACGAACTTCTTTAAATGTTCACGAACGAAACTTTGTGATTGTGATCAATACATCAAATGTTTACGTTAATACCGTTCATAGTTTGCAATAATAGTTTGTGTTAAGAATACATTACATTTTCTGTCTTTTAAATAACCAATGTGTACTTGCTGGTAATTTGAATCGCACAGCGAAAATAAAGATTCTTTCGACGCAGAAAACTTAAAACAAACCCAATACGTGTGCTATTGTTAGAGCAATGGTCCAAAGACCCTTTACCAGGGCCGTGTTTCTAATTCTTGGAAAAATGACCATTTTCCTCTTTGGCTGTCAAGTAAATAATTTAAAACTAAACTAGATGATCGCAGATTCGACCCTTTCCTAGGGCTGTCTTTCGAGTTATCGGACAACGTATTCTTTGGCTTTATGCTGTCAAATTAATAATTTAAAACTAAACTAGAGCTACTGTAATGTGTATGCCCACACCGATGGTTGAGTTTTTATTCTCCACTGACACGAACCAATTCATCAGCAATATCTATAATGGGAACATCAGCTGGGATTTATTCGGGGCACCGTTCTTTTGTTTTAGACGTTACGTGAGATAAAGGAAGATTGATGGGGGCAAATATAACAAATATATTGCCCCATTAAATTCAACTGGAATAATTATCAGCTACAACCTGCAACATTGGTATGAGAGATACGCTGTTTCTTGGAAATAATTTAATAATTTTAAAGGCGTGCAATTAAATGCGCAATGTTAAGATATTGGCACAAAAGTAGGCTAATATTCCCAAAATCACAACGGCTGATTGTCAAGCGAGCTACCGTCGGAATCCTTTTATTGCATTTATAATTATATAAATATTGGTATTGATATTTGGAGTGATGTATGCTGCGCTGAACTTGATCTTTGAAACAAGTAACAACTTATGATATATGTTTCGGTAGAACCTGTGCTAGGCAGACCAATACTTTGCTCAAGTACACAAGAAAGACACAACGAATGGCAGTCACGGGGAATCAACTTGTTTGTATGGGTTTTTTCCCTTTTTTTCAACTTTGTTTTAATTATTTGGCAGCGTTTAGTGTACCTTATCATTGTTCCAGGGATCTGTTAGGCGGTGAACCAGTACAAGACAACCCTTAACTCTCTAAGATAATGACTACTTACACACATTTATTGAAGTGGAAAATTCATTGCGATATACCGAAGTTCATTGTCAATAAGATTGTCTGCCGGACTCTCTCTCTCTCTCTCTCTCTCTCTCTCTCTCTTCTCTCTCTCTTTCTCTCTCTCTCTCTCTCTCTCTCTCCAAAGATAAGTACTAAAACTAACAACACATTATATATTATTTCAGTATTTAAATCATTTATGTAACGGCATACACAATTGCAATTAGAAAAACAAAGGAATAAATTGGAAAAAAGTTTGTTGAAGATTTTCTTGTATCATCATCTATCAATTTATTTTTTGCTCTTATATCAATTAAAATTAACTATTTTAGATATGTTTTTCCAATTAAAAGGTCTCCCATAGCTTTCTAAAAGCGCAGATCTTAAATCTCAGATAAGCTGCATGTTTCCATAAAGCGCCTGCTGTACAACGATTTAATTGGAAGAGCAATGAAAATGTTACAAAAACATTGCGCAACCTCATATCGAACTACAAGTTTTATCTACAGAGAACCAAGATTGCATTGTATACTTTTATGCATCAGTTTTTACGAGGTGACTTTTCTTTTAAGATTGCTTGGACGTTTATGATATCAGGGAAGGGATGTTTATTTTCGTTGAGTAACATTAATATTCTTTTTATATCCGTACGCACATTTATGCTGTATTGAAACGCATTAATAGTTCTTGCAAATAAAAGCCAATCATTACGATGCATGTCTGAATGGTTCAGTATAAGTCGGTGCATGCAATCAAAGGAATATGCTGTAACCACGTGCATCACGATTTTATTTAAAATTGATAAGATAGGATAAAAACGTTTTGTTTATGGAAAAATCGAGATGTTTTCCCCATATGTATCGTGTAGTCGTAATCTAAGATCACTCATGTTTATCGCCTGTTTACCGCCATTATTTATCGGTACCGATATTAGAAGTTATTGATTTGAAATATTTTATCCAATTTGAAACGGTTGCTGGATAAAACGAACCATTTCAAGGTAGTTAAAGGTTTCTTTCATCTTAAAAGGAGGAATTATTTAAGATGTCTACATTTGATGTGCTGATTCAAATCTATACCAATGGTTTATAATATTCATTTCACAATGTTTAAAACAGTAAAGTGGATATGTATATCACTGGTTAACACAACAGCTTAACAAGTACAGCTGGTTGGAACTTCAACAATGAAGGTGTTTCCGTAATACCGCAGTATATAATTCTGCTAACTTGTCAGGTTCGAGACCAGTTCAGTCAAAGACATTTATTATTACAAGAAAGTTTGACAGTTACCTGTAGCAGATTTGGTTGATGCTGCGTTAGTGTCTTAGTACTTAACATATGCAGTAAAGTGTCTTGTTCAAGGACACCACATACAGCCGTGGTGGAGGATCGAACCCATGACCCTCCGATCATGGGTTCGGTGCTCTACCACTGGACCATCCGCTCCACTTATGCTCTGTCTTGCATTAAAACTTGAATATATACAATGCCAGCTTGACGAATATAGGATGTCAACTCATCGGAACCAAGGGCTAAATCTGAGCAATTCTGAATGTCAGGCGTGTCTGTTGTCCGTAGCTCGTCCGTCCGGTCGTCCATAAAAGACATCATTTTTACAGACGTTACAATTTTTGACAGGATGGTTTGCAGTTTTTGCACTTAGTAAATAGACGAAACACTTCTGCTGCATTGTTTTACGATATAATATCCATTCATTCCGACAAACGTTATAACAATAAAAGCTTCCCAATGCTTTATTTCCACTTTGTTTACACTTCTTACAATTAGCAAGACAAAACATATTAATTAACATTGAGGTAAGAGCACTTGATAACCAATATAACTGATATTGTACATCGTAGACACTACACCTATAGATGTGTAACTGGTATATGATGAACAGTTTACAGTATACGTTCATAAGTATTACTACCACTGCCATATTCCATGACATTCTAAATAGATTTGCGAGAGGTTTTACAAAATGCTGCATACTGAGTTTAGTAAGATATTTGTGTTTTGTTTTTGATAGCCATCTTGAAACTAACCCTAATCCCAATCTTTACTTAACGACAAAATTATTTGACGAAAACCAAAACACAAAACTTCATTAGTAATCATATTCAAAATGTTGTTTTAATTTTCGATTTTAAAAAAGACTACAAAAAGACCCCACAAGAATGCATATTTTGAAATTGTATATTTTATTCAATAAAGGTACATGTTGATTAATATTAAAAGTAACAGCGTAACATTATATATTTAAGACAGAAATCCACACTATGTAAATGTGTTTCCTGTTGAACGTGGATGTTTATCTTATTTAACAAGATGCTTAATGTAAAAACAAATTGATTGTAATTAAAAAAACGCCAGGTTTGCACGAGACACCTGTAACATATTGGTATTCCTTTTAGCGATAGGTGTGTTATTTGGAGTGCCTGAAACTAATCACTACTACGAGTTTGCTAATTCGCGTTTTGTACCTCTCAAATTGAAGAGCATTTATACGAGTGTTCCATTTTTACCATTAGATTCTGAGAGCCTGTTTTCAATAAAACAAGCACTAAAATAGCAATGCACTTGGATTACATTTTGAAGATGTCTGTTTTATAAAAATTGTTGTTTCAGGTTTTTGTGGAAATAGAGTGTTTTAATATTTCATTGAACTGATTTATTGTTTTACGGCGCACCATAAACGCGAAAGTCAGACAGTATACAGTAATTAGTTTTGACAGCAAGTTTAGTAACAGTTTGTAATCCAAACAATCAAAATACACGATTCTATAACAACAATAGGAACCCTCTTATTTCAATTTACTCGTGCTACAGGAATCATTCGTGATTTCTTACTGTCCTATTCTACTTAATGTTTGTGAATGAACGTTTACTAAACGACAAAAATATATTTCTAAGGGTCATAAAACCATACAAAGTCAATAGAAGGAAATACTATAATTTACTGTACGACGGTATATTAATAGTCAGCACGTGTTCCAATTCCTCAACGTTTACACAAATGCATGTACCTGCCAGGTAAAATTTCCGCATGAAGTGCACGGTTAACAATTAGCGTGAATAATTCCCAATAACCTCAGTCGGTTACGCGTCTGACTATCAATCCAGGGGTCCTGAGTTCGAATCCCTCGCCCGGCAACAGTCTCCGTGATGATTGATATACGACATTGTGTCTCATTATCAATAGTCTCTCACCGCTGATTCAAGTGGGAAATTTATCAGTTACTTGCGGAGATGGGGTGTGCTCGAGTGCTGGTTCATCCCAGGGAACAGTGGTTAGGTTAACTGATAGTCTATTAGCCCTTGATGGCATAAAATGACGCTAAATATTCAATCAATCAATCAAATCACATAGACACGTTGTTTATAACTCGACACAATCACAAAGTTAACACATGAAATGGCTCGTTTAAGGTAGTTCCCGGTGTTCCTACATATTGCGTAAATTATCAAAAAATAGGTATTATTGTCTCAATTTTCGTTCAAATTTGTGTTTTTTACAAGAAATAAAAAAACTAATTTAAAAATGTTTTTAAAAACAATTTTGTTCGAACAAAAATCGTTCGATAAATATGTACCGCTAGGAGGCGCTGTTAACGAGATTCTGCGGATCTATAATAAAGAAAAAAAGCTAAAACGAAAGCTGATACTTCGTAGTATAAGTGTACATATATTTGATGATTTACCAGGGCCGTGTTTCATATTCTTGGAAAAACGACCTTCATCTTCTTTGGCTTTATACTGTCAAATAAATAATTTAAAACTAAACTAGATGATCCATGACATATTCGACCCTTTCCTAGGGCCGTGTTTTGTGTTATCGGACAACGTATTCTATAGCTTTATGCTGTTAAATCAATAATTTAAAACTAAACTAGTGCTACTATAGCGTTTATGCCCACACCGATGGTTGGGTTTTATTCTCCACCGACACGAACTAATTCATCAGCAATCTTCTACAATGGGAACATCAGCTTGGATTTATTCAGGGCACCGTCCTTTTGTTTTAGACGTTACGTGAGATAAAGGAAGATTGATGGGGGCAAATATAACAAATATATTGCTCCATTAAATTCAAATGATATAATTATCAGCCCCGACCTGCAACATTGGTATGAGAGATACGCTAACTGTTGCTTGGAAATCATTTAATCATTTTAAAGAGGTGCAATTAAAATTCGCACTAGATACTGGCACAAGATTATGCTTTTATTCCGAAAACCACAACGGCTGATTGTCAAGGAAGCAAATATTAAAATCATTTTATTGCAGTTGTAATTGTATTTATATTGGTATTAGTATTTGGTGTGATGTACGCTGCTCTGAACTTAGACCTTGAAACAATATAACTTATGACATATTTTTTTCGGTAGATCCTGTGCTAAACATACCGATATTTTGCTCAAGGACACCGCAAATGACAGTTGCGGGGAATTGATTTGTTTGTATGAGGTTTTGTTCCCTTTTTTCAACGTTATTTCAATTATTTATCAGCAACTAGTGCACTTAATCATCGTTCCCTGGATTTGTTAGGCGGTGAACCAACACAAGACAAACCTTATCTCTGTAAGACATTGACTACTTACACACATATTTTGAGGTGTAATATACATAGCTTTAGACCAAAGTTCTTGATCAGAAAGATAGCCGG
Source organism: Panopea generosa (assembly GCA_029582155.1). NCBI lineage: Eukaryota > Metazoa > Mollusca > Bivalvia > Adapedonta > Hiatellidae > Panopea > Panopea generosa. The sequence continues at coordinate 67,580,416 of CM055903.1, read as the reverse complement.
ACTCTCTCTCTCTCTCTCTCTCTCTCTCTCTCTCTCTCTCATTTTATATTATTGCAGGATCTAAATCAGTTATGTAACGGCATATACATAGTCCACTATTGCAACAAGAAAAAGAAAGGAATAAATTGAAAAAAAAAGAAGTTTTTTTGCTTTTCTCATATCGTCATCTAACAGTTTATTTTTTGCTTTTATATCAATTAAGACAAACAATTTTAAATATATTTTCCCAATTAAAAGGCCTCCCATAACTTTCCAAAACAGATCTTAAATCTCAGATAAACTGCTTGTTTCAATAACGCGCGTGTTGTACAACAATTTAATTGAAAGAGCAATAAAACCGAGTCGTTATTTCGTTACAAAAACATTGCGCAATCTCATATCGAACTACAAGTTTTATTTACGTAGAAACAAGATTGCATTTCATACTTTCATACGTCAGATTTTACGAGGTGACTTTTCTTTTAAGATTAATTGGACGTTTATGATATCAGGGAAGAGATGTTTATTTCCGTTGAGTAACATTAATATTCTTTTTATATCCGGTCCTTGTATTTATGCGGTATTGAAACGCATTAATAGTTCTTGCAAATAAAAGCCAGATATTATGGTGCAGGTCGGAATTGTTCAGTATAAGTCGGTGCATGCAATCAAATGAGTATGCTGCGTGCATCACGTGCATCACACAGAGACGTTCGATTTTATTTTGTTGAGACGAATTTAAGAAAGGATAAATACTATTTTTACAATATCTCGTATCGTACGTTTCGTTTATAGAAAAATCGAGTTGTTTTCCCGATATGTATCGCGTCATCATGTTTATCGCAATTATTAATCGGTACCGATATTAGAAAATATCGATTATTACAAGTTTATGCAATTTGAAACGATTGCTAGATAAAACGAACAATCTCCCGGCAGTAAAAGGTTGCTTTCATCTGAAAAGGAAGAACCGTTTAATATGTCTACATTCTGTTTGCTAAATCAATTAAGACTGTATGCTTATATCCTTTATATGTTCAAGCCTTGAACCTGTAGTTTTGGCTATATAACTATTCGATGTAAATTTGATTAAAATATATAAACACCCTCGTAGACGGACGGATACAGGTGCAGACTGTAAAAGTTAACTTACATACGGCGGACGGATACGGATGCAAACTGTAAAACTTAACGTACAGACGACGGACAGATACGGGTGCAGACTGTAAAAGTTAACGTACACACGACGGATGGATACGGGTGCAGACTGTAAAACTTAACGTACAGACGACGGACGGATACGGGTGCAGACTGTAAAATGTTAATGCACACACGACGGACGGATACGGGTGCAGACTGTTAAAGTTAACGTATACACGACGGACGGATACGGGTGCAGACTGTAAAAGTTAACGCACACACGACGGACGGATACGGGTGCAGCCTGTAAAAGTTAACGCACACACGACGGATGGATACGGGTGCAGAATGTAAAAGTAAACGCACACACGACGGACGGATACGGGTGCAGACTGTAAGAGTTAACGTTCAGTCGACGGACGGATACAGGTGCAGACTGTAAAACTTAACGTACACACGACGAATGGATACGGGTGCAGACTGTAAAATGTTAATGCACACACGACGGACGGATACGGGTGCAGACTGTTAAAGTTAACGTTCAGACGACGGACGGATACGGGTGCAGACTGTAAAAGTTAACGTACACACGACGAATGGATACGGGTGCAGACTGTAAGAGTTAACGTTCAGTCGACGGACGGATACAGGTGCAGACTGTAAAACTTAACGTACACACGACGAATGGATACGGGTGCAGACTGTAAAATGTTAATGCACACACGACGGACGGATACGGGTGCAGACTGTTAAAGTTAACGTATACACGACGGACGGATACGGGTGCATACTGTAAAAGTTAACGCACACACGACGGACGGATACGGGTGCAGCCTGTAAAAGTTAACGCACACACGACGGATGGATACGGGTGCAGACTGTAAAAGTAAACGCACACACGACGGACGGATACGGGTGCAGACTGTAAAAGTAAACGTACACACGACGGACGGATACGGGTACAGATTGTAAAAGTTAACGCACACACGACGGACGGATACGGGTGCAGACTGTTAAAGTTAACGTTCAGACGACGGACGGATACGGGTGCAGACTGTAAAAGTTAACGTACACACGACGAATGGATACGGGTGCAGACTGTAAGAGTTAACGTTCAGTCGACGGACGGATACAGGTGCAGACTGTAAAAGTTAACTTACATACGGCGGACGGATACGGATGCAAACTGTAAAACTGAACGTACACACGACGAATGGATACGGGTGCAGACTGTAAAAGTTAATGCACACACGACGGACGGATACGGGTGCAGACTGTTAAAGTTAACGTATACACGACGGACGGATACGGGTGAAGACTGTAAAAGTTAACGTATACACGACGGACGGATACGGGTGCAGACTGTTAAAGTTAACGCACACACGACGGACAGATACGGGTGCAGACTGTAAAAGTTAACGCACACACGACGGACGGATACGGGTGCAGACTGTAAAAGTTAACGCACACACGACGGACGGATACGGGTGCAGACTGTTAAAGTTAACGCACACACGACGGACAGATACGGGTGCAGACTGTAAAAGTTAATGCACACACGACGGACGGATACGGGTGCAGACTGTAAAAGTTAACGCACACACGACGGACGGATACGGGTGCAGAATGTAAAAGTAAACGCACACACGACGGACGGATACAAGTACAGATTGTAAAAGTTAACGCACACACGACGGACGGATACGGGTGAAGACTGTAAAAGTTACCGTTCAGACGACGGACGGATACGGGTGCAGATTGTAAAAGTTACCGTTCAGACGACGGACGGATACGGGTGCAGACTGTAAAAGTTAACGCACACACGACGGACGGATACGGGTGAAGACTGTAAAAGTTACCGTTCAGACGACGGACGGATACGGGTGCAGACTGTAAAAATTAACGCACATACGACGGACGGATACGGGTGTAGACTGTAGAAGTTAACGCACACACGACGGACGGATACGGGTGCAGACTGTTAAAGTTAACGCACACACGACGGGCGAATACGGGTGCAGAATGTAAAGGTTAACGCACACACGACGGACGGATGCGGGTGCAGACTGTTTAAGTTAACCCACACACGGCTGCAGACTGTGAAAGTTAACGCACACACGACGAACGGATACGGGTGCAGACTGTAAAAGTTAACGCACACACGACGGCAGATACGGGCTCAGACTGTAAAAGTTAACGCACAGACGACGGACGTATACGAGTGCAGACTGTAAAGGTTAACGCACACACGACGGACGGATACGGGTGCAGACTGTTAAAGTTAACCCACACACGGGTGCAGACTGTGAAAGTTAACGCACACACGACGGCAGATACGGGTTCAGACTGTAAAAGTTAACGTACACACGACGGACGGATACGGGTGTAGACTGTACGAGTTAACGCACACACGACAGACGGATACGGGTGCAGACTGTAAAAGTTAACTAACACACGACAGACGGATACGGGTGCAGACTGTAAAAGTAAACGTACACATGACAGACGGATACGGGTGCAGACTGTAAAAGTTAACTAACACACGACAGACGGATACGGGCGCAGACTGTAAAAGTTAACTTACACACAACGGACGGATACGGACGCAGACTGTTAAATTAAACGTACACATGACGGACAGGTGCAGACTGTAAAAGTTAACGTACAGATGTTAGAAGGAAGTAATTGAAATTGTGTTATCACTAGATTGCGCTACGCACCGACCTGTGTCCCAACGCATGGACTTGGGATTTGTTGTCATTAGAACTATATCATATCGAATTTTTTCCCGTAACAGTATCAGGAATAAATCAATGAAGTCTTTATACTTCGAAACAGCATTCAACACCCAGTTTATTCTGCTTATGTGGTTCGATAAATCCGTTAGTTACAGTCGCCTCTTGTATAATACCTGCCTCAATGAGAATTTTTTCCAGTACGAAAATGGTTGAGGGCTCAGTCTATTCAAAATATTTACCTGACGTTTATTAATATTTATTTCAAAGAAATATGAAATAAGAGACAATTTATGAGCATATTTCTATTAAAGATCATCTACAACTTTCTGTTCAGTTATGATGGAAAGTTTATTGAATCACAATGAGGAAGGTCCCATTCAAAGACGATGATTGCTTTATCTTATTTAGAAGAAATTCGTTAAAGTACACAAGTCGACTTTTCCCATTTTATTCGTCAAAACTTTACCTTAACGCAATACCGGCCAATGAGTGACTTTATCACGGGCCGTGATTTAGTATTTGTTCAACAGAATTAAAGAATTTTGCAGTGCAGAAACAATATACAATATAAGTTATTGAACAGAATATCCTTTATATATGATGTCTGATATTAATATGCAGCTTTACTGCTTATATCGAAAAAATATCGGCGATATAGGTGATGCCCCTTTAAAATAGTCCATGTCTTCTTACCACCCAATCTGATCACCTCGGCCTTTATGCTACGCAATATTATACGGAGGATACAGACATACCCGATGTTTCACGATTGCTTACCACCCTAACCAACATTAGATAACAGACCAATCGGAGTTAGTGACGTCATCTGGTGAAACACATTAAAGCAATAGGACATTCACTTTACTGTGCTAATATCTACAGGAACACAATATATTCTTATGCTGATTTAAGTTCTATTTACAACATCGCAAAATGAAAAAGACAATTTTCTAAATAACCATTCTATTTCAGAATAGTTCAGTTGTGTTTATTTTTTCAAAAGTGAAGATATGTTTAGTTATTTTCTCTGTCACTGGGATTTCAACACGACATTGGCCAATGGTGTCTATCTTTATTTGTTATATGAATAGAACGTACGGACTTCCGTAACTGGCCCACTAGTTTAACCCGAGCCAGGTTCGATTGTAAGACATAAGCAGTTGGAACTATGAGATCTTTAGAAAGCCAATCGAGGACACCAACAGAACTCCGCCGTTGTTATTTCAGTTGTTCTCAATTTGTCTAAGAGTGCGAACATATGTGGTGGTGATCGGTGAGTGCACGATGTTCTTCCTTCTAATTATGATGGGTGCTGAACTTTACAGAATCCCATCTGCATTGTTGATTATATTTTTGTTTGCCTCGAGCGCTGATAACAGTTAATCTATTATATAGGGAGCACCTGCTGTTTGATAAGGTTAAAATTAATTTATTTTATTACTTCCTTTGAAAGTTCAAAGTATGTGCTACAATCCTTGTCATCAAAATACATAATGATTATAAAACTAACAGTGACATGCAGTGCCCGGGATTAACGATAAGCCTGAACGCTGTTTACACGGATAAATTAGGGCTCATCGCTGGGACCGTTGGTTTGAGCCCAGCTGTGCCAAAACACTTTGTAAGAACAATTTCGGAAAGTCTATGATTCTACAAAAACTCATGGTTATACGTGTGTGGTCTTACTTCACAAAAAAATACAACTCTCTATTTAAATGTAATTCAGTTTTATTTTGAACATTTTATGTTGTTTTTAAGGCGCAACGTATATTATACTGTACAAAACTGCGGATATTTTCTCATGTATTTTTTTATATTCTAGTGTCTTATATGGACAGATACAGTATTATAACAAACCATATTCGAGGTTCTACTTGGTAGAATAGTCTACGGCGCCGCCTGAAGATCAGTAACCTCTCACCGGTGAGATCGTGTATTCTGGTTGGGTTCGAGTCCAGCTTGGTTAAAAAAGTTATGTTTAAAATGTGAAACTTGTGTTTTTGGGAAGGACGGTGGTTCTACTGTCTTGTCGGGTCTTCTTCCACCTGTACCATATATGAAATGTTTGGTGTTAAAATGGCGTAAGTATCTATAGAATACGGATGCATCAACGATATGTAAGTACATTTATGACTTCTGTAGAATTTGACTGTCGTTGACAAATATCGAAACTGACCAGTATAAAATTTGACTGACGTTGACAAATATCGAAACTGACCAGTATTTATGCGAACACAGCCAGAAACCAATTAGTTATTAAATACAAAGACTCTTTCATAAGTTATTCATCTGAAACATATTCTGACATTGATAATGGCTTATACAGTCAGCTCATTTTCGTAACAAGATGACAAAATGTCGCGATCGAAATGTCCAAGCACGTTCGGTGCAGCTTCAAAAGCACTTGTAAGCATGCGCAATCAGCACATATATTTGCACAGTTGATTAAATGTTTATGCTGTGTTCGCACGAACCATTCTAACAGATATCTTTGATTATCAGCACTCGGGGTTGTAAAAGGTCAAGTGAGATAATGCGAAATTAATGCCGAGCTGCACAATTAATCGAATGCCTCCTCAATTATACACACCAAATATATTTCCATTACAATGAGTACTGTTTTCCTATTTTTCTCGATTTTTGAGATTTGAGTTTGAGATTTCTTAGAAATGTATGTTTTAAATGTTCAGCTATGCTTAGTGTGCCGTACGACTATGTTATGGCTATGTCGATGGATCTTTAATTTTCAGCTATGCTTAGCGTGCCACACGACTATGTTATGTGTATGTCGATTGATGTTAAATGTTCAGCTATGCTTAGTGTGCCACACGACTATGTTATGTGTATGTCGATGGATGTAAAATGTTCAGCTATGCTCAGTGTTCCGCAAGACTATGTTATGTGTATGTCGATGGATGTTAAATGTTCAGCTACGCTCAGTGTGCCACACGACTATGTTATGTGTATGTCGATCGATGTTAAATGTTCAGCTATGCTTAGTATGCCACACGACTATGCTATGTGTATGTCAATGGATGTTAAATGTTCAGCTATACTTAGTGTGCCACACGACTATGTAATGTGTATGTCGATGGATGTAAAATGTTTAGCTTTGCTCAGTGTTCTCAACGATTCAGTAATGTGTATGTCGATGGATGTTAAATGTTCAGCTATGCTAAGTGTGCCACACGACTATGCTATGTGTATGTCGATTGATGTAAAATGTTCAGCTATGCTCAGTGTGCCGCACGACTCTGTTATGTGTATGTCGATGAATGTAAAATGTTCAGCTATGCTCAGTGTGCTTGCACGACTCTGTTTTGTGTATGTCGATTTGTGTTAAATGTTCAGCTATGCTTAGTGTGCTGCACGACTCTGTTATGCGTATGTCGATAGATGTTAAATGTTCAGCTATGCTCAGTGTGCCGTACGACTCTGTTTTGTGTATGTCGATGAATGTAATATGTTCAGCTATGCTCAGTGTGCCGCAAGACTCTGTTATGTGTATGTCGATGAATGTTAAATGTTCAGCTATGCTCAGTGTGCCGTACGACTCTGTTATGTGTATGTCGATGGATGTTAAATGTTCAGCTATGCTCAGTGTGCCGTACGACTCTGTTTTGTGCATGTCGATGAATGTAATATGTTCAGCTATGCTCAGTGTGCCGCACGACTCTGTTATGTGTATGTCGATGGATGTTAAATGTTCAGCTATGCTCAGTGTGCCGTACAACTCTGTTATGCGTATGTCGATGGATGTTAAATGTTAAGCTATGCTCAGTGTGCCGTACGACTCTGTTATGCGTATGTCGATGGATGTAAAATGTTCAGCTATGCTCAGTGTGCCGTACGACTATGTAATGTGTATGTCGATGAATGTAATATGTTCAGCTATGCTTAGTGTGCCACACGACTATGTTATGCGTATGTCGATGGATGTTAAATGTTCAGCCGAGCTGCGCAATTAATCGAATGCCTCCTCAATTATACACACCAAATATATTTCCATTACAATAAGTACTGTTTTCCTATTTTTTCTCGATTTTTGAGATTTGAGTTTGAGATTTCTTAGAAATGTATGTTTTAAATGTTCAGCTATGCTTAGTGTGCCGTACGGCTATGTTATGGCTATGTCGATGGATCTTTAATTTTCAGCTATGCTTAGCGTGCCACACGACTATGTTATGTGTATGTCGATGGATGTTAAATGTTCAGCTATGCTTAGTGTGCCACACGACTATGTTATGTGTATGTCGATGGATGTAAAATGTTTAGCTATGCTCAGTGTTCCGCACGACTATGTTATGTGTATGTCGATGGATGTTAAATGTTCAGCTATGCTCAGTGTGCCACACGACTCTGTTATGTGTATGTCGATGGATGTAAAATGTTCAGCTATGCTTAGTATGCCACACGACTATGCTATGTGTATGTCGATGGATGTTAAATGTTCAGCTATGCTCAGTGTGCCGCAAGACTCTGTTATGTGTATGTCGATGAATGTTAAATGTTCAGCTATGCTCAGTGTGCCGTACGACTCTGTTATGTGTATGTCGATGGATGTTAAATGTTCAGCTATGCTCAGTGTGTCGTACGACTCTGTTTTGTGCATGTCGATGAATGTAATATGTTCAGCTATGCTCAGTGTGCCGCACGACTCTGTTATGTGTATGTCGATGGATGTTAAATGTTCAGCTATGCTCAGTGTGCCGTACGACTCTGTTATGCGTATGTCGATGGATGTTAAATGTTCAGCTATACTCAGTGTGCCGTACGACTCTGTTATGCGTATGTCGATGGATGTTAAATGTTCAGCTATGCTCAGTGTGCCGTACGACTATGTAATGTGTATGTCGATGAATGTAATATGTTCAGCTATGCTTAGTGTGCCACACGACTTTGTTATGCGTATGTCGATGGATGTTAAATGTTCAGCCGAGCTGCACAATTAATCGAATGCCTCCTCAATTATACACACCAAATATATTTCCATTACAATAAGTACTGTTTTCCTATTTTTCTCGATTTTTGAGATTTGTGTTTGAGATTTCTTAGAAATGTATGTTTTAAATGTTCAGCTATGCTTAGTGTGCCGTACGACTATGTTATGGCTACGTCGATGGATCTTTAATTTTCAGCTATGCTTAGCGTGCCACACGACTATGTTATGTGTATGTCGATGGATGTTAAATGTTCAGCTATGCTTAGTGTGCCACACGACTATGTTATGTGTATGTCGATGGATGTAAAATGTTCATCTATGCTCAGTGTTCCGCACGACTATGTTATGTGTATGTCGATGGATGTTAAATGTTCAGCTATGCTCAGTGTGCCACACGACTCTGTTATGTGTATGTCGATGGATGTAAAATGTTCAGCTATGCTTAGTATGCCACACGACTATGCTATGTGTATGTCGATGGATGTTAAATGTTCAGCTATGCTTAGTGTGCCACACGACTGTGTAATTTGTATGTTGATGGATGTAAAATGTTTAGCTTTGCTCACTGTTCCCCACGGCTCAGTAATGTGTATGTCGATTGATGTTAAATGTTCAGCTATGCTAAGTGTGCCACACGACTATGTTATGTGTATGTCGATTGATGTAATATGTTTCAGCTATGCTTAGTGTGCCGTACGACTCTGTTATGCGTATGTCGATGGATGTTAAATGTTCAGCTATGCTCAGTGTGCCGTACGACTCTGTTTTGTATATGTCGATGAATGTAATATGTTCAGCTATGCTCAGTGTGCCGCACGACTCTGTTATGCGTATATCGATGGGTGTTAAATGTTCAGCTATGCTCAGTGTTCCACACGACTCTGTTATGCGTATGTCGATGGATATTAAATGTTCAGCTATGCTCAGTGTTCCACACGACTCTGTTATGCGTATGTCGATGGATATTAAATGTTCAGCTATGCTTAGTGTGCCGCACGACTATGTTATGTGTATGTCGATGAAAGTAAAATGTTCAGCTATGCTCAGTGTGCCACACGACTCTGTTATGTGTATGTCGATAAATGTAAAATGTTCAGCTATGCTCAGTGTGCCACACGACTCTGTTATGCGTATGTCAATGGATATTAAATGTTCAGCTATGCTCAGTGTGCCGCACGACTCTGTTATGTGTATGTCGATGAATGTAAAATGTTCAGCTATGCTCAGTGTGCTGCACGATTATGTTATGTGTATGTCGATAGATGTAAAATGTTCAGCTATACTCAGTGTGCCGTACGATTCTGTTATGTGTGTGTCGATGAATGTAAAATGTTCAGCTATGCTCAGTGTGCCGTACGATTCTGTTATGTGTATGTCGATGGATGTTTTATGTCTATTCCTCTCATTTACAGATACCAGTGGCGATCATGATGAAAATGATATTGCTAATTGTTTTATTCACAATTTGATTCAGTTTCAGTCACAAGACTAAACTTATTTTTTTAAGGGAAAACACTTGAATTCGCTCAAATATTAATGTCATTTTACAAAACTGGTGAGTTTAAGGATTGGTGATGGAACTGCAAGAAAAACTGCGATGTCACAGAAAGCAAAAAACAACAACAGTGCATATCGAGGCTTCATATCAATCATTCGCCGTAAATGTTTTAAGTTAGTGGAAAAGAAGCACGTGCAGATTTAATAAATTCAAAGGGCTCAGTCATAAATCACTGAACCGGAATGAAAAAAGGGATATGCAAAACGAGACTTCATGTTGATCATTCACAGCTTTAGTAAAATCAAACTGATGGCTAAAGAAAATTAGCTTCTTTCCAACATTGGCCGTAACTCTGCCGAAAATCATCAAATTAGAACGCAAAAGAGATATGGACAAATAGACCTATACTGATCACGAAATTCCAGCAAGTTTCTGCTAAATCCGACAACAGATGTCGGAGGAGTTCTGCGGACACAAAATGTCTCCAAAATAGTGGAGACATAATTATCTATTCTCCACCATCATTTCCTGTACCAATGTCTTGTATGTTTAGATCAGTATTAATTCATGAAACAATAAACTCTTTGAGTTTCTGTCTCCTAAATGAAATCAGACCATTCTGTCAATTTGGAAAGCGAATTTTCCTGAAAGAACCATGCATGCGTTAGCTTTCTTTTCAAGAGTCATAACTTTGAAGTATACATCAACTCACCTAGTTATTCATCCTTAAAGGAGAAATATCTAATCAATTCATTAATCCCATTTACGACAAATCTCGAAAATGGCCGTGGTTTGTAAATAAATTTTTATTCAAATACAACATTCTTGGGCAATAACTCGGACAGTATTCATCCGAACGGGCTGACCAAACAATCCAATACATATGATATGATATAGATATTTATTTTACTAGTAAAGAGGGACGACGGACAGACGGACGTACATAAGCCACACGGTTATCGCTGATGTTCACATTCAGTGGTCCGTTCAAAAAAAAGAACTATCATACGACTCAATATCGCCTACGACTGGAAACAATGCATCGTTTCACATCACAAACGCCGAACGTTCAATGGAATCGATGAACGAAAGCTTTTCTTCTGATTTTAATTGACAAATTTATAGTGCACATGGGATTTTCTAAATTGGATAAGTTATGAGGCTGGCCCTGTCTAACTTATGTTATTGCACCGTGTGGGTAATAAAACCAGGACTAATTGTACGTTGTGCTCTTCTGGTATGCAACGTTGTCTTTGATGACTTAACAATGGTGAATTAAAAATTAATCGACAATGAAACTGAAAACTTCGCTTACAGAGCGACAGTAAGCGCGGTACGTGGGAAGTTTATTTACTCTATTTTCAGATAAATGTGATCGTATTTCACTTGGTTATAAACAAAGAGTTTCGGCATCGATCGTCGAACACGATTGCACGCTCGATGTTTTCCTAGGTAGAACCAGTTTAAAGCAAATATGGCATTTTATTCCACTGGTCAAGGTAATAAAGAGTGGCACGTGCGGTAGCGACCTCACGGACCTGCATTCGTTCAAATGCTCTAAAATTAGGACATAAAATTATATATCATTCGGCTAAATGTATATTGTTATATACATATATTTATAAATGAAGTTGATAGATATAAAATTGATTAATGCCACGTGCAAAATATACTGCCAAACACACAAAGTTCAAATAAATTGAGGGTAAATTGATCAAGTTCAATTATGTGTTCATAACAACCAAATTGATAAAGAGCACATTATATACAGTGGCGTTCACCCCCATTCAAAACAATAAAATCTTAAAACAGCCATTTCAGACATGAGTTACAAAACGATGTTTTCAGATATTTAACCTAATGTGTGTCTGCATTACTCCGCATACGTTTTTATAAACATTTCTTAACTGATGATCAGTTTTTCGAGAGAGACATGCAGTGTGATACGACAGATATTTGAGTTTCCAGCAAGGTCTATATTTGGAAAATATTCAAATTTAACAAGAAATTATTGGATTGCAGCAATTATCTTCCGATTCAACGTTGATTATAACGTCTGCCATCCATCAGTGCAAAACAGACGAGGCAGGATATGAAATACTCTTTTTTGACGGTTCAGTCTATAAATTCGACACCACGGCGGTACAATGCGGGCTATTGCAATGATTCTTTCAACAAAACGTTCACACTTTTGATCGTATAAAACATTACGTAATCGTTTCTTTGAGCAATTGTTTTGTAAACAGAAAAAAAGAAACAACATATATCAAAGTGAAGGAAAGACATTGTGATAAACCCGAGAGAACAAAAAAAGAATTTTACGGATATGAGTTGATGGATGGTTGCGATTAAAATCAAAGATTAAAATAGTATTCGTTAGGAAATGGTTCCTGAAGATATAAAAGTTTAGTACATATATATATATTCTGCTGATTGTAGCGAATGTTTGTGAACAAAAGATGTTTTGTTTTGTGTGTGTGTTTGCTTCTTCTTTCCCAGCAGTTGTATTGTATTTAACGGTGGTCAGCACCTAATCATTGTTCGCCATGTGGAAATCTAGTACTAAACATTTGTTTTGTGTGTGTTTGCTTCGTCTTTCCCAACAGTTGTATTGTATTTAACGGTGGTCAGCACCTAATCATCGTTCGCCATGTGGACATCTAGTACTAAACATTTGTTTTGTGTGTTTGTTTGCTTCGTCTTTCCCAACAGTTGTATTGTATTTAACGGTGGTCAGCACCTAATCATCGTTCGCCATGTGGACATCTAGTACTAAACATTTGTTTTGTGTTTGTTTGCTTCGTCTTTCCCAGCAGTTGTATTGTATTTAACGGTGGTCAGCACCTAATCAGCGTTCGCCATGTGGACATCTAGTACTAAACATTTGTTTTGTGTGTTTGTTTGCTTCGTCTTTCCCAGCAGTTGTATTGTATTTAACGGTGGTCAGCACCTAATCATCGTTCGCCATGTGGACATCTAGTACTAAACATTTGTTTTGTGTATGTTTGCTTCGTCTTTCCCAGCAGTTGTATTGTATTTAACGGTGGTCAGCACCTAATCATCGTTCGCCATGTGGCCATCTAGTACTAAACATTTATATTGTGTGTATTTTCTTCGTCTTTCCCAGCAGTTGTATTGTATTTAACGGTGGTCAGCACCTAATCATCGTTCGCCATGTGGACATCCAGTACTAAACATTTGTTTTGTGTTTGTTTTCTTCTTCTTTCCCAGCAGTTGTATTGTATTGAACGGTGGTCAGCACCTAATCATCGTTTGCCATGTGGACATCTAGTACTAAACATTTGTTTTGTATGTGTTTGCTTAGTATTTCCCAGCAGTTGTATTGTATTTAACGGTGGTCAGCACCAAATCATCGTCGCCATGTGGGCATCTGGTACTAAACATTTGTTTTGTATGTGTTTGCTTAGTATTTCCCAGCAGTTGTATTGTATTTAACGGTGGTCAGCACCTAATCATCGTTCGCCATGTGGACATCTTGTACTAAACATTTGTTTTGTATGTGTTTTCTTCTTCTTTCCCAGCAGTTGTATTGTATTTAACGGTGGTCAGCACCTAATCAGCGTTCGCCATGTGGACATCAAGTACTAAACATTTGTTTTGTGTGTGTTTATTCGTATTTTCCAACAGTTGTATTGTATTTAACGGTGGTCAGCACCTAATCATCGTTCGCTATGTGGACATCTAGTACTAAATATTTGTTTTGTGTGTGTTTCTTCGTCTTTCCCAGCAGTTGTATTGTATTTAACGGTGGTCAGCACCTAATCATCGTTCGCCATGTGGACATCTAGTACTAAACATTTGTTTTGTGTGTGTTTGCTTCGTATGTGGACATCTAGTACTAAACATTTGTTTTGTATGTGTTTGCTTAGTATTTCTCAGCAGTTGTATTGTATTTAACGGTGGTCAGCACCTATTCATCGTTCGCCATGTGGACATCTGGTACTAAACATTTGTTTTGTGTGTTTGTTTGCTTCGTCTTTCCCAGCAGTTGTATTGTATTTAACGGTGGTCAGCACCTAATCATCGTTCGCCATGTGGCCATCTAGTACTAAACATTTATATTGTGTGTATTTTCTTCGTCTTTCCCAGCAGTTGTATTGTATTTAACGGTGGTCAGCACCTAATCATCGTTCGCCATGTGGACATCCAGTACTAAACATTTGTTTTATGTTTGTTTTCTTCTTCTTTCCCAGCAGTTGTATTGAACGGTGGTCAGCACCTAATCATCGTTTGCCATGTGGACATCTAGTACTAAACATTTGTTTTGTATGTGTTTGCTTAGTATTTCCCAGCAGTTGTATTGTATTTAACGGTGGTCAGCACCAAATCATCGTCGCCATGTGGGCATCTGGTACTAAACATTTGTTTTGTATGTGTTTGCTTAGTATTTCCCAGCAGTTGTATTGTATTTAACGGTGGTCAGCACCTAATCATCGTTCGCCATGTGGACATCTTGTACTAAACATTTGTTTTGTATGTGTTTTCTTCTTCTTTCCCAGCAGTTGTATTGTATTTAACGGTGGTCAGCACCTAATCAGCGTTCGCCATGTGGACATCAAGTACTAAACATTTGTTTTGTGTGTGTTTATTCGTATTTTCCAACAGTTGTATTGTATTTAACGGTGGTCAGCACCTAATCATCGTTCGCTATGTGGACATCTAGTACTAAACATTTGTTTTGTGTGTGTTTCTTCGTATTTTCCAACAGTTCTATTGTATTTAACGGTGGTCAGCACCTAATCATCGTTCGCCATGTGGACATCTAGTACTAAACATTTGTTTTGTGTGTGTTTGCTTCGTATGTGGACATCTAGTACTAAACATTTGTTTTGTATGTGTTTGCTTAGTATTTCCCAGCAGTTGTATTGTATTTAACGGTGGTCAGCACCTATTCATCGTTCGCCATGTGGACATCTGGTACTAAACATTTGTTTTGTGTGTTTGTTTTTGTTTCGTCTTTCCCAGCAATTGTATTGTATTTAACGGTGGTCAGCACCTAATCATCGTTCGCCATGTGGACATCTAGTACTAAACATTTGTTTTGTGTGTGTTTGCTTCGTATGTGGACATCTAGTACTAAACATTTGTTTTGTGTATGTTTTCTTCGTCTTTCCCAGCAGTTGTATTGTATTTAACGGTGGTCAGCACCAAATCATCGTCGCCATGTGGGCATCTGGCAGTAAACATTTGTTTTGTATGTGTTTGCTTAGTATTTGCCAGCAGTTGTATTGTATTTAACGGTGGTCAGCACCTAATCATCGTTCGCCATGTGGACATCTTGTACTAAACATTTGTTTTGTATGTGTTTTCTTCTTCTTTCCCAGCAGTTGTATTGTATTTAACGGTGGTCAGCACCTAATCAGCGTTCGCCATGTGGACATCAAGTACTAAACATTTGTTTTGTGTGTGTTTCTTCGTATTTTCCAACAGTTGTATTGTATTTAACGGTGGTCAGCAACTAATCATCGTCCACCATGTGGACATCAAGTACTAAACATTTGTTTTGTATGTGTTTGCTTCATCTTTCCCAGCAGTTGTATTGTATTTAACGGTGGTCAGCACCTAATCATCGTTCGCCATGTGGACATCTAGTACTAAACATTTGTTTTGTGTGTTTGTTTGCTTCGTCTTTCCCAGCAGTTGTATTGTATTTAACGGTGGTCAGCACCTAATCATCGTTCGCCATGTGGACATCTAGTACTAAACATTTGTTTTGTGTGTGTTTTCTTCGTCTTTCCCAGCAGTTGTATTGTATTTAACGGTGGTCAGCACCTAATCATCGTTCACCATGTGGACATCTAGTACTAAACATTTGTTTTGTGTGTGTTTTCTTCGTCTTTCCCAGCAGTTGTATTGTATTTAACTGTGGTCAGCACCTAATCATCGTTCGCCATGTGGACATCAAGTACTAAACATTTATTTTGTGTGTGTTTTCTTCGTCTTTCCCAGCAGTTGTATTGTATTTAACTGTGGTCAGCACCTAATCATCGTTCGCCATGTGGACATCTAGTACTAAACATTTGTTTTGTGTGTGTTTCTTCGTCTTTCCCAGCAGTTGTATTGTATTTAACGGTGGTCAGCACCAAATCATCGTCGCCATGTGGGCATCTGGTACTAAACATTTGTTTTGTGTGTGTTTGCTTCGTCTTTCCCAGCAGTTGTATTGTATTTAACGGTGGTCAGCACCTAATCATCGTTCGCCATGTGGACATCTAGTACTAAACATTTGTTTTATGTGTGCTTTTTCGTCTTTCCAAGCAGTTGTATTGTATTGTATTTAACGGTGGTCAGCACCTAATCATCGTTCACCATGTGGACATCTAGTACTGAACATTTGTTTTGTGTGTGTTTCTTCGTCTTTCCCAGCAGTTGTATTGTATTTAACGGTGGTCAGCACCTAATCATCGTTCGTCATGTGGACATCTAGTACTAAACATTTGTTTTGTGTGTGTTTTCTTCGTCTTTCCCAGCAGTTGTGTTGTATTTAACGGTGGTCAGCACCTAATCATCGTTCACCATGTGGACATCTAGTACTAAACATTTGTTTTGTGTGTGTTTCTTCGTCTTTCCAAGCAGTTGCATTGTATTTAACGGTGGTCAGCACCTAATCATCGTTCACCATGTGGACATCTAGTACTAAACATTTGTTTTGTGTGTGTTTCTTCGTCTTTCCCAGCAGTTGAATTTGTATTTAACGGTGGTCAGCACCTAATCATCGTTCACCATGTGGACATCTAGTACTAAACATTTGTTTTGTGTGTGTTTCTTCGTCTTTCCCAGCAGTTGCATTGTATTTAACGGTGGTCAGCACCTAATCATCGTTCGCCATGTGGACATCTAGTACTAAACATTTGTTTTGTGTGTGTTTCTTCGTCTTTCCCAGCAGTTGTATTGTATTTAACGGTGGTCAGCACCTAATCATCGTTCGCCATGTGGACATCTAGTACTAAACATTTGTTTTGTGTGTGTTTCTTCGTCTTTCCCAGCAGTTGTATTGTATTTAACGGTGGTCAGCACCTAATCATCGTTCGCCATGTTGACATCTAGTACTAAACATTAATTTTGTTTTGTGTGTGTTTCTTCGTCTTTCCCAGCAATTGTATTGTATTAAACGGTGGTCAACACCTAATCATCGTTTGCCATGTGGACATCTAGTACTAAACATTTGTTTTGTGTGTGTTTCTTCGTCTTTCCCAGCAGTTGTATTGTATTTAACGGTGGTCAGCACCTAATCATCGTTCGCCATGTGGACATCAAGTACTGAACATTTGTTTTGTGTGTGTTTGCTTCGTCTTTCCAAGCAGTTGTGTTGTTTTTAACGGTGGTCAGCACCTAATCATTGTCCGCCATGTGGACATCTAGTACTAAACATTTGTTTTGTGTATGTTTTCTTCGTCTTTCCCAGCAGTTGTATTGTATTTAACGGTGGTCAGCCACTAATCATCGTTCGCCATGTGGACATCTAGTAGTAAACATTTGTTTTGTGTGTGTTTCTTCGTCTTTCCCAGCAGTTGTATTGTATTTAACGGTGGTCAGCACCTGATCATCGTTCGCCATGTGGACATTTAGTACTAAACATTTGTTTTGTGTATGTTTTCTTCGTCTTTCCCAGCAGTTGTATTGTATTAAACGGTGGTCAGCACCTAATCATCGTTCGCCATGTGGACATCTAGTACTAAACATTTGTTTTGTGTATGTTTTCTTCGTCTTTCCCAGCAGTTGTATTGTATTTAACGGTGGTCAGCACCTAATCATCGTTCGCCATGTGGACATCTAGTACTAAACATTTGTTTTGTGTGTGTTTCTTCGTCTTTCCCAGCAGTTGTATTGTATTTAACGGTGGTCAACACCTAATCATCGTTCGTCATGTGGACATCTAGTACTAAACATTTGTTTTGTGTGTGTTTGCTTCGTCTTTCCCAGCAGTTGTGTTGTATTTAATGGTGGTCAGCACCTAATAATCGTTCACCATGTGGACATCTAGTACTAAACATTTGTTTTGTGTGTGTTTCTTCGTCTTTCCAAGCAGTTGCATTGTATTTAACGGTGGTCAGCACCTAATCATCGTTCACCATGTGGACATCTAGTACTAAACATTTGTTTTGTGTGTGTTTCTTCGTCTTTCCCAGCAGTTGAATTTGTATTTAACGGTGGTCAGCACCTAATCATCGTTCACCATGTGGACATCTAGTACTAAACATTTGTTTTGTGTGTGTTTCTTCGTCTTTCCCAGCAGTTGCATTGTATTTAACGGTGGTCAGCACCTAATCATCGTTCGCCATGTGGACATCTAGTACTAAACATTTGTTTTGTGTGTGTTTCTTCGTCTTTCCCAGCAGTTGTATTGTATTTAACGGTGGTCAGCACCTAATCATCGTTCGCCATGTGGACATCTAGTACTAAACATTTGTTTTGTGTGTGTTTCTTCGTCTTTCCCAGCAGTTGTATTGTATTTAACGGTGGTCAGCACCTAATCATCGTTCGCCATGTGGACATCTAGTACTAAACATTTGTTTTGTGTGTGTTTCTTCGTCTTTCCCAGCAGTTGTATTGTATTTAACGGTGGTCAGCACCTAATCATCGTTCGCCATGTGGACATCAAGTACTGAACATTTGTTTTGTGTGTGTTTGCTTCGTCTTTCCAAGCAGTTGTGTTGTTTTTAACGGTGGTCAGCACATAATCATTGTCCGCCATGTGGACATCTAGTACTAAACATTTGTTTTGTGTATGTTTTCTTCGTCTTTCCCAGCAGTTGTATTGTATTTAACGGTGGTCAGCCACTAATCATCGTTCGCCATGTGGACATCTAGTAGTAAACATTTGTTTTGTGTGTTTCTTCGTCTTTCCCAGCAGTTGTATTGTATTTAACGGTGGTCAGCACCTGATCATCGTTCGCCATGTGGACATTTAGTACTAAACATTTGTTTTGTGTATGTTTTCTTCGTCTTTCCCAGCAGTTGTATTGTATTAAACGGTGGTCAGCACCTAATCATCGTTCGCCATGTGGACATCAAGTACTAAACATTTGTTTTGTGTATGTTTTCTTCGTCTTTCCCAGCAGTTGTATTGTATTTAACGGTGGTCAGCACCTAATCATCGTTCGCCATGTGGACATCTAGTACTTAACATTTGTTTTGTGTGTGTTTGCTTCGTCTTTCCCAGCAGTTGTATTGTATTTAACGGTGGTCAGCACCTAATCATCGTTCACCATGTGGACATTTAGTACTAAACATTTGTTTTGTGTGTGTTTTTTCCGTCTTTCCCAGCAGTTGTATTGTATTTAACGGTGGTCAGCACCTAATCATCGTTCGCCATGTGGACATCTAGTACTAAACATTTGTTTTGTGTGTGTTTGCTTCTTCTTTCCCAGCAATTGTATTGTATTTAACGGTGGTCAGCACCAAATCATCGTTCACCATGTGGACATTTAGTACTAAACATTTGTTTTGTGTGTGTTTTCTTCGTCTTTCCCAGCAGTTGTATTGTATTTAACTGTGGTCTGCACCTAATCATCGTTCGCCATGTGGACATCAAGTACTAAACATTTGTTTTGTGTGTGTTTCTTCGTATTTTCCAATAGTTGTATTGTATTTAACGGTCGTCAGCACCTAATCATCGTTCGCCATGTGGACATCTAGTACTAAACATTTGTTTTGTGTGTGTTTCTTCGTCTTTCCCAGCAGTTGTATTGTATTTAACGGTGGTCAGCACCAAATCATCGTCGCCATGTGGGCATCTGGTACTAAACATTTGTTTTGTGTGTGTTTGCTTCGTCTTTCCCAGCAGTTGTATTGTATTTAACGGTGGTCAGCACCTAATCATCGTTCGCCATGTGGACATCTAGTACTAAACATTTATTTTATGTGTGTTTTTTCGTCTTTCCCAGCAGTTGTATTGTATTTAACGGTGGTCAGCACCTAATCATCGTTCACCATGTGGACATCTAGTACTGAACATTTGTTTTGTGTGTGTTTGCTTCGTCTTTCCCAGCAATTGTATTGTATTTAACGGTGGTCAGCACCTAATCATCGTTCGCCATGTGGACATCAAGTACTAAACATTTGTTTTGTGTGTGTTTGCTTCGTCTTTCCCAGCAATTGTATTGTATTTAACGGTGGTCAGCACCTAATCATCGTTCGCCATGTGGACATCAAGTACTAAACATTTGTTTTGTATGTGTTTTCTTCGTCTTTCCCAGCAGTTGTATTATATTTAACGGTGGTCAGCACCTAATCATCGTTTGCCGCGTGAACATCTAGTACTAAACATTTGTTTTATATGTCTGGTTGGTGTCTTTGAAGTTTTGAAAGGGTTTTAAGGCATGAAAAGAAATACTTAAATTAAAATAAAATAATGAAAGATGTTATTTTACACAGATCTATAGATAATGACTATTTGGGGGTATTCAAGCATTTAAATTTCTGAATAAAGCATTGGAATTTAAATTAAGGTGTAAAATAAGTATTGGTTATTCTCAAATTCAGTGTTGATTAATTTGTTTTAAATGGCAATTTGATAAGAATGTTCATTTTTACATTTAACATTTTGAAAATAAGCATCGCATACTAATCTAAGGGGTAAAATACTCATTTGAAGAAAAGCTCATCTGGAGAACTGTTTTACATATTACTCATAGTCAAATATATATCTTTAGACAAAATCAACACATAACTTAATATTCTCAGTCATATATATATACAGACAAATCAACACATAACTTTATATCACTCACTGTCATATACATTTATAGACAAAATCAACAACTTTATATTACTCATAGTCATAGACAAAATCAACACATATCTTTATATTACTCAATGTCATATATATATATATATATATATATATTATATATATATAGGATAGTAGATGTTCATAACCGGGCTAAATGTTGATTACATAGCACACGAAGGGTTAATTACTTGGCAAATTAATCAGAATCCACAGGTAACGAACTTCTTTTACATAAAATGAAAACTGTACGGAACGGAAGTGTAATGGACAGAGTGTCGGCCGCTCACGCCATAAAACTACACCCAGTATTGGTTCTGCCCAGGAAGCGAACTCGAGCGGTTCATTTAAGCTCTGAGCTTTCATTGCAATCGAGCTAAAATAATATAAACTATATTGTACGTAACCTTATAAAGTTTTGATCATGCAAAATGGTCTTGAATAAAAAAAAAATGCAGTATGAATAAAAATTCAAAGATTATTTTGGTGTAATCGTAAGTACTTCAATAAGTTTTACCACAATATTCTGTAAATGGTTTCGTTTTGTAGAGAATTCCATTGTGCAAAGAAACAATTTTGATGTGTTTTACTGAGATGAATGAAAGTTAAGATAATTTAAAACGAAATTTTGCGAGATTTTGGGTGAATACGCGAACGTTCACAATATCTCAATAAGTTGCTTTTCCTTCTCTACATAACTACTTAATATAATGTAATATATCTTCGGATACTCACGTGCAATCCATTCCGATACTTTCCATTTATCACCCGTGGGATATTACACTAGGTTTGCGTCGTTTCTACCAAGACACAACGCAGCGTTATGATTGGTTCCTTCACGATTTAATGAAGGGAATGTTATCCAATCGCAACGCCAGTTTTATGCAAATGCCGTTTTGATAAGACGTTAACGTAACCTGTATTTTGTTCTGTTCTATTCAAATTATACGACGCAGAGCTAGCGTAATTTCACACGGGTGATGTGTGGAGAGTATCGCAATTGACACGCGTGGGTATTCGACGATGAATATAACATTACTTAGATTCCCATAAACAATACCAATATCATTTGTCTTATGTATCTTGTAGTATATTTTTAAACAGTGTCAACAATCGACCTGAAGCGAGAACGACTATCGCTCCGCCCACTGGCCACGTGACATTTTTTGTCCAAGTAAATACAATGCAGTGTTAACTAAGACATCGTTAGCTTGTCTAAGAAAAATGGTTGTATAGCAACCACTATCGATCGCTGACTGGATTACTGACTTATTTGATTGACAGCTCGCATCAGGTCAATTACAGCAGTGAAGTGTGACACGAATATTCGAATAATAACGATTATTCTGCGGAGCTCACCGAGTTATGACGATTCGCCAGAGTGCAGAGCGATCAAAAACTTCAACTTAGCTGATTAAAGTTTTACTAAAGCTTGGCACGAAACGTTTCCAGCAATGCCTTTGATTATTAAAGCTGATAGTTGATTAAGACGGAGTTTATTTTGATGCTCCACGCCACATATCAGATAGTGCCAACGCAGTCTAATGTGCTCAGAAAGAATTTCAAACATGGACACGCCGCGCGCATTTAGAACTAATGGTAGCAAATTACAAGATTCTTCTGTAAATCAATCAGTCCTGTTATAAAAAAGTTAACCTGCACATGCAGTGTGTAAGTAGCCAACATAAATAGTGTGGTTATTCAGAGGAAATAACTGACAAGTGGTATGTTTAGTATTTATCTAATACAGTCAAACCTGTATAGACTGTCATCTCTTTTAAGAAGCAACTTGCCTTTAGCAGCTATACCTGTTATTACTATGCTTTCAGAGTCAATTAACCTGTATTAAGCAACAACCTCTTTTAAAATGTCATTTTTCTCCTTCCCTTTACAGATTACTTTAGACAGGTTTGTCTGTCATTTAAATCAAATTGCTCAATGGTGCTAAACGTTTATTTAAGATTTTAAGTTTAGTGTGTCCGTCTCAAAAAGATATGGATGTACATAAAATTACTATTATTTCAATTTATATGATATTGTTTTAAACTGATGTGAAAAAAAAACGTCGTGCAAATGCTGCTAAACATGACATCTATTGCGGACGAGTTAAAACTAAACGTTTTAAGAACTGGAACGATTGCATTCAACAGTAATTCAGAGTACGTACCAGTTACACAGATTACATACATTTCCTTCATATCTATATGTCATTGACAATCTTTATTTTGTTGTTGTTGTGTGTGTTTGGGTTGTTGTTTTTTTTTGTGGGGGGGGGGGGGGGGGGGGGGGAAGAGGGTGGGAGTGGGAAGATGTTTCGCTATTAACCTGCCATAGACACGGTTGTACTCTAGCCGTTCTTGTTCCTTTCAAAATAATTATCTCAGTTCAACTACCATGAATGATCGCGAAAAGACATGATACCAGGTAGTAGGTAATATTCACATTCACAGACCGTGTTATTTGCAGAGTAGACCCTACTCTTGTGAAACAAGTTATAATAAATAGAACAAATCACGCTCGTAGTTTTCCTTGGTAGAACCAGTTCTAAAGCATATGCGGAAAAGTGTCTTGCTCAAGGACACCACACAAGACTGTGAGGGAGGACCGAACCCATGACCCTCCGATCCTGGGTTCGATGCTCTGCCACTGGACCATGTGTTTTTGGTACGACTTAAGTGAATACAGTCGAATCTGTGGTTAAGAAATTATCAGGAAACACACGAGTACGAGTAAAGGTTACCATGGCAATAACGTTTCAATCACTTAGGTCAACTATCACCATTGCGTTTTCCATAGACTTACATTACAGCGTTTTACTATTTCTAACTTTCGTGGACCGAAAAGTCCTATATCGTTAAAGTACTATCCTTAAGTCAAATGAAAATGTCAAAAAATGGGGTCAAAAGTATCACTTTTTGCTGCCTGAAGCTGGGTCCCCACATTTTCAGCATGAAAAAAGTTTCACCAATTTTCTTTTCAGTTTCCTTAACAAACTGAATTTAGTTACTCAAAGAAAGGTAGTTTTAATATTTCAGTTCGACATTTTCATCCAACTAAAAAAAGATTATTGTCAAAATATATGCCCTGAACTTCCCTATACCTTTTTCAGCTAATCAGAGAGCGTGTCTTAATGGTGGTAGCTGACCTGCTAGTACATTAATTATAATGAAATAACGAATGTACATGTACATCAATGGTGTGCTAACTGTACCTTTCTTTGCCCCGGCATGGACACAGAAGACACTAAGAATACCGGTACCAGCCCCAACATCGGCAACAATTTTACCCCGTATTTTCTCGTAGTTCTTCAATATAGCATATCTGAAAATATAAACATACAGAATAGTATTTTAAATTGCACAACAACACATGGTAAGACGCCAAAAATTGCGTACCTCATACAGACTTCCATCATAAAGTTTACCCTCAGGCAACAGATAACGGAGAAATAGATATACGCCTCGTGGAAGATTGAATTTATTCAAATGAGTTCTCTCGTTAATAAAAGTGTTTATTATTATTATCATGTTTATTATTATAAACAGAGAGAGAGAGAGAGAGAGAGAGAGAGAGAGAGAGAGAGAGAGAGATAATAAGAGGTGAGAGAGAAAGAAGACAGACAGAACGGTGACAGATTTTTTTTAAAGTTTTAATTTAAAACAGCCCACTCTTTAGACATTGAGGATGATAAACCAGATGTGTTACACGTTTCCTTCAACACAGACTAATTCCTGTCAGGGGTTTTAATCTTCGCGTGAGATCATATAGACAATAAAATCAAAATTATCTATACTGCTGCCAACTGCAAATGAATCATTACAACTTAAACAGTACAGTTGCTATGGTAAACCGGAATCTGGATTATATTCTTAATATATCGTTTGTTTTTCGTTTGTAGTTCGTTATCTCATCTCCAATTCATTAATCCAGAACTTATCGTAAAACACAGCTTGGTTGGGGTAAACTCTTAGAAAAAAGTGAAGATATTTCTAAGATAATTGATATATCCTGAACAAAAGTGTTAAACCACGTGATGTTTATACATTTTTGTATCATATATTACAAGTCATTGTTATGAAAGATGTTATAACAAATGTTTATTGTTTATTAGAATTAAATTGGAAAACATACTCAACAGTTGTCAATAACAAAAGTAAAATAGTACACAAGGTAGCAATTTATGCTTCACTGCTTTTTAATGTGAGAGATTCTGATATTTAAATTATTAATTGGATGGGGTTCCGTGTCGCTAGTCTGTGGCTCTATAGAGACTGTTCAACAAAATAAGCATATATACGTATATAGTTCACTGACACGAGTAGTCTTAACAATACATTACTATACAAGAACATTTTAATCAATGAATTAAATTTTAGATATAATTTTCATCAATTAACTGAATTTTGACAATAGTTCTAATTAATTACCTGAATTTTAACAGTAATATAAAACATTTAACTGATAGTATTCGATTAACTGAATTTAAACAATGACAATATTCAATTAACTGAATTTTAACAATGACAGTATTTAATTAACTGAATTTTAACAATGACAGTATTCAATTAACTGAATTTTAACAACAATATTACTCAATTAGCTGGGATTTAACAATAATGTTAATCAATTAACTGGGATCTAACAATAATGTTAATCCATTACCTGAGACTTAACAATAATGTTAACCAATTAACTGGGACTTAATAATAATGTTAATCAATTAACTGAATTTTAACAAATTAATAATGGTATTCAATTAATTTAAATTTAACATGTGGTTAAATTATGCTAATCTTTCATGTGAGGGTCATCTGTGGCTCTCGTCGTTGAGGTCGTGTGTTCGAGTCCAGCTCAGTCAAAAAAAAAACTTTATGTGAGACAGTTTGGCGGTTACTAGTACTAGCGGAACTTGAGGACGATGGTTCGACTCAGATTCGTCCTCCACCAATAAAACTGGATATGCCATATATAAACTGAAATGTGTTGAAAATGGCGTTAAACCCCGTTCTATATTCATTTACTCAATTTATTAAACGTTCTACTAACACAATCTTAAGAAATATCTAAAGCCTTAGAAAATGATATTCGTATTATTAAACATCTGTTGGCGTCTTCATTGTACATTCGAAAATCTAAACCATGGAAACTAAGGTTATGAAACAAGAAAATAATCTCTCTCACGTGTCTATCTGGACCAGAGATATTGCAATTCTGTCAGGGTGACGTAAACGTAATCATTTGAAAAAAAATGGCGCTCTAATCATTGTTAAATAATGAAGAAAGACAGAATTCTTAGAAGGTGTGTTAACATTCTAGTGCTACTGTAAAATAATCAGTCAAAACAGACGTTCTTTATTAGAATATGTCTAGTGCTGGGAGTTTCGGGACACTTGATTAATATTATCCGAGATAGAAGTACTTTTACTGCTAGCTCTCAAAGCAATTGATACATTAACAGGGATCAAAATTCAATGGGCCATCAGGCCGGGGTATGGGGGCCGCCTAGATAAAGACTCATTTTAGAGTAATGTTACCTTAATATAAAAACATTTTAATGGTAACTTAACAAAATTTAATTAAATTTCTGAAATTACATAATCATTTTTCAAAATGAATACAATTTTCTAAAAGTTCATTTTCTTTTTTCCATAACCTTATAAACGTCCGTTAAAGAAACATAAACACTGCCAGGAATACCGCCGTTAAACTTGGACCGGCCGATTAAACTGGTGTTTAAATGTCGCACATGCGCGTTTCTATACCTTATAGAAAACAAAATAAAAGATAGGCCTAGAGTAGGTCGTTCGTACATTGTAAATAACTTTTTTGGAAGGATTCACGATTTCCACATTTCATCTTTATATATAAATAACCTATAAACTGGGTATATATCAGTGCTATTGTTGCATCGTGCGTTTGTTTTCACAGATTTTGTGTAGAAACTACAATACTGCTTCGCGGAAAATTATGCATGTGACCATAATCGTCTTTGCGATTGCATCAATATAGCGTTAATAACCAATTAAAGCGTGTATGTAACTTAGTAGAACCACAAGACCGGGGTTTCCCTGAATCACACCACGTGATCTGCCAAAACAGCTAGCATTATAAAAATAACTCTGAAACCAGCTTGCCGAAACAAATATGCGTAATTTGAATTTTCTGCTCTGGAGAAAACACTGGTAAATGATCAGAATGTTTTAGAACTTTCTTCCGAGGCATGTTGTTCTCTTCTCGGTAACAATCACCCGAATGCTTGTTATTGATTTTGACCACAAACACGCAGAACTATGCAAGCGTAGGATCGTGATTGAATGCAAAATGCCGCGAAAAACACCGAGAGGTAACAATTTCACTGATCATAACTGACAAAAAAAACACACCGAGGATTACCGAATTGAACTAGAAGACACCGACAAGAAACGTGACTGGGCCGGACCTTTGAAAGGAATGGGCCATACTGAAATTAATGCGCCAAATCGGCGCACACCAAACTTTTAAGTGCACCATCTGGAGTTTTAATGGGTGTATGGTGCGATGGCGCGGCCCAAATTAATCTCTGCATTATTCTATGCATAGAAACTGATATCGCCCGAGTCATGTCATATAACCCCAATGTCTATGCTTGATCAACAATTCATAGCAATTGAACGCTTTAAACTGTGACGTCTTTCAAACTTTGGAGGGAGCAATTGGCCAATCAACGTGCCAAAATACGGCTTTCCCAACATTACTTTTTAACAGGCCCAATCAGGAGAGTTGGGTTTTACTGTAGCATAGTAGTTAGAGACCCAACTGCGATTTGTCAAAGGCAAAACGTGGCTCTCGGGCAGGTTTTTCTTACCAACTGCGATATATTAAAGGCACACGGTGGCTCTTGGGCAGGTTTTACTGTACCATAGTAGTCAGAGCGCCGGGTGCGATATATTAAAGGCATTCGGTGGCTTTCGGGCATGTTTTACTGTACCATAGTAGTTACAGCCCCGACTACGACATATTAAAGGCACAACGTAGCTCTCGGGCAGGTTTTACTGTACCATAGTAGTTACAGCCCCGACTGCGACATATTAAAGGCACAACGTAGCTCTCGGGCAGGTTTTACTGTACCATAGTTGGAGTCTCGACTGCGATGTATTAAAGGCACAACGTGGCACCTGGTATGTTTTACTGTACCGTAATAGTAACAGTCCGATTGCTATATATTAAAGGCGCAAGGTGGCTCTCGGGCAGGTTTTACTGTACCATAGTATTTAGAGCAACGACTGCGATATATTAAAGGCACAACGTGGCTATCAGGCAGGTTTAACTGTACCATAGTAGTTAGAGCCACGACTGCGATATATTAAAGGCACAACGTGGCTCTCGGGCAGGTTTTACAGTACCATAGTAGTTAGAGCCACGACTGCGATAAATAAAATGCCATGTTGGCTCTCGGGCAGGTTTTACTGTACCATAGTAGTAACAGCCTCGACTGCGATATATTAAAGGCACAACGTGGCTTTTGGGCAGGTTTAACTGTACCATAGTAGTTAGAGCCCCGACTGCGATATATTAAAGGCACAACGTGGCTTTTGGGCAGGTTTAACAGTACCATAGTAGTTAGAGCCACGACTGCGATAAATAAAATGCCATGTTGGCTCTCGGGCAGGTTTTACTGTACCATAGTAGTAACAGCCTCGACTGCGATATATTAAAGGCACAACGTGGCTTTTGGGCAGGTTTTACTGTACCATAGTAGTAAGAGTCCCATCTGCGATATATTAAAGGCACAACGTGGCTTTCGGGTATGTTTTACTGTACCATAGTAGTAACAGCCCGACTGCGATATATTAAAGGCACAACGTGGCTTTCGGGCAGGTTTTACTGTACCATAGTAGTTAGAACCCCGACTGCGATATGTTAAAGGAACAACGTGGTTCTAGGGTAGGTTTTACTGTACCATAGTAGTTACAGCCCCAACTGCGATATTCTTAAGGCAAAACGTGGCTCTTGAGCAGGTTTTACTGTACCATAGTGTTAGAGCTCTTATTGCGATATACTTAAGGCACAACGTGGCTTCCGGGCAGGTCTTACTGTACCATAGTAGTTAGAGCCCCAACTGCGATATACTAAAGGCACAACGTGGCTCTTGGGCAGGTTTTACTGTACCATAGTAGTTAGAACCCTTACTGCGATATATTAAAGGCACAACGTAACCCTCGGGCAGGTCTTACTGTACCATAGTAGTTAGAGCCCCAACTGCGATATACTAAAGGCACAACGTGGCTCTTGGGCAGGTTTTACTGTACCATAGTAGTTAGAGCCCTTACTGCGTTGTATTAAAGGCACAACGTGACTCTCGGGCAGGTTTTACTGTACCATAGTAGTTAGAGCCACGACTGCGATATATTAAAGGCACATGGCGGCTCTCGGGCAGGTTTTTCTATACCATAGTAGTTACAGCCCCGACTGCAATATATTTAAGGCAAAGCGTGGCTCTCGGATAGGTTTTACTGTAACTTAGTAGTAACAGCCCCGACTGCGATATATTTAAGGCACAACGTGGCTCCCGGGCAGGTCTTACTGTACCATAGTAGTTAGAGCCCCAACTGCGATATACTAAAGGCACAACGTGGCTCTTGGGCAGGTTTTACTGTACCATAGTAGTTAGAACCCTTACTGCGATATATTAAAGGCACAACGTGACCCTCGGGCAGGTCTTACTGTACCATAGTAGTTAGAGCCCCAACTGCGATATACTAAAGGCACAACGTGGCTCTTGGGCAGGTTTTACTGTACCATAGTAGTTAGAGCCCTTACTGCGTTGTATTAAAGGCACAACGTGACTCTCGGGCAGGTTTTACTGTACCATAGTAGTTAGAGCCACGACTGCGATATATTAAAGGCACATGGCGGCTCTCGGGCAGGTTTTTCTATACCATAGTAGTTACAGCCCCGACTGCAATATATTTAAGGCAAAGCGTGGCTCTCGGATAGGTTTTACTGTAACTTAGTAGTAACAGCCCCGACTGCGATATATTTAAGGCACAACGTGGCTCTCGAGCAGGTTTTACTGTACCATAGTAGTAACAGCCCCGACTGCGATATATTAAAGGCACATGGCGGCTCTCGGGCAGGTTTTACTGTACCATAGTAGTAACAGCCCCGACTGCGATATATTAAAGGCACATGGCGGCTCTCGGACAGGTTTTACTGTACCATAGTAGTAACAGCCCCGACTGCGATATATTAAAGGCACATGGCGGCTCTCGGGCAGGTTTTACTGTACCATAGTAGTAACAGCCCCGACTGCGACATATTAAAGGCACATGGCGGCTCTCGGGCAGGTTTTTCTGTACCATAGTAGTAACAGCCCCGACTGCGATATACTAAAGGCACATGGCGGCTCTTGGGCAGGTTTTACTGTACCATAGTAGTTAGAGCCCCGACTGAGATATACTTAAGGCACAACGTGACTCTTGGGCAGGTTTTACTGTACCATAGTAGTTAGAGCTCTTATTGCGATATACTAAAGGCACAACGTGACTCTCGGGCAGGTTTTGCTGTACCATAGTAGTTAGAGCCCCAACTGCGATATATTAAAGGCACATGGCGGCTCTCGGGCAGGTTCTACTGTACCATAGTAGTTACAGCCCCGACTGCGATATATTAAAGGCACATGGCGGCTCTCGGGCAGGTTTTACTGTACCATAGTAGTAACAGCCCCGACTGCGATATACTAAAGGCACATGGCGGCTCTTGGGCAGGTTTTACTGTACCATAGTAGTTAGAGCCCCGACTGAGATATACTTAAGGCACAACGTGACTCTTGGGCAGGTTTTACTGTACCATAGTAGTTAGAGCTCTTATTGCGATATACTAAAGGCACAACGTGACTCTCGGGCAGGTTTTGCTGTACCATAGTAGTTAGAGCCCCAACTGCGATATATTAAAGGCACATGGCGGCTCTCGGGCAGGTTCTACTGTACCATAGTAGTTACAGCCCCGACTGCGATATATTAAAGGCACATGGCGGCTCTCGGGCAGGTTCTACTGTACCATAGTAGTTACAGCCCCGACTGCGGTATATTAAAGGCACATGGCGGCTCTCGGGCAGGTTTAACTGTACCATAGTAGTAACAGCCCCGACTGCGATATATTAAAGGCACATGGCGGCTCTTGGGCAGGTTTTACTGTACCATAGAAGTTAGAGCCCCGACTGCGATATACTAAAGGCATAACGTGGCTCTTGGGCAGGTTTTACTGTACCATAGTAGTTAGAACCCCGACTGCGATATACTAAAGGCACAACGTGACTCTCGGGCAGGTTTTGCTGTACCATAGTAGTTAGAGCCCCAACTGTGATATACTAAAGGCACAACGTGGCTCTCGAGCAGGTTTTACTGTACCATAGTAGTTAGAACCCCAACTGCGACATATTAAACGCACAACGTGGCTGTCGGGGTGGTTTAACTGTACCATAGTATTTAGAGCCCCGATTGCGATATATTAAAGGCACAACGTGGCTCTCTGGCAGGTTTTTCTGTACCATAGTAGTTACAGCCCCGACTGCGATATATTAAAGGCACATGGCGACTCTTCGGCAGGTTTTACTATACCATAGTAGTTACAGCCCCGACTACGATATATTAAAGGCACACGGTGGATCTCGAGCAGGTTTTATAAATAAATAAATGATAGCCTGTACCCAGCTTTCAAAACTGTGTCCGTTAAATACCAATGTTGGGAAAGCCACATTTGAGCTCGATGATTAGTCAGGTGCCAATGTGCCTTATCTTATGAAGTTTCGGGCACTGAATTTTTACAACCAAATTTTGCAATATGGCTTCTTTAATAAACGTTTTTGTTAGTTAATGTCTAATCTGTACACGTCGGAGGATTCCCTTTATGGGCTATTTAATCAATTTAATGGGTCAATGAACGAAGCAATTTCTTATGAACACTTCACATTCTGAAATTTCTAAATAATTGTTTTACT
This sequence comes from Panopea generosa, assembly GCA_029582155.1. Taxonomy (NCBI): domain Eukaryota; kingdom Metazoa; phylum Mollusca; class Bivalvia; order Adapedonta; family Hiatellidae; genus Panopea; species Panopea generosa. Next base: position 67,548,388 of record CM055903.1, on the reverse strand, counting down.
GTAACATTTATTGGATTGTTTTGCTTCTTTGAGTGAGAAATGCTAACTGCGCAGCAGTGTTTGTGACATCGACAAAAAAATCAAGATGTGTCGGCGTAGGTGATTCTTTGGTAACAGCGTGTTTCATTTTTTTATGATATTTTTCAATTTATTTTGTTTTCTTGTTTGTTCTTGTTATCAGAAATTATTTCAAATAAATTAATTGGGGCTGATTTAGAGAGGAACTCTTTCTCCAGTTTAAACATGTTTCGTCCCTCTTGCTTCAAAAAATGAATATCAAATGATAATACACATTTATACATGGATTGAACTACAATTTTTACAACATTAGTTACAGTTCTCTCCAACTCTCTGAAGTCTCACTCTCTTGTACGTCCGTCGCAGAGCAATGATATTTGAGGACGTTGATTGGCCAATTGCTTCAAGGAAAGTTAAAAGACGTCACGGTTCGACAAACGTTAAATAGCTATGAACTGTGGGACAGGACAGGCATAGAATTCCCTACTTTTCCATTGGGATTGACCAGACCTGATTTGGGAGATATCAGGGATTGGACTAAACTATTTCTTGTTGGTAATGATTAGATAATGTATCCAGTGCAAATATACTAACATAAATGATAAAATAAATCGCGACGGTCTCGTAAGTTATTCCCATATTTAAACATATGCTTTAAAAAGTAAATTAAAAGAATCATAGCGGTATGAAAATCTGGTGCCTCATAAAAATTTGAACTGAACTACACATAGATCGACTAAATGACTATAGACATCACAAATGGATCTTTAACATTAAAACATTAAATTAAAATCCTTGACAGGCTACTTTCTTTCTGTCTTACTAAACATAAAGTATGAGAGGAGCAAATAACAAACGTCAAAAATGTTGTAAGCTTGTGTTAAATATAACCATCCGCGACGAATGTGACAGCTATGTAAATTTCTTAAAAATACTCAAGTTCGATAAAAAAAAATCCGAATTTTATCTAAATATAAACATAACATAACATATATTTTATTATAGTCTCACCTCTATCACATTACAATCATAAATGTATAAAACATTGACAAATACAAATAGTGAAGTTAAGAGTGGCTCTTTACAGATCTATTAGAGACTAATTGTTACTTTTCTACAAGTATACATTTAAAATCCACAAATATATATATATAAAAATAAAACAGAAACATTTTCTAATATAACGTCTATTATCTACCAAGTACTCTACAGTTTTATTGGCTTGCCCTGCCTGTATACCAAACACGCCACGGTGTCCAACCGACCGTGTGATAGCTGCATAAAACAAACATTTTATTGTTCCAGTAATGAGGTTAATGGAGCACCTGCCTTTTCCAGTTATACAGGGTTTTCTTCAAACCAGTAAGAATATGTTGTTAATGCTTTTACATCGGGCCGCATACTCGACTATTCTATTACCATGTTTCACTAATTCCAAGATTTTTGGTACGGAAGCAGATTTACACGAGCTTCAAAGGTCTTTATCTGTATCTTTCCACATAATGTGTTAATGTATCACCTTATTGCCTCATTGTTAAACGTATGCTTAATATGTACTGATGTGAACAAAATATTGTTTCAGTCTTTAGTATGACCCGGCCGAGGATCGAACCAACGACCTTCCGCATGCTAGGCGGACGCTCTACCACTAGACAACCGCTGCAGTGAGATTTGAGCACGTTGATTGGTTGAATGACGTCACAGTTTGGTAAGCGTCAAAGTTCTATGAATTGTGAGACAGGCATAGAATTCCCTGCTTTACAAATCTGATTCGGGACATATCAAGAATTGGGATGTACTACTTAGTTTCGAAATGACTATCGAAAGACGGACGAATATAAAACCTAACTACAGTCTGCGATAAATCGGTTGTCGTTTTGTCTTCTTTAACGTTAATGACGATAAAATGATATTAAAAGCAATGAAACAAAACAGGATATGGGATTTATTGTTACGAAATAAAAAAATATCTATACTTTATGTATTTTATAAGTTTTTTACCGATCTATACCGAGATGCTCCGAAATCGTTACGGAGGATACCGACATCGCACGAAAGTTGACGAGCGCATTACGGGTCCACTACCTTAATTGAGGATTTTTATGCTGTTGGAGGAGAGGATTTTATACAGAGGTTTTATCACAAACGTGTCAAAACATTGTTTCAAAACAAATAATTGCCAGCATACGTGATGTACGCATTGTATAAAAAGAACTTGCATCTGCATACATCGTGTCTGCACGTGTCATGGATAACCCAAACAGACGTTCCACGGATACACTGATTGTGATAAATAGAACATATGCCTGAAAACAGATAAGATGCGAATAGCTAGTTTGTTCTTAACTAACTGAGTTTTAATTCAGTTTAAAACAGTGAAATATCGCTTTATTTATAGTTTCCATTTATACTTATTCTAGATCAAAGCAAATCCTTTATAGACACGACTAATACAATCACAATTTTCAATGCGAACATCTCATAATTTTATGAAGATAACTTTACAAAATAATAATAAAAAGTTGCTTTCAAAAATAAGCAAGTTGAATATTTACAGTGATTCAATAAATGGGTGTAGAAAAGGTCCTAGCTCTCCAGTTAGGGGACCGTTAAACAGTAGTGGCATACAGGCACACTTGTTGGTCAGTTGCTCTAGCGGAAGGAAAACTATGTAATAAACGGTAAACGCTTTTGAAGGCTATGGATTGTGAGACAGGCAGGGGCAGGGAATTCCATGCTTTACATTAGTTAGGATAGGCGAAACCTGAACCGGGTATTGTCGGGTACGAAGACAGACATGTAATTCAAAATATGTTTATACTATAATTTCGTGGAAAGTCCGTGTATTATATCAAACAAACAAACAAACAAACAAACAAACAAACAAACAAAAACTATAAAAATAATGATAATAATTAATAAAACTTGACGTAGAATTGTTTGACAAAATACAATAGTTTTGCATAATATAGTTTTGGCAAAATACAGAAAAATTCTGTATTTTACCAAGCTATTGTATCTTGCCAAACTTCTCAATTGATGTTTTATACTTTGGCAAAAATAAACAACTTATGTCAAATTGTTGTGCAAACATATAAAACCGATGTCGACTATTCGAGTAAAACTAAAGAACTAGTCGGTAAATAGAACATCTCTCACTAAGTATATGTATACAAGATTACATTACATTTGTCTGGTGTAGATAGTCCGCCTCATTCCAGATTATTTAAACTATTCTCAGTATGTTTGTAATTCTTGGGAGCTTTACAGACAATTCAAAGAGAATTTGGAAGATTGATTCCCTCAATGAAACACCATTAATCTTTTGTACTTTCCACCATATCACGTTTACATTGCGTATCTACATTACAAGGAAACAGTTCTGCGAATATACTTGTTACCATAGAAAATATATTACGTATAAGGTGTTAGACCACCATCGATTTTTGTTCTATTGTAAATTAAAAAAAAAGTTTACATGCTCGTCGAAGGACCTAAAGAAAGGAGTAAAACTTACATTTTATTGTGTGTCAACCTCCGCACTAATAAAACATGCTGACTCGAGAAAAAGTAGTACACTTGTAACAATGTGAATTTTGCCATCAGAAACCATGTATTTATACCCAAATTTCCATTTTTTATACCCCAATTTGCATTTTTTGTCTAAATTCACAGTTCAAACATGGTGATACATTCAAAATGTGCAAAATACACACCAATGTGCAAACATGAGCAGCATGAGGAATAAGAAGACACAATGAATATTTTATAACTACCGTTCCCCGCTGAAGCATTTCCTGTCAATTCCAATGGTGGTGCTATGCCTATAAACGAGAAATTATCTCTGTGGATACAAATTACTGGTCAGTAGAGAGTGCTCAGTGACCAACAAACTTAACATTTAATAACCCGTGACTAGATAAGTTAATACTGAATATAAAAGTAAGACGAATACCGAAATAACATGTTTTTCATAATCTATGTTTTAAAAAAAAACGGTTGTGAATTTTGTTAGTGGAGATGGATCTCACATGGGGGTAGGGCGGTAGGGAGTCTTTTGAATGACCTGGTAGAGAATGACCCGAGAATTCTACTTTGAAGGGGCTTGTCTTTTAAATAACCTGGTAGAGAATGACCTGAGAATTCTACTTTGAAGGGGCTTTTCTTTTAAATTACCTGGTAGAGAATGACCCGACAATTCTACTTTGAAGGGGTTTTTCTTTTAAATTACTGGTAGAGAATGACCTGAGAATTCTACTTTGAAAGGGGGTTTTCTTTTAAATTCCCTGGTAGAGAATGACCCGAGAATTCTACTTTGAAGGGGATTTCTTTTAAATTACCAGGTCGATCTACTTTAAAGGGGGGTCTTTTAAATTACCTGGTAGAGAATTCTTTATTTTTTTCTTTTAAATTAACTGGAAGAGAAAGAAGCCAATAATTCTACTTTGAAGATTTTTTTCTTTTTAATTACCAGGTAGAGAAAAAAGCTGAGATTTCTACCTTGAAGTGTTTTTTTTTTATTTCAAATTACCTGGGTTCATTTAAATTAATGACATGGGAGTACTACAGTAATTTGATTGATAAAACTAACAAGAGGGCCAAGATGGCCCTTTATCGCTCACCTGACTGACCTTGAGTCACCCAACATAAGTAGATTATATAATACATGTACGCTCAAAATTCCAGAAATATGAGATGGGCAAGTAGTTAGAATTTTGATTTGTTTTGAAGATGTAACAGATGCGTAGAAGAGTTCAAACTTGGTAGAGGTTCACCTATGGTAAATGTCAGTGAAATTACATCAAAATCAGGTCAGTAGATTCTGATAAGAAGGCTTTTGAAGTTTTTACTATAGATGCTAAGTCTTCGAATGAAGATAAAAATCCAGTTCCAGCACAAAACTAACCTGTTATGTTTGAGAACGGTTTCCAACTAAAGCATTAGACCAAACTATTGTGCATGAAACAATCCGCAGTTCCAGCACAATAAATATTCCTATGAGTTTCAAACACAAGCCTTCCGAAAGTATATCACTTGAAAGATGTTGTCGCAGTGCACTCTCCCCTAAAACAACTAAGATCCTCCTCCAAGATTTCAAGTACACTTTGACACTGAAAATCTCAAGCAGACTTCTTGCTGTGATGAAACTAGCTAGAAATATGGTATTGCTTTATTATGAAGCAGTAAACCATCCCTGTCTGAACCAGAAAAACTCTGACTTTTTTTTCAGATTAACACCTATTATAAAAATGGTTCATGATATTTGAATAATATGAATAATATTTCAATCATTGATTATAATTGTATCAGTCCTCTTTTTATGATGAATTATCTTTTAAAACTTATATCTGGTATAATATTGTATAATAATAACAAAAGAAAAAGTTTATTTAAAGAGTTTATTTCCTCTTCTTATAATAATTGCTATATACAGACATTTATGCTATAAAACAGGGGGAGTAATTTGACATCAAAACTAACCCCACCACCTGGCTGCCATGTTTATTGACGAATCAAGATGGCTTGAACAAACTTGGTAGAGAGTCACCCAAGGAACATTTCTGTGAAATTATTAAAAAATTGAGCCAGTAGTTTCTGACAAGAAGATTTTTTAAGTTTTTACTATAGCTAATATAGTAAACTAACCCCACCCCCTGGCCGCCATGTTTTTTGATGAATCAAGATGGCTTGAACAAACTTGGTAGAGGGTCACCCAAGGAATATTTCTGTGAAATTATATCAAAATTGGCCTAGTGGTTTCAGAGGAGAAGTTGTTAAAAGCTAAAAGTTAACGACGGACGACAGACGACGGACACCAGGCGATCATAAAAGCTCGCCTGTGAGCTATTGGCTCAGGTGAGCTAAAAAACAACGGCTGATTTTCATGGGAAAGGATATGTATTCAACTATGGAACAAAATGTCACTTACCTAAACAAGGACAATAAATAGACATTTTTTCTTGAATTTGACTACAGTCAGAACACTCTTACTTCGAACACTCCTATTTCAAAATTCCTGATATGTCAAATTCCGGATATTTCGAATTATTTGTACGGTCCCACGGAATTTGAGATAACGAGTTTTGATGTATATAAACAATGAACATGAATACAACACATTGTCTACTTGTCATCTTAAAAGAGTGAGCACGAATCAAGTGCCCTGTATTGTTTGAAGTAAGAACCCAAAGGGTCTAATGAAATCAACCTTCACCGTTCTGACCATGCATCTTAAACACAAATGCGAATGAGAGATGGTAAATATTTGCACGTGACAATGTCTGCACGACACAGGAAACAGGTAATGGTTGAAATAACATGTCACTGATACTTGTAACTATAGTAACCGTATACCATTTTTCACCGATGACAAATAAATGCATAATACCAACTAAGGATCGGTTCTACTCAGTTTCGTGAACATTTCATTCTACCAGGCTGCTAATATGATCGCACTTTCACGAGTTTGCTTTTCTCTAAGACAGACGTCAAAGTGACCCAGGAGACTTGCAGTCGGACAACTTATGAGTCGGAACATTAACACTGGTGTTTAATGGTGCCCCAGTGGGGGATAAAGTCGATTATTTAAATTAATTATCAGTATTACAAAGTGCAAAATGTTCAGCCAGGATCATGGACATTGACTCAATGTCGGGCTGAGAATTGTGCCGTGCAGTACGGGAAAATCTCCTAATTAATGCACTCGCTCAGGCTTCGGTATCGGCCTAGCTTTCTCATGGACGATTAAGGGACACATTGGGTAACTCTGTTTTGAGTTTAGTCAGAATTACGGCCGTTTTTATGCTTAAACAATGTGTGATTATTTATTTCAGCAATCTGATATTCTACTAGGCAAAGCTATTAGTAGTACAAGGGGTTCGTACATCAATTATACTTTACGTGGTTCGTCCGTACCTCAGTCTTTGAGTACAGAATTACGGCCCTTTTTATGATTAGAAAATGCAAGCTCACACATCAATGCTGCTCAATACCGCTCTTAGAACGTGGGGAGACATGTTGAATAACTCTTGGTTTTAAGTTTAGGCAGAATTACGGCCCTTTTAATGCTTAGAATATTGCTGATTATTTATTTCAGCAAGCTGATATCAAACTAGCTATAACTATTAGTCTTACAAGGGGTTCGAACATCAATGATACTTAGTTCTTCAGTACCGCCCATAGAATGTAGGGAAATATGTGGGATAACTCTTAGTTTTTAGTTTTGGCTTATTGCAGACCCTTCGTATTGCTAGAATAATGTCTTGGAAGATTTTAGGCAAACTAACAACTCAGTTTATGAATGATATACTAGTCGTCATCATTCAGAGCTCTTAAGGGATGTTTTTGCTGTTTGAATATTGGAATAATTTTATACCAAAGCAAGTTAGTTTAGTTGTTTGTTTGGAAAGCGTGATTAATGGAATCCAACGCTTAATAAGAGTCAACACACAAAAACTAACCAAGATCCTTTGGCACGTTAGCTGTATGATTAGTATACATAATTACATTATCTACTGGTAATGATACTACTAACCCATGAAGCATTTTGGAAAAAAAATGCATTTTTCGACATGATTCATAAAGTCGAACGCGCTGTCTGTCCTCTGAATGTTCGTGTGTATTATAGACCGATTTCTCCTTCACAACGCACAGCGACAATGTTGCTCAAGAGAGCGGATACAAGAAACGACAGAAAAATAACCGTATACTATTTACCTTTTATAACATGATTTACGAACGTTAAATCTCACGAACACACGAACTCGGCGATTTACGGAGTTTACCGATTCCATAATAGTCCAGTTATTCTAAAGTTAACCTCCAAATAATTGCAACAGAAAATGTTTTCAATGTAATCAGTAGCTTAACATAGGGTAACAAAAATATCAAAAGTCTAACAAAATATATTTAGTGGAACATGGTGAATTTTAAACTTGAAATATAATAAAAAGTGTTCTAAAAAGCATGTTCGCTTTAGACCACCATACATGTATACTCCTGGAACGCTTCAGTCATCCGGTAAAAAGCATCCAGTGAAACAGATCAAAACAAATAATTCACGTGTTTGCAGACAACATTTAATCTTCACATTATGAGGTGAGTTGCGCTTTATTGTTTTGTTCTGATATCAGTAATCGATAAGGTAACATTATATCAGCTAATATGACTATTAGTAATATTAATATTTGTCTCTAAAAGGTAATATTGAGGAATAATCGTTAATGTCATGTGTTTTCGTGACTTCAAGAAGGTAAAAAATGTAAGCTAATTTTTCTTGAATATTGCAAGAATATTCTTTAAGATTGAGAAGTAAACGATATTTACAAATATATAGAATAAAAATTGAATTAAAAAAAATATATTAAAAATAATTTCCGGGAACTTCTGCCAATTTTTTCAAAGTACGGAAGCCCATTCGGGTCATTTTTTTTATTTTTATCTATACTTTTTGGTAATGCTTCAAAACGTGGTGTTTAGTTATTGTTTCTTATTTTTCTTTGACAATTGAGTGAAATATTTGTTGTTTAATACGTTAATTCCTTATCTATTGCATTTATCATTAAATAATGAAGATATAATGTAATAGATATATTGTTTATAAATCAGATTTTTTTTTCAGTGATGTATCTGTCAAACTCGCTCTTGACGGCAATACACTAACAGTGAAGCTACGAGAAAAGGGAAGCAATGGCATCAATGAAGCAAGTAAATTACGTGGTGATGACCTATGTACTCATCCAGGACAAGTAATACATACAGAATGCCGTCGATTATATTGCAATCCAAATGAAATAAAAAAGACATTTAAAAAAACAAACACAACGTCCCCTAGTCCTTTTTCATTACGTTCAAGTAATGAACCCTACCATTGCAATACACATTGTTTGTTTTGTGGTCAGCTCACAAAATATAGCGGAAGAAAAAGTGGTTGTGATGTATTTCCTGTTCGAACACTTGAATTTCAAGAAAAAATAGAAAACGTTTGCAGAGAAAGAGATGACCATTGGGCTGAGCAAGTAAAGTATAGATTAAAGAGTGTACATGACCTACCAGCTGCAGATGCAACTTACCATCAGTCGTGCAGTGTTAATTTTAGAACCGGCGGGGAGATACCACAAATATTTCAACTTAATGACAAAAAAAGCAAGAAACATTGTGGAAGGCCAATAAACTATGATCAAGCGTCAGCATTTTTAGAAGTTACACAATACCTAAGAGATAATGATGATGAACAAATAACAATTGTAGATCTAGTAGAGCGAATGAAAGATATATGTTGGGAACTTGCTTACACGGTAACACACATGAGGACAAAACTTAAAGAACACTTTGACTCCTCTATCATAATTACAGATATAAATGGCAAAAGGAATGTTGTAACATTCAGAAACAATGCATCATCAATTTTACGGAGTTTTTACGAACGTCCGAAAACGCAGGATTCTTTATCTGAAAAGAAAGAAATTATAAAAACAGCAGCAAAGTTGTTGTTAAATGAGATAAAAGCTATAGATGCAACTAAACTGAATTACCCAGATCCATCCGACTTGATGTCAATGGAAGCAAATTTAAATTACATTCCTGATAGTTTGAATTTTGTTTATTGAAACAAATGCTGATATGAAGATTGCCTCTATTGGTCAATCGGTAATACAGGCTTCGAGGCCAAGGGTACTTATTGCACCACTACAGATTGGACTAAGAGTTCAAATGCACCATCATTTCTCATCGAAATTTTTGGTTGATACCCTTAATAGGTTGGGATTCTGCTCATCATATACCGAGATTAAAAAGTTTGAAGTCAGTGCAGCAGCTTCACAAGGAACGGATATCCCTGATCTTAAACATGGCCAGTTCACACAATACATTGCAGATAATGTAGATCATAATGTCAGAACTTTAGATGGACACAACACTTTTCACGGCATGGGCATTATTGCTTGTGTCACACCTGGAACTAAAGAAATCAAGGCAGTGCCACGGATTTCAGCAACAACTGACGGTCTTATCGCAATCGGAAAAATTAAAATCCACTTTTACAGACAAGAAAACAATAACATGTCATCAAAAACATTTGAAAAGCTACCAACATTTGAGGCTGATGATCCCACAGATAATGTAGACTTATTAGCAAAGATTACTTGGCCATTAAAGTCGCCAAAGCCAGGATGGTCTGGAATGATGCAAATGATACGGAAGGGACCTTACCCAGGACAGTCGTCTGTCTACTTTCTTCCAATGATTGACATGAATCCTGGTGATGTATCATGCGTCTACTCAACACTAGTTTATGTTTGCTAACAAGCCAAACGACAAGGAACTGAACAAGTGATAACCTTTGACCAGCCTCTATACTGGAAAGCATTAACCATTATCTGTAACGAAGCATTGACAAGTGATTTAAAAAAAATCGTTCTCAGGTTAGGTGGATTTCACATTGAAATGAGCTACCTTGGTTGTATAGGAAAGCTTATGGAATGTTCAGGAATAAGTGAATTGCTAGAAATGGTATATGCCTCAAATACTGTTGCACATATGTTGTCTGGGAAAGCAGCTGCCCGAGCAATTAGAGGTCACTTTCTTGTTGATGATGTTTTAAATGCCATGCTTGTTGAAAAGGCTTTTGACATTAATCTATTTTCTGAGCAGGAGAAAGAAGAACTTAGTCATAAAGAAACTGATCCTGACATTTATAGTGACGAAACTGAAAATTTAAATAATAAAATCGACTTAGAATCTGAAACAAAACAGCAGTCTAATACAATGGCAACTCACATTTGTGATGAAATATTAATTGAGGTTGGAAATATGTATGATAAACTTATGGCATCAGATATCACTGTTGAATCCATTTCTTGTGAAGTTGTATTTGAAAAGGTAAAGGAAAAAATGAACAACAAAAAACAATCTCTTTCCAATTTCCCCACATCGAAACTATGGTTGATGTATATGACAATGGTAGACTTGTAACGCAAATTTATTAAAGCAGAACGCACAGGTTGTTGGCAACTTCATCTTCAAACACTGAAAGACATGTTGCCCTATTTTGCTGCTGCAGGTCACAACCTGTATGTCAAATCAACATATCTATACCTTCAAACAATGGGAAGGCTTCAAGAGGAACATCAAAATATTTTTGATTTTTTCAGTGATGGATATCATGTTATACGGAGAAGTGACCGCTTTTGGGCTGGTTTGTCATCAGATTTAGTGATAGAACAAGTGTTGATGCGTAGTGTTAAAGCAACTGGTGGTATGACACGTGGACGAGGTTTGTCAGAATCACAGAGGACTCAATGGTTGCTTTCAATGCCAGCATGTGCCGAAATTAACAGAGCCATGCAGACAGTTACAAACATTGATTATCAAACAAATGACCAGCATGTAGAAAGCAGACCAGCTAGGAAAGAAAGAGATCAAAAAGATAAATTAAAGTTCTATTCTTTCCTTCAAGAGAGAAATCCATTTGCGGAAGATTCAACATTGCGTAACATTGAAACTGGCATGTCAGCTGATTCTCGTGTTAACGTTAATGCTGCGAATGACGTTGGTAACAAGATTCTGGATGCTATGGTTGATAAAAATGTACTTGAATATAGCTTTAAGAAGTCTAATCAAGCAGTTACTCTTGGTTCCAAACCTTCTGTGAAAGTTGACGGAGAAGCCATCGTCGTAGATCCACAACTATTGTTTCAACGTCTTATCGCAGCGGCTGACAGACTGTTTGATAATCAGGCAGAGATATTTTCCTATGAGTTGTGTAGTTTGCCCTCTTCACTTTTTGAAGCATCGGGTCTTATGAGAGAGGCAGATAAGCCATCCATTGCTAACGCAATCTGGTCATTAGGTGAATGCAACAAACAGGACACCTCAGGCGAACATGTACAATACGTTTTAGATGGTGGCTCACTGTTACAACGCTTGCCATGGAATAAAGGAGATTCATTCGGATGTATTTGTGAAACATACGTTGATTATGTAACAAGAAAGTATGAAACTCCAGTTATCGTTTTTGATGGCTACTCAACCGGTTCTTCTACCAAGGATTGTACCCACATACGGCGTACAAGAGGCGTAACTTGTCCTAAAGCACAGTTCAATGAAACTACACCATTCAGATCTAAAAAGGAACATTTTCTTACAAATGTGGAAAATAAACAAGCTTTCATCGATATGCTTAGTCAGCACCTTGATATAAAGGGTTGCAAAACATTTCATGCAACAAGTGATGCTGATGTATTAATAGTCAAAACTGCTGTAGATTGTGCTAGAGTTTGTGATACTGTTTTTGTAGGAGAGGATACAGATCTGTTAATTCTTCTTTGCTATCATTGTAACATTGGTACTAACAAGTTATACTTTACATCAGATATAAACAGAGTGAATGCAAAGAGTGTAAAAAAGTGGGATATAACACGAACAGTGCAAGCAATTGGTCCCGATTTGTGTAAACAACTCCCATTTGTTCATGCACTTACTGGTTGTGACACCACATCACGTCTGTTTGGTGTAGGGAAAGGTGCAGCTTTCAAAAAGCTCAGATGTAACAATTACCTAAAGGAGCAAGCAGATGTGTTCATGAATGACAATGCAACAAAGGAGGAATATGAAAGCAGGCGAAGAGGCAATTATATGTCTGTATAATGGTATACCACATGAAGGACTAGATAATCTCCGATTTCGAAAATTTGCAAATAAGGTAATGACAAGTGCAACATTTGTCCAGGTCCATACCTTGCCACCAACGAGTGCATCTGCTAGTTATCATAGTTTGCGTGTATATTTGCAAATTCAAGAGTGGAATGGTGGAAATTGTAACACTTTGGATGCACTAGAATGGGGTTGGAAAACTGTTGATGATTTGTTACTACCAATAAAGACACATCTGCAGCCAGCACCTGATGATCTGTTAAAGATTATCAGATGTAACTGTAAAGTGAATTGTGACACCAAGCGTTGCACTTGCAGGAAACATGGTTTAGAGTGTTCATCTGGATGTGGAGAATGCCAGGGGGTCAGTTGCTCTAATACACAGGCTGTGGTAGAAATTGATAATTTGGAAGACTTATATACTTCAAATAAGTTTATTTGAAGTAAGTAGTACTTCTGTTTAATAGCAGAGACATGTCTGGTCACGTTTAAAGTTGATGGAGAAGACCATTAATTCTGACAAACTTCTTTTCGGTGCTTTGATAAGTTAACCACTGTTAAGTTCCTTCATTGAAATATAAATTGCTGTACTGTAATATTCATATCCGACAAAAAAGATTCATTGGGAGAACATAATTTAACTTGTTTTCCTCTATATACTAAGTTAAAATTCTAAGTCTTAACCTAAATGTAAAGACTACAATTATGTTGTAAATCTATAGAATATTTAAGTGGGTGGGGTAATATATAAAAGGTTTGGTTAAAAAATCTCCCCCACACCCCAACCCCATCTTTAAACAATTGTTTGTGGCATTTAATATAATACTTGTAACCAACAAAATGACTACTTTTAGGAGTACGTGGAAAAAAACCACATGAATACTGTCTTTGGCAATTTTTTATAGAAGATATTGTGAAAAAAAGAAAATATTTTCAGATTTATGGCATCGTTGAAATAATTAATTTTTAAGGTGGTTCCACCAATGATATTTTGTTAGACTTTTGATATGATATCAGGTAGATATTATACTTTTATGAACAACAAATTTCATTTCTGTTGCAATTAGTTGGAGGTTTAGCTTTTATTCTCATAGAATGAGTGGACTATAAGTACAAATGACATTTTACGAACAATGGTAAAATCGACGAAGATCCAGCGCGAAAAAAGTCTATGTACCTTCTATGTCTATATTGAGAGGAAATAGTTTTGCAATAACCTCTCGAAATACATGGTCTTTTAACAAATAAGTTCCAATTACAGTGTCCTACTTACTGGTCGATCTATCAATTATTAATTAAGAGTATATAATTCACAGGATTCCTGATGTGTTACTGGGAATAAAGGATAAATACAAATATGAAATATGAAATGTATCGCGCATCAACATTAGGCCCGTAATGAGAATATGGTGAAATAAATCAGTTCCGCATATAGACAAAACATTCAATAGGCGCCGACTAACGTTTTGAAGAACTCACAAGCGCGTCAGTAATGCACAGCAAGGATTGTCTGATTAATGGTAGATGTGTTTTTTTTTCTTTCAGCTCGATCAGGGCAGTAACATTTGACGCAAATTGTTTCATCTATTGATAAACTAATTATAAATGTTCATTAGATATAACAAATATTACACCTTATAGAAGCTCTGAAAAACACTAACATTTTAATGCCGTGCAAATAGCCATAATTTAGAGCCATCTATTTATAAGTCGAACGTTGCCCCTAACGATATTTAGTTTAGTTTAAACATATTCTATTGCCAAAAAAATACGATTGGGTCGGGTAACAAGTTCTTACAACGTTAGTTACGACCCTTCCCTAAATACAATGTTACATAAAATTAATGCATGGCTAAAATGTTGTTTGAAAGTTATACTTTTATAAACAAATACCGTGACAATGCTTAAGGGAAAACAAACACATTGTCTGAATAGTATACAATATAATGTAAACACTTGGAAGAATAAGTAAAGTGCGAAATGCTTAGTACATTGATCAAGCAGAGGATAAACAGTAATTTGAAAAGATAATAGTCGAAAAATAGAAGAGAAGATATATACATATACATGCCCCTATCGATATATACGCATGCGCTATTCTCATAAAGTAAATACTGTAGTTAAATAAATATGTTAACACTATGGCTACTAAAAAGTTTAAACAGCTATTTAATAGGATAATATGCAACTCATAAAAACTCTGATAGTATTTTAACTAAGATACGTGTATGCCTATTAACAATAAGTTTGGGCCCTGGTTATGTACGGTAACTCATTCGGAACACCTCGCCAATTATACTAATGCCGAAGGATTGCGGAATTTGCCGAGTATGTACGTTTGTTCGGTAATTCTCAAGCTTGGTATGCGCCAGTCAAAAGGTAAATGGTAAGCCGCAATTAGATTATTTAATTATGGATGAGAAAGATATATTTAATTGCTATGAATTACTTCACAACGAAGGGAATGCCACGTTTTTCTTAAAACAGAAAACCATAAAAAGTACGAAACTCCCCTGGTGACGTGTCCGGTATTGTAAATAATAAATGTATCAAAGCGTCCACATCATCAACTGTTGAGGAACATGTTTTTATATTTTAGCTGCTCCTATATATTACAATTGTTAAGAAAACTAGCACTATAACAAGTTAATATTACTATTTAATTATGAAACTGTATATAGTAATGTCACTTTATCAGAACATCCCTATATAATGTAACAGTTTCTTATACTCAATATGTGTATAGCTTAGTACATTACTTTTTTGCATATGATATTATGATTATGTTATGTAATGTGTCTTGACCATATATATATATATATATATATATATATATATATATATATATATATATAAACATCGTAAATGGCCAAGGGCACACGTTTGCCGAAATCGCCCATGCAATTTGATTGATTGGGGTGGATTGCTTATTGTTCTGTCTCTTTCTGAAGTCACATGAACTGGAAGTGTTTATCTTTATAGTTTGTACATAGCACTTCCGTTTCTCCAGACTCCGTTCAGTAACCGTAAACATGTTTACTGTTTTTTTTCTAACGTTAATGCTACTCAACTGAACGAAGATTAAACAATTCTTTGGACAGTATTTTGTGACGGACAGACAGGCAGAAATACCAAAAACAATCTGTCTTCCAGTGAACGGAAGACACAATTTGTGTAGCAAGGCATTGCCGTCATAATTGAAAGAGGCGTAACGGAGACACAAACTTTATTTATTTTGAAATGCGTATGGACGGACATACGTATAACTGCAATTATATTTACCCACTCATTTTATGTTGTTGTTGTGTGGTGTTTAGCGTCGCTTTCATCACGTTTTCAGTCAGATCGTGACGGTGTCTACTTGAGACAGTATTCTGAGCGCTGTCACACTGAAGAATCGTGCCGCAGACACATGGTATGATACCCGACCCAATAAATGCTGAGTGCCAAGCGAGGAAGATTCTAGTATTATTTTTCTTTAGTATGCTCCGACCGGGGCTCGAACCCGCGACCTTCCGTATGCAAGGCAGACTATCTACCCCCACACAACCGCTACGATGTTACTTATTTTATGTTTGGGCCATAAAATTACAATCAGAATTATGATAGGAATGCAATTTATCCATTTACTTTAAAACAATAAACACCCACGAGAATATTCATAAAACATATAAGAGAGGGTTCAAAGACTATGAAAGATATCGTTACATTTACGCTGATAAGAAGGCGTCATGTGCCAACACCCCCTACCGAGTGCAGTGTTCTTAATTTTCTAGCGGTATGTTTTAATCTGTGGTTGTAGCTCTTCATTTACCCAGCCTGTCAAGTTATCCAATTATTAATACCAAGACCGTAATAAAAAACAACAGCCGCCACTCCACCGCCGAAACATCAATTTCGATATGATTATTAACACTTCGTAATATCTTGTTTTATCGCCGCTAACATTGCAATTACACGTACAATTTTCATGAAGATGGTGGTGTTTTTTTGATATCTCGGTTGAGAACGTAAAAAGTAGGTAAAAATTCTACGCAGCCGTTACAGCGTTATGATAAACAATGAGATAAGAAAGCTAGTTTGGATGATTACCGAGTTGTTCCGATTACAAGTGATGCAGTTGAAACACCGACATGGGACGTTAATTATTTAAAAAAAAACTAACTGTAGTGTAACGTCAAACACATTTATACAAACAGAGAAAACGGCTATGCAAATTGTGCTCCATTAATGCCATTGCATCTGAGTATTAATTTTACTATGTTGCGCAAGACAGCGTAGCATTGGGAGTATTATACTCCAATCAGTCCACTTTCAAGAACTTTTCAAATATTATGTCAAATAAAAAATGAGAAACATATCTTAACAATTGAAAAATGTGTATCTGAAGCCTTTAAGATAAGAAAACTAGCACTAGAACAAGCATGCATAAATAATATTTAATAATAAAACTGTAGTATCAACTTCAGGTTAATTTACATACTAAGAATATCCGTATACTTATATGTGCTTTAATTAGGGTTATTAGCATATATTTTGGTGTACACTAGTTATGGTTTTGTATTGCAATGTGTCTTGGTCATATTTATTTAAAAAAAAAACATTGTAGATGGCCAAAGGCCAATGTTTGTCGATATTTATTTGATATATTCATATTTGAAAGTTGAAGGGACGTATCATAAGATGTCTTGGTGGCGTCACAAAAAACATTTTAACATTAAGATACTCGGTTGTCGTTGTTTTCGCCCCATATGGTCAATGTAACAGAAAATGACAAATGTTCTACTTTACAAGAAAGTTAACTAAGTTAACCAACATTAGTTCCA
This sequence comes from Panopea generosa, assembly GCA_029582155.1. NCBI lineage: Eukaryota > Metazoa > Mollusca > Bivalvia > Adapedonta > Hiatellidae > Panopea > Panopea generosa. The sequence goes on along the minus strand of CM055903.1, from coordinate 67,530,893 downwards.
ATTCCAATAGCATTAGACTCAGCTCGTGTGTTTACGGTGTATTTATTACAGTATGGTTTTCATAGCAGGAATGTATCCGCACACAACAATCCATAATATCAGGTAGGTTGACCAGCTTGTAATGACAGTCTAAGATTTTTTTTGAAAAAGAAGTCCTCAAATGCTCATAAAACATGTATCTGTTTAATCCTAACACCAGTGATTTTTAATTGCAGTATATGCTATATCAGCATTTGCTTTACTCATCTGAAGTCTCTATGAACTATTTTGAAAATATTTCAAACTATATACGACTTCTTTTAAGTGCAAGAATCATGTGACCGTGGCAAAAAATGGGGCACAACTGAGTGAGACATTATTCGTACTGCATACCCTATACTTCTTAAAATTGACAAAAATAAATCAGATTTCAGATTTAATTGGCTGTTATAGGTTCAATAAACTACTTTATATCTCACTTACCAATAACCTCCCCTTAATGACGGTAGATTATTGCGCCTAAGAAATTAGAGCTGTGTAAATCGGTTGGGAATTGATTTTGTTAAAAATGCATAAAATGGTCGTATTTCTACAAACATGTGAGAACATTAGAACATTTTAAAGTTCTGCCAAGTTTGGATGACATTGGGTACTTTTGGATGAAGATAGTCCAGTTTAAAGATGCGAAGTGTTACACTGCAACAAATGGACACAAATGTCAACATGAAGGGGTGTCATCAAACCATCAAAATTGAGATAAAGCAAATGAGTCAACCCCATGTTTTACCTGCATATTTGGACTATCAGAGGACCATCTATGGAAATAAGACACTTTCCGGACCATTGGCAGTGTGTTCAGTGCTCCAGAAGTGCATGTCTCTATATGTAGAACAGTACAGATCTCAGTAAATGTCAATTTAATGCTTTATTGGTAATTACAGATCGATATGGACATTGCTCTCGATGTTTACATCTAGCATTTACAACATTGCTCTCGGTGTTTACATCTATCATTTACAACATAACTCTCTGTGTTTACATCTATCATTTACAACATTGCTCTCGGTGTTTACATCTATCATTTACAACATAACCCTCTGTGTTTACATCTATCATTCACAACATTGCTCTCGGTGTTTACATCTATCATTTACAACATAACTCTCTGTGTTTACATCTATCATTTACAACATTGCTCTCGGTGTTAACATCTAGCATTTACAACATTGCTCTCGGTGTTAACATCTAGCATTTACAACATAACTCTCTGTGTTTACATCTATCATTTACAACATTGCTCTCGGTGTTAACATCTATCATTTACAACATTGCTCTCTGTGTTTACATCTATCATTTACAACATTGCTCTCTGTGTTTACATCTATCATTTACAACATTGCTCTCGGTGTTTACATCTATCATTTACACGTTGCTCTCGGTGTTAACATATTTCATTTACACGTTGCTCTCGGTGTTTACATTGATTATTTACAACATTGCTCTCGGTGTTTACATCTATCATTTACAACATTGCTCTCTGTGTTTACTTCTAGCATTTACAACATTGCTCTCTGTCTTTACTTCTAGCATTTACAACATTGCTCTCGGTGTTAACATCTATCATTTACACGTTGCTCTCGGTGTTAACATATTTCATTTACAACATTGCTCTCTGTCTTTACTTCTAGCATTTACAACATTGCTTTCGGTGTTTACAAAATTGCTCTCAGTGTTAACAAATATCATTTACAACATTGCTCTCGGTGTTTACAATCATTGCATTGGATAATGGACACGTTTTTAAAACCATATTCTCTTTGATGTGGAATTCTGATTTACGTTCCTCACATTTTTCACTTGTTGCACGTGTTGAGTCTGATAGACACGTGCGAAAGATCTTCTGTTACTGGCATTGCTTACTCCAGACAGGCAATTAAGATAACGGAACTAGGTAAATAATCATTGTAGTAGAAATTGCCGTTACGAACATTAATGGTGGAATACTTCTATTTTAGAAACAATATCTCCAATTATTCAATCTATTGAAAGTTTTACAATAACAGTCATGAATTATAAAAAAAGACATGTATTTAGGTTTGTAGCTCTCATTAATAGCTATTGCATACATTATCAATTATATGTTCTTGTCTGTGTATTTAATGCATGTTTTATGTTATATTGCTGTTGTATTTGGTCAATATGTGAATGGACTCGTGGAAGGTTGAAATAATTCAAATGGGTTAATTAGATTTACGTTGATTTATACTAATGTATCTAAGCTCGATTGCGCGGTAAACTCAGAGCTGTAGTGAATCAGTTTCGAAACCGTCGTTTTATTTGTAGTGTCAGTACTGTTTATTGTTTATTACAATCTATCAGACGGAGCCTGTGATTGAACCCGTGACCTCTGTGGTGAAAGCGGCCAACACTGCTGTAACGTGTGCGGCCATTAATAAGTATAAGCGTAAACCACGACTATAAATGTTAAACGATGTTAGTAGTGTATAGTTTACGTTTATTGATTATCAATAAAATGTAACTAACATTATACAGAAGCGAGATGATCGAAACCCACCACTACCCATCCTGTCGGTATACCAATATGTGGGCCGGAATTTGCGTGTAAGTCCCTTGTTTTAGGCTTCCCTCAAATAAACTTGTATTAAATCGTCTCCGTATCGGCCAATCAGAATTATTTTATGAGTATCTCAAATATTAAATATAACAGCTTATTTAATAGTTGGCAATAGTGTTACTGCTAACGATTAAGATCAGCGTAAAGGTGCGAGTGATCAAGTTAGTCTCCAAATATACCAATAGCCCAGGGGAAATTCTAGTGCAAAATCAATTTCAGATTAAAACGGGTTTTAAAAACAATTATTCTTAATTGAAATATTTAATTTTAGTCCTGAAGCACGCGTTTGTGCCATAATAGTTGGTGTTCGCACTGGATGGCAGTGTGAAGTTTTGGCCATGATGCTTCGCATTGTGGAGCAATGTCCAGTTTCTAGTTTGGTACGACTGATATGTCGCTGGCGAGTGCTTCCACACACCAAGAGGTCGAATTACCAACTCGCTCACGGCGATAGCTCGAACCTTCACTTCAAACTTATAGTGACTGTTTCTTTAAATGTCGGCTTTTACAATAGTACGGTTATTCGGGTCAGGGTATATCTTAATAATAGAACTGCGCCGATTTGAAAGGATATTCCACTTTTGACAAAAATATGATATTAGGCTAACGAAAGAAGCAAACATATTTCATGTATATTAGGCGAATACAATGATAACCATTTTTAATTCAAAGAAAAAAAAGTTTTGAATAACAATATGTTTTATAGAATCACTGTTAATATCAATTAGCATCATTAGTTGACGACATATCACGTTGTTAGTGGCAACTATCAACTTGAGTTGGTCCCTGTTTTTTTCCATTTGGAGTACAGTATTGGGTACCTGAATCGTACGATAACAGGGACTAAACTAGACTAAAATGTTTATGAATTTTACGCCTAGTATTGTTCTCTGTCTCTTCCCCAGGAGGTGAGCATGTACGCGCTTTTTCGCACCTGTGAAAACTTGTTCACGCTTTTTGTCTACCGTGTTTAGTGTATAAATACAATTCAGCACTCGTGAACACATGATACGGCACCCGTGACACCAAAATATTGTGGGGTTGACATGACATAATGAGGATTCTCTTGTCAGGTATTTAAATCTAAATAAATCTAAATAAATTACGATGTTTTATTATATTTCTAACCGATATATATAATATTATACGCTACAGTTTTTTTTCCATTGAAGTCAATTGCTGCTGTAGAGAAATTTGCAAAAAACATGAGTTATTACTAGGATAAACAAATACGGCAAATCTCAATTAAAAGAAATGCCAGAGGCAAACTGATTTTCGAAAAAGGGGCATAACTCTTATTAACGGATGGAAGGCACCATTCTTTGCTTATTCGCGGTCAGGTATGACAAGAATTGTAGAAAATATTGTATAACCGTCTATTGTTATCGGTATAGTAGAAACGAAATCTAGGATCTTCAACGTCAACTTACTACCGTGACTACTTTTGTTAAAGCCTAGGTCCCAATGTCAGGAATCAGCCTTGCGGATGACCACAGTTCGTAAACCTTGGCAAACCTTGGAGAAAACCGTAGTAACACCGTCCACAACCCTGTACATCCACGAACAACCTGGGGCATCCGCCATCAACCGGGGATTGTTAACCTTACCGCAGCCGTACTTATCGCACAAAACCGTCTCTATCATTGTCCATCCGTTAATATCCCTACAACCACAGTAGCCTAATCGCCACAATCCGTAGTAAAACCGTTGAATGTCCTTAACGATATCTTGCTGCTCCGGCTTACAACCCGTAAATCTGAAACCCGGATACACCTAAATACCAACTCCGTCGTTATTATATTCACCTATATGTTTGAGAATAATCGTTTTGTTAATTCCAAAGTATTTCCAAAAATTTTTAAACAAAAGTTTATCGACAATTTCATTCAACAATGGTTTGGATCAGTAGAAAAAAGTCCAGTGCTCGAATTTTATAAACCTGTCAAACATCAATTTAAGTATGAGAATTATCTCGATATATTGCCCTGTAATCTTAGATTATTTTACACTAGATTAAGACTATCTGTTAATCCTCTTAGAATACAAACTGGACGATATGACAGAAATAGAATTCCAAAAAATGAAAGATATTGTTTATGTTGCAATTCAAGGGATATAGAAGATGAGTTTCATTTCTTATGTATATGTCCCTGTTTTAATAATATTACGAAAACAGTTTTTGAAAAAGTATTACTATCAAAGACCTTATGTGTTCAAATTTTTAAAGTTACTTAATTCACATAATAAAACCATATTATATAATATTTCAAGATATATAAAAGAGGCATTAGAAATAAGAAAAACAGTGCTAACTGTTTAATCATAGTATTCATCCTCAATTCATTTATTAACATTCATTAAATATTTTGTTATATACTCTAATGAATTTAACCATTGCTGCTAAGTGACTATATGTTTATATTGATTGTATATTGTATATAGTATGATGATGTACTTTGTACAAAAAAAAAAAATATATATATATATATGTACTGTTCTCTTCTGTTATCTTAAAAAAGTTGAAACTGTTTCATTTCTTTCAAGTATCACCCCCGGATTAGTGATCACGATTAACCGGCAACAACCTTGGCCTGAACCGGGGTACATCCTTGACAGCGGGGCCCAGGCTTACAAAACGTTAATATTTCCTTAAATATGGTTCTTCTAATAGTAATACTTTGAGATTAATATTTTTATAGGTAATATGTTCATAAATCTAGGTGTAAAACGATTCGATACATGAACAATCCGGTAAAACTTCAACATTGCCGTGTGTCCCTTTAATACAATATGATTTATAGAATATAAAATTGACTTACCTGTATGCATTTGTTCGGACAGTATCGCTTAACATTTCCTCATGTACAGCGATGTCGGCGTAACTTCTGAAAACGAAAATAAGAATTAAGAATTACAGAATAACATATTTGTCTACGTTCGATCTCTTGGAGCAAATAGAATGTAATTTACATAAGAAAATGGCATCTATACCACGTTGATGCTACTCGGAAAAACGTGTATTTAAATATGTCATCACATGACGCATTGCAAAATAGAATTTGTGCAGACGCCCATAGAGCGGACCGTGCTGATTGATTGATTTAATATTTAACGTCATTTTATGACATCGAGAGCTAACAGACAATCAGTTAACCTAACCGCGGTTTCCTGGGACCCTGGAAGGTTAACCAGTATTCGAGCACACTCCATGGCCTCAAGTAAGTGATAACTTTCCCACTTCAATCAGCGGTGAGAGACGAAAGATAATGAGACGCAATGTCGTATATCAACGGATATACGGATATTGTGGCCGGGCGGGGATTCGAACTCACGACCCCTGGATTGACAGTCAGCGGACGCGCTAATCGGGCCCGGCAAGACCATGCTGAGAAACCAAATACCAGTGATATAAAGGATGCGTTGCAGGACCGTATTCCAAGAAAACAAAATGATCGTTAAGTGTGTTTTTTTTCAATGTTCAAGTCTTAGAATGTTCTTAAGAATGGTTGGTGAATATCACCCCAAATGTCGATGCATTGCAATACCACATTCCTTAACGCATTGTGAAATAAAATGCGTGTACAGTGCACCGCGATGAGAAACAGAATTCCAGTGATAGAACGGACGCGTTACAAGAACGTATTTCCATAACGCAAATGTGAAATTCTGAAATGTTTCCAAAATCGTTTGCTTATTCAGGTTCTTGTTTGAGAAATTTTATTCCATCTTATATATAAATGCAAATACAATTGATCAGTTCAAAGCTTTACATTTTAATGGGGTAAAAACTCTAAAATAAATGGGTAGCTCTCATCAAAACTGACACGCACGCACGCACGCACGCACGCACGCACGCACGCACGCATATAATATTGTTTGTTTATTCTTGTGTTTATATGTTAAACTAATGTTGTATTTTGTAAATATGTTGAGAGCGACATGGAAAATTGAATTTATTCAAATGAGTTATCTCGTTAATAAAAGTCTGTATATATGTATTATTATTACTACTGTTAATATTAGTTTTATTATAATGAAATACAAAATATCGGTGATATATGATTATCATTACTGTTATTATATGGCGAATTTCATGAATATAATACTAGTATACCTAGTATGCCGATTGCGCCCGCAAAACCTAAACGGGTGATAAGACCGCATTAATGATTTACATACGGTGTCCCACTGGGGCCATTTCGGCATATTTATTATTTTAAGCAAAGACGAAACAAAGAAACTAAGATGGCGAAAGTTCAAAACAACAATAGTTTCGACTTTTCACCACCGTAATATTGGCTTTTCACCATCGTACTTTCGTTGTTTCGACTTTTCACAATTGTTGTTTCGACTTTTCACCATCGTAGTTTCGACCTTTCTTACTTTAATTAAATATAAACATATATTCTAAAACTATAAATATCGCTTACAGTAATTTGATAGTGTGGCTCAGAAATTTAACCGGAGTTAATTTATCCTTTCGTATATATTAAGCAATGCAGAACCGCATACATTCTCCTTTTAATCAGTCTTAAATTACTGTTGTATTGTGCCATAACGTAAAGTGTCGTAACGTAACATGCCATAATGTAATGTGCCATAACATAAAGTACCGTAATTTAAAGTGCCTTAACTTAAAGTGCCATAACTTAAAGTGCCTTAACATAAAGTTCCATAACTTAAAGTGCTGTAACATAATGTGCCTTAACTTAAAGTGCCTTAACATAAAGTGCCGTAACTTAAAGTGTCTTAACGTAAAGTTCTGTAACGTAATGTGCCGTGACGTAAAATGCTATAACGTAAAGTACCATTGCATAATGTGCTGTAACATAAAGTGCTGTAACGTAATGTGCCATAACATAAAGTGCCATAATGTACCATGCCATAATGTAAAGTGCCGTAACATAATGTGCCATAACGTTAAGTGCCATAATGTAAAGTGCCGTAACATAATGTGCTGTTACATAATGTGTCATAACGTAATATGCCATGACGTAAAGTACCTTAACATAACGAGCCATAACGTAATGTGACATAACATAATGTGCCATAATGTAAAATAACGTAACATAACGTGCCATAATGTAAAGTGCCATAACGTAATGTGCTATAACTTAAATACTGTAACATAACATGCCATAACGTAAAGTGCCTTTACGTAATGTGCCATAACATAAAGTATCGTAACATAAAATGCCATAACGTAATGTTCCATAATGTAAAGTAACATAACGTGCCATAATGTAAAGTGCTGTACGTTATGTACCGAAACGTAACATGCCATAACGTGAAGTGCCATAACATAATATGCTGTAACTTAAAGTGCTGTAACATAAAGTGCCGTAACGTAAAGTACCGTAATGTAATGTGCAGTTACGTAATGTGCCGTAACGTAAAGTGCCATAATGTAAAGTGTCGTAATGTAAAGTACCGTCACATAATGTGCCGTAACATAATGTGCCATAATGTAAAGTGTCATAACTTAACATAAAGTGCCATAACGTAATGTGCCTTAATGCAAAGTACCATAACGTAAAGTGTCATAACGTTAAGTGCCGTAACGTAGCGAGCCATAACGTGAAGTGTTGTAACATAATGTGCCATAACATAAAGTGCTGTAACATAAAGTGCCATAAGCTAAAGAACCGTAATGTAATGTGTAGTAACGTAATGAGTCATAAGGTAAAACGCCATAACTAATGTGCTATAACGTAAAGTGCCATAACGTAAAGTGCTGTAACATAAATTGCCGTAACGTAGTGTGCCATAACGTAAAATGCTGTAATGTAATGTGCCATAATGTAAAAATCCATAATGTAAAATGCCGCAACGTAAAGTGCGCAATGTAACGTGCCATAACGTAAAGTGCCGTAACGTAATGTGCGCAACGTAGTGTGCCATAACGTAAAATGCTGTAATGTAATGTGCCATAATGTAAAAATCCATAATGTAAAATGCCGCAACGTAAAGTGCGCAACGTAACGTGCCATAACGTAAAGTGCCGTAACGTAATGTGCGCAACGTAGTGTACCATAACGTAAAGTGCCGTAACGTAATGTGCCGTAGCGTAAAGTGGTCTAGATTTGCCAATAAAGTAATCAAATCTTATGAAATTATACATATTGTACATATTTCTCTTTCATAATTCTCCCTACCTCACTATTCAGTTGTCAAAATAACACATCTACGAAAAATAAGTCTTCATTTCAAATATGTATAATCGCAGCAGTGGTCTAATGGCAATGCGTCCGCATCGCGTGCCCGAAGGTCTCGGGTTCGGTCATACCAATGACTGGTTCGAGAAGTTTCCTCGCTTGGCGCTTATCATTTAGAGGATCGTTCTAGGTCTGGTCTGCCTGTTGTCAGTTTAATGTGACTGGGTGGGATACCACACTATGTGTCTGCGGCATGATACCCCATTGTGGCAGCGCCCAGAATACTTTTTTCAAGTACACACTGCCGCGATATAGCTTAAAGATTGTTAAAAGCGACGCTAAACTTCACACAAACAACCTAAAACAAAGATGTGTGCTGCCACCGTTCCTGTGCACTGACATGTCGATGTTGGTAAGAGAATGGTCATAACTCTGTTAACTGAATCAGGAAGCCACGCACGCTGCTAGATGGAAATATCGTTATTATAAAGGTCGATATAGTTATGATCATTATCAGTGTCATGACGTGACAATATCTACACGCCCCAATGTGTTATTGTAAGGGAATAAAAATAATTCATTGTCAAAATAAAGCACTCAGTATCCCAGTGTAATATCCATCATTATCGGTCACATCAGTGACTCGGGACGACGGTAAAGACAATACTAGTATAACAATTATCACCACCACCCGCCACCGCCACTACCAGTACTGCTGTATGTCTCACGTGACACGATTCTGTGAGTTTTGTATCAATAATTACAAAGCATATTGGTGATTTGTGACATTCTTCTGTTAGTTTTGTATGAACTATCCATAACAGTCCACGAAAAGCGTATTTATCTCGTGGCATGATTCGGGGATTTTTGCGCAATAGTTAATGAATTTTGTATCAATTATTCATAAAAATCTGCAACATAGAGCCTGCTGTCCCGTGATGCCTTTGGATGTTTAATGCGCTATTTTTATAAAAGTTAAAAAATATCGATTTCGATTTTTACCGAGTCTACTAAATGGAAATCATTGATAGCCAAATGTGTCTTTTGTTCATTTGGATGAATATTAAAATATATTTCGAATAATTGTTGGTTTACATTTACGACGATTTTTTCCCGTTAAAACAGCCCTGAACTTTTATAGGAAGTCTTTATGTAAAATCTAAATGAATGTTCCCAGGCAGTTTAATATAGGATATTGTTGTACAACGGCTGCAGTTGATGAATGGCCCAAAACCATCGTTCAAACCTGCCCGTACTTCGGGTTGTGGAACTAAAAAAGCATTATCTTGATTCATGACTGATATTACAAATGTTATTTCACGTGAATTTTATAGAATGATTAATCATTTTTTCATTTTATTATGCCTCTGGCGATTTCAATTGAAAATTTAATTACTGGCTTCATAAATTGGATATGAAATTGAAACGCCCGTGAGCCCGTTTCGTCACATTTCCCATTTCCATTTCAACTCTACAATCGTTACATTTCTAATTCTCGGTGTCTCTATTCTATAAACAATGACGTCAATTGTGTTTTCTTTCTCATATTTTGATAATCGCTTTGTATTAAGAACTAGTCAATTGTTTTTATTAGTTTCAATAACAATAAAAAAAGAGGATCCAATGCGATGTTTCTGGGGAAATATCGGATAACTTCTCTCGAGAAACGAGAAAACATATTACTACGCGTTCGACAACATCGTATTCAATTAAAAAAGAGTCTCAGTCTGATATAGACGCAATTCCAATATCCAACATACAACAAAAAAGATTAGTTTCATTAATTTCATATTTTCAAACACAGTATCAATGTTTCAACACCTGCAAAATAACAAAAAATGTATTGTGACTATAAATATCGACGCATCTCTATTTAAGCAAACATTTTACGGTTTCTTAGTTAAAGGGGTATAACCAGTATCTGAAGATATATAAAAAGACTTGTTTACGAATGATATACATTTTTGTGAATATTCGCATTGTCCTCCCAAGGATTTATAACAGTCGATACTTTAAATGTATATTTACTGCTTAACAAGTATGCAAATTAGCCAATTATCGTTAAACTTCCGATGAACTTCGCGTATACGCCAATTACAGTCGTACGTACTCGGTCAATTCCGTCACCATTCGGTATTTGGCCTTGATTATGACATAACATATTGAAAATAACAAAGAACGGGTGGCTTATTAAGAGTGAAGAAGTCAATCTTTTGTATTGTTCAACGGTGACATACTGTTTTGTAGCAGAAGCCGTTTGTGGAGTACTGTAGGGAAAAACAGTGTTGCTAATGGAATGAACTGGAAAAAAATCATGGAAGAATATTACATGGTCATAGGTATAATTGTATTTATAAACCTATCTTCTGGTTGCATTTTTAAACAATAACACCCATCATCGGATACCCCCGGGTGACTATTCCGATACTCTCCATCAATCATAAATGGGGAGTAGCGTAATAAATTACCCGTGGGTATTTGACGACGGTGATACCCGGGCATTTCCGAACGTTTACATATGTAGCAGAGGCAATACGGGCTCAGCCATTGACGTTGTTCCAGGGTCAGGTCTAATTTGAATATCAGCGATAACAGCGAGTTTACATAGGGTATTCCGCACAAGCTATAATCCAGATGGTCGCAATTTATGCTAAAGATGACAATTATACCAGATTTTTTTTAAAGCACCAAAGGATATAACTTACTGGCTATGTCGCTTTAATGTCTATTCCAAATACAAATGTTTGGGGTCTATCCGAGATCAACCATGTTATTTAGGAAATTTACTAGACTTGTTAAAGATAACAAGGACATCTGAAAATGTTACCCCTGACAACTAAATCTTCTTAAGCTATCAAAAATAGTAAATGATATTAGGAAAATGTCTATTTAAGAAAACGTATTGGAACTATTAAAGAAAGCAAAACAGTTGATTTGAATAATTTTATTTCTGAATAATATAATGGAACTATCAGGAATACAGGCATTTATTTGTAGAAGTTTTACCTGTGGGAACTTAATGCAACCTAGATTTAAATTAAAGAAAGCAAACGAATTATGTAGACGTTTGTGAGAATTATCTTCAATATAATTGTGTTATTGTTAACGTTTGAAACTGTCAAGTTTTGGACTGCAATCATGACGACGACGACAACACGACGCCGACAACGACGCAGAGTCATGAAGGACTCACAACAATAGTATCTCCCTTCAGTATTCCGGGCCTACAGATAAAGGATGTAGAAATAACACTTTAGTTCTCTTCTATTTTTTCAAGACTTGATGTGTTATATGGTCAATATTTTAGAAATCATCACTGAAACGCTGATGCTGATACCAGGTTTCTAGGCAATTCTGTGTCATTCTAGAATTTTTGGTTCGATTTACATCGTAGGCGAATAGCTGACATATTGTTACCCTGGAAATTGATAGATATCACAAAACCATTGAATTAAAAAAAACCTGGTCAATGCATGAATTGTTTCTTTATAATTACATATCGTGAACCAGTAAAGAATTTGAGCTCAGACACATGCTGCAGATTTTTTTCACAATATTTTGGACATAAATGTTACAATAGAGACCTCCGGGAAATGCAATAGTATTGCGAGACGAATAGCTCTTCCAACTAATAACAAGATGTCTTCTGAAACCTAGGCCTAGAAATCTTCTTCAACTATCAAAGAAAATAAATGGTATTTGGAAACCTAAAACCATCCATTTAGTGACTGTTTTCAAAAAAGAGAGAAAAAAAAAAATTCGATCAAAATGTGTATTTCTTAAAAGAGCGGACCGAGCTTTTAACTATTGTTTACATTTTTTTTACATTCCGTAATGGCTCGGTTGTTTTTCGACTGTTCCTCCGCCAATGTTCGGAAGAACACAAAGGCTTTATATGCGTCAGTCACCCTTCCGAACGGGTTACCCATTTTATGTCGAATGTGTTTATCAGAAAGAAACGACCATTGATTTGTAAACAAACACTCGTTCGCAATTATTGAGAACAATGCATCTTTTATTCATATCTTGCATACTTTCTCAGAGGTCAAATATACATGTAATTATCTATACACTGGAATGGTAGAATAGACTGAAATTATAACAAAAATCGGTAATTTCGGAAGTTTAATGAGCCTATAAACATTATTTTTAAGATGCTATTCTATAATGCTCATAAAATGAGGTTATTAAGACATCATCCTCTAATATCAATGAGATTGATCTTACAAGATGAGGTTTGCAATATAAATGTGTAACGCACATTTTAATCTTTAAAATTCATTGGCTATACCCCAACCATTTTTTTATTTTGTCACAAAACCACATAAATGTAAGCATTTTCGGAATTCATAAAGGAAATAACAGATTTGCATGCATTTTAAAGAACTCTTTTCAAATTACATGAAACGGTGCATATTTTAAACGTGTTTTATATTTGATATCAGAAAATAATCAATGTTAAGCTAGTTTAAAAAAAGCCCAATACATCCTAAACATTCTATTGTACAACTTTTCAAAAAGACAAAACAAGATTTTCTATTTTGAATAAAATATTTATTCCACTTAAAGCTGTCCCTATTCCCTATTTTTCTAGATGGGAAAATGATGCCAAAAGCTGAAAAAATCGATTTATTTATTTCGAATTAAACATGTTTATGGTTTAAACATTTCAATGCATCGATATACATAAGACTGCAACAAAAATAATTATTTTTAAAAGAAATACAACTTCAATTTATACTATAAAATTCATAAACATCATCAAAATCTGAAAACTTCCTAACCAACATCCTTTAAGAAAGAAACAAAATAATATTTGAAATACGTTTACCTCTGTGAAACAAACTCGACAGTATAATCATTCAAAAAACTATTTTTTTTATATTCTAAACTGAAATTACAATATACATGACACAGAATACAGAAAATATATTACATAGTTTATCATCACAAATAATAACATATCAATACACGTGTATGCACAGAAAAAAATGAAAACACATGTTATACAGAGATATAGTGCTAAAGATATAAATGCCAGACTTACTTGAAATAATCCTGATCTTGTTTCTCCTTCTGATTTTCATCTTTCTCTCCATCCTCTACCAACCGTCGCCTGAAACAACAAATTAAGTATGCGATGGTATCCATGAGCAGACAACGAAGGTCCCAAAATGTGACAGTCCTCATAGTGTACATTAACATAAACAAACGTTTAGGTCTCCAATGTATAGAAAAATGAGGAAAAAATCCGAACTATCCTACAATTCCAGGAAACCACAGTTTACTCCAATAAACACATCCTTCCCGCAGAGATGTTTACGTGGGGTATATTGTTTTTCGCAGTAACTAAATACGATGCACTGCACGGTTACCGTTTGTTCCAATATTTTTCACGCTATTGCATTTAATGAAGAAACACGTAAAAATACATCAGCACTAAGATACATTAAGCATTCAATATCTCCAGTTAAAATCTCAAACTTGAAAGAACACGCAAATCTAAGACACATTGATGTTCGTTGTTTTTATTGAAACATTTTATCGCCAACTATCTTATTAACTTTTCAACTAACTGTTTTATTTCTCGTGTCAAAATTTAAGAGAAAGCTTGTCATCCCCGCATCAGAACACAACTCTCCAATACACTTTTCAAACGCACTAACATTGCATTATCCGGTAGCCTCGGTGACTGTTCAATTCTCCGTTTATAAACGTGTTTATAGAACAAATGAATTTCTCTGCATGCTCCATTGTTCAAGGATGGACATCAAAACGCAAGACATTCGGTGTTTTTTATGCTCTTTATCTTTATGATGAAAAATGAATCTCCAATTAACCAGTATATCCATTATCATAAGAAACTGGCGTATTTCAGCGTTACCATAGCAACGGATATTTATATATAAAAGTATAAACTGAAAAGTAAAAGAAATGTATTCTTAGCAACTCTAATAAAATCGGGTAACTTTCGTCAATATTGATATACATACACGCACATATCTAGTCCTGTTTGTTTATTCTTGTATTTATGTAAAACTAATGCTGTACTTTGTAAATATGTTGAGGGACTCATGGAAGATTGAATTTATTCGAATGAGTTTTCTCGTTAATAAAAGTTTTTATTATTATCAGCTCCCATCAAGCGATTGTTTTAAAGATTCTGTAAAAGTATTATTTATTATTTTAAAAACTCAAATAAATAAATTCAGAATGAAGTTAATGTGGAATTCCATTTTCGATTTAAAGTATTTAGCTCTTCAATATTGGAGGCACATAATTTAAGGGTCATTGTTAGTTTCATGATGAATATTGAAATATCAAACTACATCAGTGTGTCGTCCATATATGTGTACCTGTATGTGTACCTATATATGTCTGTATATGTGTACATTATGCGTACCTATATGTGTACCTAAATATGTATGTAAATGTGTACCTATATGTGTACCTTTATGTGTACTATGTGTACCTATATGTGTACCTATATATGTCTGTATATGTGTACATTCTGTATACCTATATGTTTACCTTTGTGTGTACTATATGTGTACCTATATGTGTACCTTTGTGTGTACTATGCGCACCTATATATGTATGTATATGTGTACATTATGTGTACCTGTATGTGCTCCTTTGTGTGTACTATATATGTACCTATATGTGTACCTTTGTGTGTACTATTTTCGTATCTATATGTGTACCTTTGTGTGTACTTTTGTGTGTACTATATTTGAACCTATATGCGTACCTATATATGTCTGTATATGTGTACAATATGTGTACTTAAATGTGTACCTTAGTGTATACTATATGTGTACCTATATATGTATGTACTATGATATATGTACATTATGTGTACCTTTGTGACTACTAAATGTGTACCTATATATGTCTGTATTATGATATATGTACATTATGTGTGTGTACCTATATGTGTACCTTTGTGTGTACTATTTGTGTACCTATATGTGCACACACACACATATATATATGTGTGTGTGTACCTATATATTTCTGTATATGTGTACCCATCTATTTCAGCGTCATGTTTTAATTTGTATGTGAAAGAATTCATTGTATAATTAAGTATGTGTAAAACAAGAATTTGTAATATATATGTGTGAAAAACAAGAAAATTGTATGTTTTTCAATGAACATGAAAATATAGACACGGACACGGCGTGCATTTGGAGGTACCCAACTTTCTACGCAGAGTCCGAGTTACTCTGGCGTTCACAACGTGTTTGTTAATAGTGTCATACTCAACACTTCATTCCATCCGTATACTTTGCCAGAGACCACATGTATCCCAATTGTACCGAGAAAGTATCTATATTATAAATACTTAAAACCATAGCAACTACCGGTGTTTTGTAGATTGTTGAAAATTGTATTTATATATGTAAATCCTATTTCAAATAGATATAGACGCCTGTTTGTTTTTCAGTCCAGTATCCAGTACGCTTGAAATGTAAGACGCCCCGTGACGTATTATCCGTATTTAACACATGATCTTTAAACACCTGAACATTTGCTGTGTGGTCAGACAGATACATTTCGTAAGATAAAACGTATCCTCTCTCTCCAATAGATGTCCCTGATATAATACACATGGATATACTTCGTTCCACTGCTGTGGGCGTTGTTGTTGTTGTTGTTGTTGTTGTTGTTGTTGTTGTTGTTGTTGTTGTTGCTGCTGCTGTCGCTGTTGCTGTTGTATGGCGTTTAGCGTCGCTTTCAACATTCTATATCCCGACGGTGTCTACTTAAGGCAGATTGTAAGCGCTGCCACACTGGAGTATCATGCCACAGACACAAAGTATGATACCCCACTCTACTTAACTATCCTTCAAAGGCTTACCGCCAAGCGAGGAAGCTTATATTACCATTCTTCAAGTCTTTGGTGTATAAATGACCCGGCCGGGGATCGAATCTACGACCTTCCGCATGCCAGGCGAACGCTCTACCACTAGACCACCGCTGCGTGCTGTGGGGGTAATACTAAATACATTTCCAAAAACGAATTGAGTAGTTTAATTGTATGCATTAATCAACTTGAGACTTAAGGCGGAAAGAAAACATAAACACTTAATAACTATGTCATGTTCGCATTAATTCATTATATTCGTTTGGCTCTTAAATGTTTGTTTTGATGATAGACATGTGACAGCGTTGTGCCGCATTTGACGGACAAAACTTGGCTGGAGGGATTTGTATTTACTTCCATTTTGAACACGTTGGCCGGTTTGTCAGACCTGGTTCGGGAGATGTCAAGTACAAGAGACCGAAGTATGAGTCCGAGTAAGAGCATCGCGGTCTTAATCCCGTAACGTCATTGGTAAGGATGTGGTCTTGATACACCACCATGGACCATCCGACCTGGGGTAGCTCGTCACGAGGAGTGGCTTGATCCGAACAAGGTGTATACATATGTTAAATGTGCATGTTGTACATATGTATACGCCTTCCAGTCGCCATCCAATATATTAAACGTAGCATAACAAAGACATATATTTACATTTGGGATACAGAACAACCCTTTAATGTTGTTTTACGATAACGGGTTCAGCAAACCATCACATCCATATAATAATTTCGAGTCTTTTATCACCCATTTCACTATTCAGTAAATCGACATATTAAGCCATTCGATACTTGAATCAGCAATACACATCCACGTTTTTTATATCAATTCATTACGTCAATTCACCATACCAATATTTTTATATCAATTCACCATACCAATATTATCATATCAATTCACCATACCAATATTTATTTTATCAATTCACCATACCAATATTATCATATCAATTCACCATACCAATATTTATTTTATCAATTCACCATACCAATATTATCATATCAATTCACCATACCAATATTTATTTTGTCAATTCACCATACCAATATTTTCATATCAATTCACCATACAATTATATATTTTATAAATTCACCATACCAATATTATCATATCAATTCACAATACCAATATTATCATATCAATATACCATACCAATATCTATTATAACAATTCACCATACTAATATTATTATATCAATTCACCATACCACTATTTATTATATATATTAACCATACCAATATTTATTATATCAATTCACCATACCAATATAATCATATCAATTCACCATACTAATATTATTATATCAATTCACCATAACAATATCTATTATATCAATTCACCATACCAATATTTATAATATAAATTCACCATACCAGTATTAATAATATAAATTCACCATACCAATATTTATTATAACAATTCACCATACCAATATTATAATATCAATTCACCATACCAATATTTATTATAACAATTCACCATACCATAATTTATCATATCAATTCACCATACCAATATTTATCATATCAATTCACCATACCAATAATTATCATATCAATTCAACATACCAATATTATCATATAAATTCACCATACCAATATTATCATATCAATTCTCCATACCAATATCTATTATATCAACTCACCATACCAATATTTATCATATCAATTCACCATACCAATATTATTACATCAATTCATCATACCAATATTATTACATCAATTCACCATACCGATATTTATCATATCAATTCACCATACCAATATTATTACATCAATTCATCATACCAATATTATTACATCAATTCACCATACCGATATTTATTATATCAATTCATCATACCAATATTATCATATCAATACACCATACCAATATTTATTATATCAATTCACCATACCAATATCTATTATATCAATTAACCATACCAATATTTTTAATATCAATTCACCATACCAATATTAATTATATCAATTCATTATACCAATATTTATTACATCAATTCACCATACCAACATTATTACATGAATTCACCATACCGATATTTATTATATCAATTCGTCATACCAATATTATCATATCAATTCATCATACCAAGGTTTTTTTTTTATCAATTCACCATACCGATATTTATTATATCAATTCATCATACCAATATTATCATATCAATTCACCATACCAATATTATTTTATCATTTCACCATACCAATATTTATTATATCAATTCACCATACCAATATCTATTATATCAATTAACCATACCAATATTTTTAATATCAATTCACCATACCAATATTAATTATATCAATTCATTATACCAATATTTATTACATCAATTCACCATACCAACATTATTACATGAATTCACCATACCGATATTTATTATATCAATTCGTCATACCAATATTATCATATCAATTCACCATACCAAGGTTTTCTTTTTATCAATTCACCATACCGATATTTATTATATCAATTCATCATACCAATATTATTTTATCATTTCACCATACCAATATTATTTTATCAATTCACCATACCGATATTTATTATATCAATTCACCATACCAATATTATTATATCAATTCACTATACCAATGTTTTTTTTATCAATTCACCATACCGATATTTATTATATCAGTTCATCATACCAATATTATCATATCAATTCACCATACCAATATTATTTTATCATTTCACCATACCAATATTATTTTATCAATTCACCATACCGATATTTATTATATCAATTCACCATACCAATATTTTCATATCAATTCACCATGCCAATATCTATTATATCAATTAACCATACCAATATTTTTAATATTAATTCACCATACCAATATTTATTATATCAATTCATTATACCAATATTTATTACATCAATTCACCATACCAACATTATTAGATAAATTCACCATACCGATATTTATTATATCAATTCATCATACCAATATTATCATATCAATTCACCATACCAATGTTTTTTATCAATTCACCATACCGATATTTATTACATCAATTCATCATACCAATATTATCATATCAATTCACCATACCAATATTATTTTATCATTTCACCATACCAATATTATTTTATCAATTCACCATACCGATATTTATTATATCAATTCACCATACCAATATTATTATATCAATTCACCATACCCATATTTATAACATCAATAAACCATACCGATATTTATAACATCAATTCACCATACCAATAATATTATATCAATTCACCATACCAATATTGTTATATTAATTCACCATACCAATATTTATCATATTCATTCACCACATCAATTAACCAGTTAAACATTGAACAAATGGAGATACGGAAACATAGCCATATAAAGGTCGGTCAAAAGGAGATACGAAACATGGCCATATCGACGTCGGTCAAATGGAGATAACGAAACATAGCAATATCGACGTCGGTCAAATGGAGATACGGGAACATAGCAATATCGACGTCGGTCAAATGGAGATACGGAAACATAGCCATATCGACGTCGGTCAAAAGGAGATACGGAAACATGGCAATATCGACGTCGGTCAAAAGGAGATACGGAAACATAGCCATATCGACGTCGGTCAAATGGAGATACGGAAACATAGTCTTATCAACGTCGGTCAAATGGAGATACGGAAACATAGCCATATCGACGTCGGTCAAATGGAGATACGGAAACATAGTCTTATCGACGTCGGTCAATGGAGATACGGAAACATAGCCATATCGACGTCGGTCAAATGGAGATACGGAAACATAGCCATATCGACGTCGGTCAAATGGAGATACGGAAACATAGCCTTATCGACGTCGGTCAAATGGAGATACGGAAACATAGCCATATCGACGTCGGTCAAATGGAGATACGGAAACATAGCCATATCGACGTCGGTCAAATGGAGATACGGAAACATAACCATATCGACGTCGGTCAAAAGGAGATACGGAAACATAACCTTATCGACGTCGGTCAAATGGAGATACGGAAACATAGCCATATCGACGTCGGTCAAAAAGAGATAAGGAAACATAGCCATATCGACGTCGGTCAAATGGATACGGAAAGGAAAACAATCCACTCCCCACAATAATTTACCATTCACACTTTGGGATACGGAAACCATCCATTTGCATCCAAAATTTGTAACTGGAGAAATAAAGAGCTCTGTATGCCTAGTCACCCTCGAATGTAAAGGACAATACATATGCATATCTTGTAAAGTACTGAACACTGAACAACTGAATTAAATAACCTCATACGAGTTAATTAACTAATTAGTGTGTACATTTCCACTTAATTCAGCAAAACGCATCTATTTCCCAGCTGTTCAGTATATGCTAATTTGTACAGACACGTGCTGAACTCCCAACTGTTCAGTATAGGCTAATTAACCTATTGACTGTCCAATTAGTAGGTGGCAATTTCCTTGAAATATAAAACGTTATTGTACCAGTGTTAAAATTTTTTTAAAACATAAACTGTATCATGTACGGCTAGTGTACAGATGTTGTATAATTTACACATTGTGCATCATTTACAGCGTAATTACCATTTACAGATTGTTTATCGTTTACACATTGTGCATCATTTACAGCGTAATTATCATTTACAGATTGTGTATCATTTACACATTGTGTATCATATACAGATTGTGTATCATTTACAGATTGTGTAACATTTACATCTTGTATATCATACGTAATAACTTACGTATAAATTGCAGATTGTGAATCGTTTATAGCTAGTGTATATTTCAGAGTTTTTGTATTATTTACAAAGTGTGTATAATGTTTACCTTGTCTATCTTTAACAGCTTACGTATTATTTACAGATTGTGTACCATTTACAGAATGTGTATCATTAACAGTTTACAGTTTGCGAATCATTTAAAGATTGTGTATCATTTAAAGATTGTGTACAGTTTACAGATTGTGTATCATTTACAGTTTGTGTACAGTTTACAGATTGTGTAGAGTTTACAGATTGTGTATCATTTAAAGATTGTGTATCATTAACAGTTTACAGTTTGTGTATTATTTGAAAATTGTGTACATTTTATAGATTGTGTACAGTTTACACATTGTGTATCATTTACACATTGTGTATCATTTACACATTGTGTATCATTTAAAGATTGTGTACAGGTTACAGATTGTATATCATTTACAGCTTATAGCTTATGTATCATTTGCAGTTTACCGCACTTCTAACTACATCCATATTTCACACCGTCCTCCTTCACAAAACATCGCGCATGTCTGATAAATACTCCATTTTATTCATATTTGATCCGTTAATTATATATTAAAAATTAATCCTCTTTATTATAGACGCATGTTTATATAGACGCATGTTTATAGAGAAATTAATTCCATTTTATTGTTAACAGACTGCTCCACGCCTGTACTCCCGCAGCACGCACTGTCGGTATAGACTGGAGCACCAACAGTTATCTGCTTTTCTACTACTAGTATTCTCTGTTTACATTTTGTTGGTTCTCTCTCTCTCTCTCTCTCTCTCCCCCCCCCCTCCCCCCCCCCCCCCCCCCCAATTTATTTTTAACTGATCAATATATCGCTTACAAGGTTTTATTTAAACTACTCCCTCAATAAAGGCGTCTTGGTAGCACTAAAATATAAATATTCCCATCTGAAATGATCAGTGGTTTTTGGGAGTGATTAATCTTCATGGACATTGAAGAGCGGAACTTCGCTCAAGTCATTGTTATATCTAACGGCACAAAATATATCTAATTGTTCCAACAATACTATCCTGATGAATGAATGAATGAATGAATGAATGAATGTATGAATGAATGAATGAATGAATGAATGAATGAATGAATGAATGAATGAATGCATGAATGAATGAATGAATGAATGAATGAATGAATGAATGAATAAATGAATGAATGAATGAAAGTCTTTATTTAAAGACGTTCTGAAACTAATTTTCCTTGGGGCCCTCATATGATCCAAATATATTTAATTGGATACAGAAAATATCTAAGGCGTATTTTCAATTAAAACTAGTCACTATTTTTTTTTTCAAATAACACGCTCTTGAGATGGGAATGAAATATGGTTTCACGTCTGCTTCAGCGCGTTATACGCTTTTTATGAACAGAACAGAATAGAACATATATTTTATTAAGATTTGTACAAAGTACATCATCATAATATATACAATCAATATAAACATATAGTCACTTAACAGCAATGATAAAATTCATCAGAGTATATAACAAAATATTAAATGAATGTTAATAAATGAAATAAGGTAGAACACTATGCTGAAACACTAAGCACTGTTTTTTCTAATTTTTAATGCCTCTTTTATATATCTTGAAATATTATATGATATAGTTTTATTATGTGAATTAAGTAAATAAGTTAAGTATTAAGTAAAATTTGAACACAGAAGGTCTTTGATAGTAATACTTTTTCAAATACTGTTTTCGTAAATTATTAAAACAGGGACATATACATAAGATGTGAAACTCATCTTCTATATCCTTTGAATTGCAACATAAACAATATCTTTCATTTTTTTAAATTCTGTTTCTGTCATATCGTCCAGTTTGTATTCTATGAGGATTAACAGATAGTCTTAATCTAGTGTTAAATAATCTAAGATTACAGGGCAATATATCGAGATAATTCTCATACAGTGATACTTAAATTGATGTATGATAAGTTTATAAAATTCGAGCACATTTTTTTTTGTACTGATCCAAACCATTGTTGAATGAAATTGTCGATAACCTTTTGTTTAAAAATATTTGGGAATACTTTGGAATTAACAAAACGATTATTCTCAAACATATTGGTGAATGCATAATCATTTAACATGGTTTTAATATTTGATACCCAGGTATTACAACCTCCATTACAGTCATATAGCCCCTGTTCATTTTTTTATCAATATATTACCCGTATAAATAACTTATACACCAATAGCTTATGATCCTTACATATCGTGATATATATAATGGATATCTCCCAAGCTCCCCATACACACCCACTGTACAAGTATTTAATCTAACATTCAATAAAACGTTTCCAGAACTTTAAGTGTATTCTTTCGATTACTTTCGACTTGGTATATCCCCAAATTTCACTCGCAAAACTTAAGATAGAATCAACGAATGCATCAAACAACTGGCATAGTAGTTTTGGCTTTAAATGGATTTTTTTACAATTAAATAAGAGTGTAATAAATTCATTCAAAGATTTGTCTACCAAATGTTCTTGATTTAAATCAAAATTACCAGTATAATTAAATATAGTTCTAAGATAATTAAAATCATCAACAACTTCAATAATTTCTTCGTTATAAGTCCAAGATTCATTGGGTAACAAACCCACCGCGTTTTCTAAATACCATTATTTTTGTTTTCAATGTATTTACTTTTAAGCCTCAATTATTACAATAATTGCAAACGGTTTAGATTATCCTGTAATTCAGAAGGAGATATTCCTAAAATAGCCATGTCGTCCGAAAAAAGCAAACTAATCAAAACAATATCATCAATATTCAATCCTGAATCAACGCTGTTTTGTAAATACAGCTCCAAGTCTTCCAAAAACATAGAGAAAAGTATAGGCGAGATTACATCCCCTTGTCTAAATCCCACAGCATATTCAAAATAGTCAGAATAACTATTACGACTCTTTACACATGATTTAATCTTCTGATACATGTCCTTAATAATACGTAGAAGTTTACCCCTAATATCACGCTTATACAATTTTAACCTCGTCTGCAGAACGGAATCAGCCCTCCCAATTGGGTCCGTTAGATAGCGGCAATGTTGGGAAAGCCACATTTGAGCACGTTGATTGGTCAGTTGCTTCATGGAAAGTTTGAATGACGTCACAGTATAGTAAACGTTCAATTTCTATGAACTGTGGGACAGGCATATCATTCCCTTCTTTTTCATTGGAGGTTAATATGCCTTATTCGGGAGATATCAGGCTCTTGGACAGACTGGACAATCACTTATATTGGATCAAGAAGACTCAAGACGGATATGAGCAACACCACTGTTCTTTTGACAGTAAAGGGCACACTTTTGTTATATAATGAGGTTTTTGGACCCAGTTGGATCCGAACATACGACCTGAGCAGTGCGTTGTATGTGCTCTCGAGGCTGCGCTCAAGACCATTCGATCAACGAAAATCATCTACTGATGACGTAGACCACCATTTGTTAATGACGACGATCATCATTTGTTGATGACGTTTTATTTCGATAATTTTTTGTTGATGTGTTTAAAGCCTCGTTTGGCCGTTGTTGTTGTTTTTTTTTGTTTTTTTTGTTTTTTTTTGTTTTTTTTTGTTTTGTAGTTGTTTTTTTTTGGGGGGGGGGGGGGGCGCAATTTGGCCCATTCCAACCTCTCTTTCTCTCTCCCCATCCCCTGCTCTCGAATAGACTCCCCCACCCTAATGGTTAATGAAAAAAATGTTTGTAATTACTCTTCTAAGTGTGGAGTGGGCTCTGCCTTAAGAAACTAAGGAAACCTGCGGCTGGTTAGGCTAATTCCCCTTTTTAACTTGTTATACGTGTATTACGCGTTTTTCTGCATAACCACAGATATGACGTGAAAATTCCAGCATTCCATTTCTTACATGAGGTAGGCTCTACGTCATCTCTTTTTAATTCAAAAATGCATTTTATACAATATTCACTCAATGACTCAAACACATTAGCTGATTATTTTCAAATTAATTTGTGTACAATGGCTGCTTATCACAAGCCTATGTATGAGATTGCGTTTCTGGCACGCACGAGTTATGTCCCGTATTTAGCTTAAAACAGCAGTCTGAAGCCTTATCTTATTTTTCTTTGTTGTTTTTTTTTCGTATGGAAATCAACTTTAATACAACCAAATGGCAATACAACCGTGTTTGACAAAACAGCAGCAACAACAGCAGCAGTAGAAATAACAGTAATCCTTGTTTTCAAACGCCAATAATGATTTTAATTTTCTACATTGTATCAAATATTCAAAAAAAAGCCTGACACAATGCTTTATTATGAGAATGATAAAATGCATCTGGTAAACAAATACGTGCAGACGAAAAAGTTCAAAGACAACGACCGCAGCAGCCGCCCATTCACAAGTGTTTTATTGTAAACGAAGAAGAGCATCTATAGTGTGTGTTTATATTTTACTGACATTAACACGACACGTGGTTCTCAGTCTGGAATATACACTTACAACATTCTGCAATTAAACAGCGTCCGTGTGAATGTGAACAGCAGATAAATAACGTCATAATCGAGGTCGTTGAATGCTGTTTAATGTATTACAAGTCTAGTTTATAAAATCATTCCAAATGATAAAGAATGGTACATGCTTGTAGGTATATCTGAAATACGTCTACATGTACCGTAAACAAAGTGTTTTGTTGCACCCAACTTTCGCTTCTTCGCCGTGGATTCCATTTATAAAGTCGCTAAATTTAAGTTTTCTATCACAGCTGAGCTCGTTTGTTTATTTCCTTTCATTTGTCTGCAAAAAATGGCCGACGCGTGTTGCATTGTGGTCAAACTAATTTGTATTCTATTTTTAGACATAGTGCTAGATACGAGATAACGCTATTATTATAGAGCATTTTTGATTAGGTCGCATGAGCGACCGAACCCTATATAAGTGCCAGTTAAGAAATTGACTCTTGACGCTGCCATATTGAAACGTCACGATCACGTGTTAAAAAATCACAGCATTCGCCACATGGAGGTCGCCATTGTTTTTTTCTAAACAGTGCATCATGGGAATGTACAAATCGCTATTGATATTAAAACCTAGTCATGTTGCGTACACTTTCCGGCTAAAAGGAAAATTCAAATGCGGTGTGTGTGATAATTGATTGTGACGTTTTAATGCACTAATTGAGATCACTATGAATTGTTCTTTGCATATATAACCAGAGAAAACAATTATATGCCTTAAATCAAGGAATTTTCTAAAACTTAAATGAGGTCTTGAAACTTATCTTTTTTGACAATTTATCGCCGTTTCTGACAGATTCCTACCGAGTTAATGTTAATAATTTTCAAATAACAATATATTTACTCAATTATTATAATATGCTGAACCCATAACAAAGGAAATAATAAAATTAAACAGCTACAGTTGTAAGTTTTACTTGGTACAACAGAAATATAAAAGATAGTTTACCGGTGTCACATATTTTCAGCACCTCGTCAGAATCAGATATATCGCTGAACATGCACAAGTTTTGGAAAAACAGTAATTTTTAACTGTTGTTTTTAAAAATAATACATCCACAAATTAATTTAAAATATGGATACGAATTATTTTAAAATACATTATGATCACAGTAGTAAATTGTATAGAACATAGCAGTAAGTATGTTAGACAATAATTATATAAGGTACCTTGTCGGGATTTGGTATGGCCCGTGTATTTAGTACCCTGTACAAGGAACCAAACTTACACATTCATTCACTTTAATTGCCACATCGTTTATAAGACCTAACCATTGTATGCTTTTTAAAAGCAGCCAAATTGTTCCAATACCATCTGACGTAAAAATATTTTTGCAGTGACACTATTAGTCAATAACTACAGTAATAATGATGACGAGATGACAATAATAATAATAATAATAATAATTGCAGTCCAGCATGTCTTAAACAGCCAGTCAATGGAAGGAGCAAAAGTGGCCTTTTAAGACAGGTTATTGCTTAATACATGTTTATTTTCTATTAAAGCAAATAAATGGAAAATAGCAAATGTGGCTTATGACAAGTGACTGTTTATTAAAGGTGAACGCTTACACAGGTTTGAATTTTTTATTATAATTATTACTTTATTTTACGAGAAAATTCATTTGGGCCTAGTCCAATCTTCCCTGTGACACTCAACGACAAATTTAAACAAGAACAGTGTTCAACATTAACTATATAACAAATGAACATCAACTAATTTTCAAAGACTATATAGATAAGTAGTTTGTATATATATGACTGGTATGCTATGATCTGCTTCATTAAAGATATTTACTTTCAAAAGACTGACTGATTTTTTCATAAATCAGGGATAAAATTCCAAATTACAACTTTGGAACATGAACAATATGATGAAGAGTTTCTGAATCATTCACAGTTTGGCTTTGGGATATACAACACATTTTCGGAAATGTACTTCGTGTATGTACTTAAATAAATACAGAAGATAATGTGGTACTATTATTATTTTGTACATTATTATTGCTTGTTGATATTCAACTTTATTAGGAAATTCACTCCATTTCATTTCGGAAAATTGTTCAATGGACGGTGTGTCATAATAATTGTAGCAGATTTTTTTTTTAGTTTGACTATAGATCAAAGGAATAATTTCCCCAAATTGAACAACAATAATCCAATTGTGACAAAACGTAACCATTAACATATAATTTGCTTACATGAATCGATAAATATGATTTAATTCAGTTTAATAACAGCAGTAAATTGACTTTTTATTGTATATTCTAAGTGTAATTTCCATGACAGATAACTACTAGGAGTTTTTTTTATTTTCAGACAATTGTATTGGAACGTCATTTGCTTACATAATTGAAGGTTCGTGTAATATTTTAGTTAACGCTTGTTTCGAAACAATGAACATGACTTTTTATAACATTTAAAACCACAGTGTTCCTTTAACACCACGTTTGAGGGCCATTTATATCAGCATTGAAATGATTTGATGTATCTATAATGGATGTATTCGCTGTATTCAATGTTGAATTATCAGCAAATAGACCGAGATCACAAAATAAAGTTTGATTGCGTGTAATAAAGGGACAAATCATTGATGTAAATAATAAACAGACGAGGACCTAACACGGAGCCCTGAGTTATTAGAGAAACAGCAGCAGCAGCAGCAGCAGCAGTAGCATAAGCAGTAGTAGTAGTATTAGTAATAGTAGTAGTAGTAGCAGTAGTAGTACATGTAGTACATATAGTAGTAGTAGTAGTAGTAGAGTAGTAGTAGTAGTAGTAGAAGTAGTTGTAGTAGTAGTAGTAGTAGTAGTAGTAGAAGTAGTAGTACGTGTAGTACATATAATAGTAGTAGAAGTAGTAGTTGTAGTAGCAGAAGTAGTAGTTGTTGTAGCAATAAAAATAATAGCAGTAGTCGTACATGTAGTACATAAAGTAGTAGTAGTAGTAGTAGTAGTAGTAGTAGTAGTAGTAGTAGTAGTAGTTGTAGTAGTAGTAGTAGAAGTAGAAGTAATAGTAGTAGTAGTAGTAGTAGTAGTAGTAGTAGTAGTAGTAGTTGTAGTAGTGTATGTGTGTGCGTGTGCGAGCGCGTACGTTCGTGTGCGCATATGTATGTGTGATTGTGTGTACGTGCGTGTGCGTGTGTGTGTCAACAATCATGGTAGTTCACACCCGTTTTACTTTATACTCCAAATAAACATACAATTTAATTGTTCCAGTTTCGTATTTGGCTGAACGGAATTGATACACCCATCTTTTAACAACTGGCTCCCTGGAGAGCCAGATTTTTTACATATATATATATTTGGTGTATTTTCAAATTATCCAATGAACACTTCGTTATTAAAATGTTAACTATTTCTATGCAGTAAAATAAAGCCATATTAACCCGACACGTTTAAATAAAGTATATGCACTGCTAACGGACAGCAGACGACAGCCTGTAAGACCAGCAGAACCCTTCGTCTTACATGGCATATAGACTTTTTATATAATTTGCACTTTAAACATTTTTACAACTGGTGTTTTTAACTAAATGGTTGCAATGAGAGTTCACTGGATAGAACTAAATATGTGTAACCCAAAACCTGGCACTTCATTCCGCTGATGGCTAGGCAGACGACAATGGGCGCCATTGTTAATCATTATTGTCACCGCGGACACATCGTGCTGGATTTAACAAGCCATTGTCGTACTTGCTGTTTTACTTGTCAATATATCATAACATTGGCTCCGGCAATTATCATGTTTCCCAGCAAATTCACGGAGATTCTTGTTATCGTTCATTTAATTACTATTGACTATGTGGTACGTTATTTATTCTATTTTCAATAGTAAAACTACAATCACAACATTTACCCAGCTCGTTAGCACAGTTAGTGAATTATGCGATTGTTCAGCTATTGACCTACACTAATTGTAATTGTAACAACGTCTCTCTCTCTCTCTCTCTCTCTCTCTCTCACTCACTCACTCACTCACTCACTCACTCACTCACTCACTCACTCACTCACATTAAATGCTGTATAAATTGTACATTTCATATTGTTTTGTTAACATTCCATAAGCTCATTCGCATGATTTATTGTTGTTTATAATGAAACTGTTCAGTCTATTTTTTTTTGTTTACTTGAGAACGTTTTTAAACATTTTATCGGCTTCATTTATTCGTTACAGGTAAGACAGGTATATAGGTACTCAATTATGAATTGGTTGTATCAGAAACCGTTATTACCCGCGTCACCTATACCGTGCAATGGTGACCTTGCCCAATTATCGACCAACTTTGAATCGATTATACGTATACTATTATTTGAGTAATCGTACGCCCCAGTATCTTGCAACTCTTTGTATGATCTTCCTTTTTATTAGTGTATGTGATTATACTTTGTATGTACTATGATGAGATTTTAATAAAACAATATATACAGTCAAACTTGTCTTTAGCAGCCAGTCAAGAGCAAGAGTAGCATTTTAAGACAGGTTGTTGCTTAATACAGGTTAATATGCCATGAAAGTATAGAAACGGGAAATAGAAAATGAGGCTGCTTAACACAGATGGCTGATTAATAGAGGTGACCGCTTACACCGGTTTGACAGTACATAGACTTTATATTTAGACTTCACTACAACATCGCCATGTATTTTACCTTTTACGTGACTATGTGACTAGGTTAGTAGAATATAATAATGGAGAAGAAGATTTTATTATCTTCAACTGTTACAGTTTCTCGCTATAACATACATAATTATACATACAAATATTTTACACATTTCAATGATGTAATAATGTAAATGTATAAGCTATACCTTCTTTATTTGCAATGCTTTAAATAATATAACATGCTGCCAAATTACAAAATTTCTTTTCTTTTGTCATTAAATGACTACATAGCGTAATTTTCTTGCAGACTGACGTTGGTTCATAATAATAATAATAATAATGATGATGATGATGATAATAATAATAACAATCATAGTAATAATAATAGTTATAATAATAATAATAACAATTATAGTAATAATAATAATAATCAGTAAGGACCAACGAAAACAAAAACAAGTGGGTAAACTGTAATCATGATTAATGAGAGAGCTCATTTGAATAAAAAAATAAATCGTTCATGTTCACTCGGATTCACTCTGAGGTCTTCCTCCACCAATATAAATATATTATTTAATTCGTATCTAGATAGAATCTTTATTTCCTCCATAATTTCCTACCTTTCAGTACAGTTCACGAAATAACTTTATTTTACTTCAAAACTTAGTTTATTTGAATGCTGGCTAGCTATTTGCGAGTATGATATGAAAATCGTCGAAAGGCGGCACCTTGAAGGATGTGCGCGGAGATATGTGATCGTTCATTCACAAACACATGTATGTAGTTCTTATTTGGTCGATACGAAGGAATGAATACAATTTATTTCAATATAAACGCGACAAAATAACACATTTTACTGCGCCAAATCCATTTTGCAGGAGTGAATCCGTCAAAGACGAGTGATATTTTCAATTCCCTTGGCAATGTAATATATTTCCATCATCGACCTTATATTTCAAAGTTCCTCCCGAAATTACATATTTAGCATGATAACGTTTTCATTTTGTTTATTCTAATAACATATGAAAATGTGTTTTCATCTACATGGTAAGTTTCAACTTAAAGGAACACCGGCAATGTCAAGTTTAAAGCGGCATTATCGGTAAATTTTATCATTTAATGCATTAACAAACTGGTATAATAGTATCTAGCATAAATTATGACTATCTTGGTCATATCTGGTGCAAAATACTATTGTAAATGTAATGTACTTATTTCATTTATTATCGTTGTGTATCGTCAAATACATGTAAACTTGCCGCTATAGCAGATATTTGAATTAGACATGGCCCGTGTAATAACGTTAATGATTTAGTCTATTCGATCTCGACTATAATCGTAAACGTTCGGAAACGTCCGGGCATCATCGATGAAAAATGTTATTTACTGTGTCAACTGGCGTCATTCCGAATATCTCGCCGATTGTTCTTATTCAGACTAATACCGGAGGATGACAAAGTTGGCCGAGTATACACGATTGTTACAGTCGTATGCTTGAATTTACGGTAATTTCGCCAGCGAAGCAGCTTATTTGCATATTATAATTACTGATCAGTAAATGTATATCTAAAACGATCTATTCACGTATAAGTCAGATATCGTTTGTTATAAATCTATGTAAGGTGCGGCATAACAGATTCTCAAACAGGGTGATTTATTTAAAGTCATTTTATTCCCATGTTTATATATTTCTCATAGAAGTTCAAAGTCACAAAGCTAACATTTTAAACTCACTAAGGTTAGTCCAAAACAAACTTACTCTATCAACTGGCATGTAACCTAACAGAGGTTTATTTCTAACTGACTAATCTTTCACCCTCCAAAAGATGTCTCAAGCTCTTTCACTGATTGGTCAATTCATTACTACCTCACTATTGGCCAGTTTCTTAATTACTAAGTCCATTAAACATGCCCATATCTTATCACAGAACCGCTTGTCATCTCTATTTTATGATAAGCCTAAAGCTACCACTGCCTGACATCCCATTTCAATCTGTCTGACATATCATCTCATCAAGTTGACACATTGACCTTTGATGTTAATGACCCCTGTATACAGAACAAAAAGTGATAAAAAGGTGACATATTTGCTCCCTTTTTTGACATTTTCATTGAAGGAGAATGCAGTAAGTAATATCGGATTTATATATCGGACCTAAAAATAACGAAAGCACAAGTTAAGCGTTTAGTATATAGTTAAAGGAGAGCTTAAAAACGGTGTGGATACATCCGAATGATATAGAACCAACTTACGGCATCCAGCAGGACCTGGTTTATATCCCTGAATCACGACAATACAATATTTAGCATACTAAATCGTCATTGTTTTCCCGGCATGCCTCATAATGAAGGTGGGTTAAAAGGAGTAGTCATTTACACACATTTCCCATTTAACGACATCGGTCTTCAGAAGTCATTAGCATAACCATTAGTATAATTATTTGAATAATCATTCTAAAGATGCGTACGGTGTATGTTACAGAGTATAAACATATGGCCTCTTTTTAATACAATGTTTAAAAGTTTAGCACCACTTGTACCATGGAAACATTGGTGAAATACTAAAATAAATCTAAAATCCTCAAAGTTGTGTTATTTTTTTTTCGCTAACGAGTATGAATTCAATTTGACACACATATTATGAGATGAATATTCTTCTCCAATTTATGAACGAGAATACTTAAGAATGATAATTGATCCGTCATCTGAAACTGCACATGAAGTAACCCAATCTTACAACTGTCCAATAGTCTTGAATGGAAACTATAAACGGTTATAAATCTATTACAGAAAAAAAGTTTAACATAAAGTTCTTACCCAATATTTCCGTTTACAAGAATTTCAGTCACAATACAAGTCTCATTTTTAGCTGCATTTCACAAAATAACTCTTGATAAAAATCGTCGTGACAATTTCGTCGTTGAATGTTCAAATTTCGATCGGCATTCATAAGAATTATATTTCCATAAATATAAAACTTTCTGCGTGGTTCGAGACAATTTAGGGTTCATTTGGGTGAATATTCAAAACATTATAGATATGTGTGTGAAACGCGTCTCATTATGATCAGTTTTTCATTACCACCTGTATCTTAAAAGATACATAAACAAAAGCCACGATGGTAATTATTCGTCCAAATAAAGGAAAAAAACATATTTATTTCACATATTTGTTTTACATTGTATAATACGTATGGCAGACAGCTTTGCTGTGCCAATACCAAAATAAAAATTCAAGCCACATAACTGAATAATGTATAACGTAATGAATGTATTCCACATTGTATGCACGCTAGAAATGTATTTACGATGTATTTTACATCGATTGCTACAACTTAAACAAATCAATCTCCAAGTTTTAAGACCAGTACTAAGCACATGCAGATAAAGTGTCTTGCTCAAGGACACCAAACATGACCCGGACGGGGGTTCAAACCTACAACCCACCGACGCTATACCCTTAGACACTACGTGCCATAGTGTTTTATGAAGAGCTTTCATTTCACGAAGGAAGTTAAATATCGTATCAAATGTGGACACTGATGAGACGACAACCATAGATTATGAAAAGTGTGACCATCCAATGGCTGTAACTCATACAAAAAGTATCCTATCCAGCACATTCAACTTACTGGTTGTTATTTTATGACAATACACACCTGCCGTGTGTGATTGCTTAAAAAGCAATAATGAACTTCGATTACAATTAATTATATCGCCAACGTTGAGAGCAAATCGCTCACCATTAGAATCACACTGATGTTAAAGACATTTGTTTCACAAAAACAGAAACAAAACTTCAAACAATTCAGCAGACGATAATATGCGTGTATGCTTGTGCAAATGTAAGACGCTGCCAAATGCCATTAGAGATATTGATACTTCCTATTAATATTTATAATATGTAAACACGATGACATGCTAATTGATTATTACGGCGTATTTTTTTTTATCTAATTAGTGTAATTTTATACAATTTCCTTTTGAAAACACGTCTGCTCCAATACAAAACTTGTAAATCTTTATTGACATAAGCATTAATTATTCATCCTTTAAACACATTGAAGAATCTTTAATTTCGTACTATTTGTAAAAGTTAAGTCAATGTGTCTGTTTCTATAGCAGATGCTCATTAGTAAGCGACAGTACTATGCAGCACCAAATATCAATCAATGACGTAATTAATTGGAAACTCAATTTAAATTAGCACATTAATTAATCACATAAGCGATCGATCTAGATGACGGAGAAATACCAGCTGTATAAACAATAATTAACAAACCCGACATTCGAACAAAAACAAGAGCTACCGATACTACGGCTTTGCTCTATTTAAATATGGCACAACTCTTAATTGATCTTACTTCAGCGATTGCGCTGCATGGAAAATGACCCCGCTTTGCGTTACATGCGTTCTGATTGAACTGCAATTTATTTTAGCTCGAATGCGATGAAAACTCAGAGCTTATATGAATCGCTCTCGAGTCCGCTTCCTGGGTACAATAGTACTGAGTGTTGTTTAATGAGAGGCATCGGGTCGATTTGTGTTACGCGTGTTGGGCCGTCCGTTCAGTTTTTAGTACAGAACTTTTGAAATATAGGTTTTATGTGGTTTAAACATTATACGAGTCATTTCTACGACTCGACAACGTGTTGCGACTCACCCAAAGATCCAGATCTCAAAATGAAGGCTAGGAGCTAAAAGCTCTAAACGCTCTCAAAGCTCTCAGTTTTTTTGTGTTATTGTCACAGTGATACTTAATAGATTTTACAGAATATATACACAGCGTAGATAATAAAACTTGAGTCCATTATTTACACGACTTATGCACACAGCAGTGTTTTTCGAGGATATTAAGTGTTATGTTGCCAACAGACAAACATATCATACAGTGCATGACGTATCGACCAGTAGAGCTGACAGCACAAGATATGTGATGACAGGCAAGATCAGTACTTCCATTAATTGTTTGACACTGACTTCCGGCGGCGTGTTGCATACCGGGAATATTTTCAAAGTCAATCTGACAAAAGGCAAGTTTCCAGATAGGAACTTCCGTGTTGATAAACAGAAATAAGTACACATTAATTCAAAGTTCCACAAATGAATCGGAATGCTTTATGCCAAAAAACAAAACAGTTTCAGCTGCGTTTGGAGTATTTCAATCATGGCGTATGGACTTGAAACGCCTATCTGAATAAGGATGAACTTGGAAAAAATACATTGTATCATATACAAAACTTTAGGAGTATTTTTTTTTTCATTTATATTAAAGATTAATAGACCTCTGTCAAAGAACTATATTCCCCTCATAAAACAAGACAAATGTGTCAGGGTAGAACACAAACCTCAAATATCTAATAGGTAGGGCAATGCAGGATATTTATATAGAAATAACGAAATAGAGTCTAGGGTTATAACCCTTTAATTTCAATAAATAACTGTTATAACTGTAATATTTAGCATAAAATGTGACTATTTTGGTCATATCTGGTGAACAATACCACTGTTTATCGTCAAAAACATATAATCTAAACTCGTTATTTTCGCCGATATTTGAATTAGACCTGACCCGTGGAATAACGTAAATCATTTAGTATATGTGATCTCCGTTTTGTCCGTAAACGCTCGAAACATTACGGGCATCATCGATTAAACTCAAGTAAGCGGTTAAGTTTAAATTCAGGTTTATACGACCGATCTTGTTATATTTCTACATAGCGCAGATGTTAGATCTGGGAATTGTCGATCCGAGTTCAAATCCCGTTTGACACTATTTTTTCTATAGTGCCACATAGACGGCTTATAAAGAATAGGTTTCAGTAAAATGGAAAAATGTTTTTGTCCATAGATATGCTTTTATATCTTTTCACATATATAGCGACCGTTCTAACCGAAGAATGACGGAATTGGCCAAGAACCGTACATGAATAATTAGCAAGTTTCAGAGATTTGTTGTTTAACTTTTGTCTTTTTAAGTAACATGCGACCATATTTTAGTTAGAGACAAATGCCACTGTCAGCACCGTTTGAATATAGTGATCGTATATATCTGTTCCGCTGTTTCAGGGACCAATTCTTCCCACATCAAAACGATTAAGGTCGGCTGCGGCCACCGTTCTACTGGGTTAGATGCCATGTAAACACAAGATTACACGACTTGTGTAGCAGATAATGTTGTAACTTCACACGTTACGCAGACCACCCTTTAAAACTGGGCGATAATACAAAAATATAATTGACACGGCATCGAAGTTCGCTTTAATCAAGATTTCTAGATAACAAGTTTCAGCCAAGATTAACATTAATCTGGCTTTATTGGGACAATTAATAAAGAGTTTTTTTTTATATAAAAGTAATATAATGAAAAGCAGTTGTTCTAGAGTGTTTAAGAGTGTTCACAAACATTATATAACAGTTTGGATTGAAACCATGGGCTATAACTTTACTTTGTCTGATACGACTCATTTACAAACCTGTCCCAGCTTGCATTTCTATTATGAGTTTGTTTATGTTTGATAATGGGAATGTGTTCATACACAAACATTCTGGTTAACTTTACAAACTTTTTTGCGTATATTTAATAGTAATGTAGCATTTGGTTTATTTAACAGAACTTTGGGGGTATTTAGTTAATAATACAAAATAAAACTGATAAAGTTTATAATACTATATGCAAAATATTATATTTACTTAAACAAATGTAGGAAACTCATTCCTATTATTATAACTTCATACAAATTATATTTATCTAAATGTATTGAAATGGAAAACATGATTGCCTTTTATAATGACAAGTTGCACTTACATAATAAAAAGGACATAATTTATCGATTAACCTTCTACTATATTAATGTTGATATATTTATATTATTAATGGAATGCCGTAAACATAGTAATTTTTCATTTGCGTTGAGCGCGTGGTGTAGTGGTAGAGCACCGAACCCATGATCAGTGGGTCGTCGGTTCGATCCTCTGCAACGGCTATGTGTGATGTCCTTGAGGAAGACATTTTTTAAAATGTTGACGTTCGTGAAATATAATACAGATCGTGACGTTCGTAAAATATAATACAGATTGTGACGTTCGTGAAATATAATAAAGATCGTGACGTTCGTGAAATATAATACAGATCGTAAAATAGAATGAAGATCGTGACGTTCGTGAAACATAATACAGATCTTCACGTTCGTGAAATATAATACAGATCGTGACGTTCGTAAAATATAATACAGATTGTGACGTTCGTGAAATATAATAAAGATCGTGACGTTCGTGAAATATAATACAGATCGTAAAATATAATAAAGATCGTGACGTTCGTGAAATATAATAAAGATCATGACGTTCGTGAAATATAATACAGATCGTAAAATATAATAAAGATCGTGACGGTCGTGAAATATAATAAAGATCGTGACGTTCGTGAAATATAATACAGATCG
This sequence comes from Panopea generosa, assembly GCA_029582155.1. Classification (NCBI taxonomy): domain Eukaryota; kingdom Metazoa; phylum Mollusca; class Bivalvia; order Adapedonta; family Hiatellidae; genus Panopea; species Panopea generosa. Next base: position 67,492,951 of record CM055903.1, on the reverse strand, counting down.
TGAAATATAATAAAGATCGTGACGGTCGTGAAATATGATGAAAATCAAACGAAAATGAGGTTCTGAACTGTTCAAAGGGGAAAAAAATTCTCAACACCAAGAGCCATAACTCTGATGAAATTAATCCAACATTTCTGTTTGTTTTAATTGTCTTAGCTCTCACTTATCTAAAGTCAGATTTTGATAATGAAATATATGAAGGTGATTGAGTACTCACATTGCTTGATAAAGTATGTATAATTAAACCGAGGCCAATAAAGTTGGTGTTTCTGATGCAGTTTGACTGGTATTAAAACCTGTTCGATCTTTTTCTAATTAGATATAAAGACTTTTTATAAAGTTTCATCGATATTTTTGTGCATGTATGATTACACTGAGGAATGAGAAATAGTATATTGACAATCCAACGTTCATATGTCCAATGAACTTATTTTTTAGCTGCGGTTAACTGCAATAGTTGAGTTCAGATAAAGGAAATGACTCAGTAAATGAGTTTTCTTATTCAAGGGCACTCTGTTTAGTACGTGCCATCCTTTCCGTTACTTTCCACTGTTTTTGGTCTTTACACCTCGTAGCTTCGGCAGGAGGCAGACATATTTGATTGAACCCGGTCGCTTAGGTCAACGTGGCTTTGTATCGGCTATTTAGTGCCCTTATGGTCTAATGGAATGTTGCAAATCAAAGCTGAGGGCAACTTTGACAAGAAAAAAGAAAGTAACGACAGATACCCGGTTGCAGAAGAAACACTCGCTTTGGAGCAAAGTAGCAATAGTTTACATACAGAAGAAGGTATAGAGGAGGAGAATATTGGTGAGCAGGCTTCGAAATATCAAAAAATGTAAATACATCCAGTCCAGTCCATCAGTTGTTGACCATGTAAATAACAGCGAAATCCTATTTACCAAGCTATCACACATCACATACCTTGTCAGTTTTAGTCTAGTCAATCTGATGTTTTACCGCGGACTAATTGCAACAGAAAATTTTAATGTTGTTTCTGACAGTATAGGTATAGTTCGATTCAGAAATAAAAATGGTGAAAAAACGAAGTTCAGTAAATTGGTTTATTTTGTAAATTATATTTCGTCTAAAGGCGTGTCCGAATACCATACAACTTTTCTTCTTTCGTTTTGGAAAGATCAGGATTAAATAGTGAAGATATTTTTGACAACTTGTCATAAACAAATATTGCTGCTATTTTAAAAAACAAATTGTATCGAATCTGAATTCATTTAATGCCCTGAAACACTGTCTCTATAACATTCTAAGTTGTTGTGAAAATATGTGTAGGTTTATTCTCCAGTGACTATATTAAAAGTTGTATTTTACAGTGTTGTGCAAACACATTATAACTCGTATTGTTTTCTTATTTCATTCTGTAACAAGCATCTATTCACAACTATATTGATGTCAGCACTATATTTCGTTCACAAAAGCAGCTCAGATGCTATTTTGTACTATAATGCACGACGACATTTTTTGCGAAAGTAGCAGTTAGATGTGATGTACTGTTTTCATTATAGATGCATGCATCGTATTATTGATGACACAATTAGAAAGGCAATACTCCGACTATTCTATAGGTAAAATAGCAATATGAGCGCTTGCATATTTTGTAAGGAGCCTCTTGAATCCGGACAAGAGACCGTTGCTTTGAGAGAGAAAGGATGTGAGGCAATTCACAAGGCTAGTAGGGAACGTGGGGACAATATAACTGTTAAGCCCGGTCAGTGGGAATAAAACATGCCGACTGAATTATACAAATTCTAACAGTACTAACAGTTATAAAAGGAGACGCGATGAAGGCCAGCAGAACAGTTATGAACAGCAGCGCACTTTGCGTTCAGACCACGTTTTCTCTTTCAAAAGCGATTGTTTGTTCTGCAAAACGTCTATAGAATCGGGTAATTCCAAGTTATTTCCTGTACGTTCCTTTGAATTTCAGGAATCAATTATAAACGTAAACAATTAAAGACAAGATTCCTGGTCTGATGTCGTATATGCACGCATTCAGTACGCATATGATCTTCATGTTGCAGATGCAATGTATCACCAGGATTGCAGCATATGTTTTAGAACTAACAAATCGATACCAAAACAGTTCATATCTGAACGTAACGATTCTTTCCTTCCGTCAAAGCGTGCAAAGAGAGGTAGGCCCTCCACCTCGGACACTGATGCAGCATTTGTACGGGCGACATAATATCTGCTAGAAAACGATGAAGAGCAGATATCTATAACTGATTTGATGGATAAAGGATGTGAACCATATAGCTTTAAGCATATGAAACAACGTTTAACTGTTCATAATAACAATAATAACCAATATTGGCGGAAGACCAAATGACGTCACTTTCAGGGAAACAGCACCAGCATAACTTCAACAGTTTTACAGAGAACCAAAGCTGAAACTGATACTGAGATGCCTTGTATTCATTAAAAAAAAAAGATTTTAATTCTTTTGATATTTTATAGTGATATTTCCTTACTGCCTTAAACACCAGTTCAACTGTATTACGTAGTAAACATACATTGTGCATATAAAACGTCTAATACTGTAATACTTCATATTCTTCGCCCTTTTTATTCTCTTAAAATACAACACGCCCGCCAGTATTACTATTCCTTTGATTTTGATAAAGAGAGAGAGAATGTGTGTGTGTGTGTGCGTGTGCGTGTGCGTGTGCGTGCGTGCGTATGAACACTTATCAGCCAATGAATCTAGTCTCATTTAATCACCGTAATAAGAACTAGCCCTTTTACGAGGCGGACGACAACGTGCTTTAGCATTTATTTTCAGTAAGGTCGACAAAATTGTATACTGACTTACAAGCTGTTGTGTTTGTGGTATACACAGGAACACATAATAATACTATTGAAGTAATGGAACTAAAATGAACGACACAAGGCGTGTGCTCTAACTAAGATGTTTAATGCTCAGTATCAAAGTAGCAAGTGATTCATGGTATGGAAACGCATGTAATATTATAGCGGCAAATTATAAGAGAATTTCGTTTTCCAAGTAAAGGGAAGTAACTACAATATAGAATATGCTAAAGAGTACTCATGAGTTATGAACACATGCATAGATAATACAACACAAGCATACAGCAGTGGAGTTGCTTCGACCATAGGGGCTTGTCCCGAACAAATTTTAGTTGATATATATATATGCAGATATAGACTAAATCTGATTTTCGGGACAAACCCCTGTGCTACGGCGTAATTTCCCAGACCCAGCGTACACTATTATGTAATACGTGCAACTACGATGTATTAATACATGATCAATGGGTAGAAACTGCATAAAGACCAATATAAATGTAGGTCATCATCGCTGTAAAGTTTAACTAACTTAACTAGGCCTACTTACCTTTTCACCGGCTCGCGCATGTCGTCGTCTGTGGGCGCAGACATATTTGTTGTTTACAGTTTGGATGGAGGGTAGTGGTTAGTTTCGTATTATTTACGTGTAGTGGTTAGTTTCCGTAATTTATTAAGATGAAACATTTTGTATTTATCCATTCCTTTTGGAAAGGTATTTGGTAAGTTACATTCTAAATTTATTTAGTTTGGAAATAAAGTATGTTCAGTTTCAATAATAAGTATGATGTAATGGTTTGATTTTGTTACACTGCGCATTTTGAAAAGAGTGGCCTATGTAAATGTAAGTTTCTAATTTTATTTCATTTTAAAAATAAGACAATGGTTAGTTTCTGCACTGACCTAAATATACTTTACAATTAAATCATTGATTTTCATTTAAATATATTTCAGAAACTGATGATCGGTTAATCTTCATTGGCAGATCCAGGAATTTGTGTTGGGGATGCACATTTAGCGCAAAGAAATCTACGAAATCTTTGGTTCAAATCTATGTTTGAATATGTGAAAACAAATGTTTTTCGACACACACCCATTGAATCCGCCCTTGATCTTGAATACAGTTCACATAAAATGATACCAGCGACTTGCGTCTCTGGTAAGAGACATGTGTACATCTGGTGCATTTGAAACAAAATAATAATGTAGTTAGTTTATTAATTAAGTACAGAAGAAAGTAATGGTCATGACACGATTTGGCTTCTTTCAAATGTTAAAAATGTAATAATAGGTCCTCCGTGTCCGAGTGTTCTAAGGCGCCGCCTCAAGATCACTGACCTCTCACCTCTAATGTCGTAGGTTCGAGTCTCGCTCGCTCCAAAATCTTTGTGTGAGAAAGTTTGCCAGTTACTTGCGGAAAGACGGTGGTTTTTCTCAGATTCATCCTGAGGTCCTTCTCCATCAGTAAAACTGGATATGCCGTAACATAACCTGAAATGTGTTAAAAATGGCGTAAACCCCAATTCCAAAAAGGATGTAGTGTGTATATAATTATAAAAGGGTGACGGCTGAAGAATTATTGAAACAATTGTGGCTTTATAAAACATTCAAAGTGTTATTGTAATACGTCAGTGATTGATGAAAACTAGATTTTTATGTATATGTTCCATTGTTTGAAATAGTTCGATACCGGACATGATCAAATGTATATAGATTTAGCTACAGACTCATATTGCACTTGTAATATAAATTTTGTCATAGTTTTATTATCTTTATAAACTTGTTTATACGAGTATGTATATTTGAACAAAGCCTGAAACTCCAATCTGCATATTTGTTTGTAATACAATATACTAAGTGCTTTTTAATACCGTATATACTTATGTTATAGAGGTTTATTTGATTGTGTCACCGTATTTGTAATTCTATACATGTGACTATTTCTCATGGGTCTCAGACCTTCTGAAAATAATGGAACTTGTCAAACTTGCTTAAAATTGTATGTCTATAAATACGATGGGTTCATATGAAGTGTTTGCACGATATATATGTTTGAGTAACGTTGAGCCTTCAACATTAAATACGCATACAGGTGATTTGTCGAGTGAAAAGAAATTTTAGATGTTGGCTACTGTTTCACTCGGCTGATTTAAGTAACGCAATTGTGGCGTTCCGCATTGGGCTATAATAACACAAAACAATACATTAATATGTCGAATAAACGATTTTGTAGTTGGCATATAACATTCATTTGCAAAAATAATAAAAATCAATACATCTTTATTACTAGAAAGTCCATATTTCATTTTACTGAATTATCTTTTTGTAAGCCTTTTGTTTTGTGTTATAGCTTTAGTAAAATCTCTTCTCTGTATGCACGAAACCTCTTATGTGCTCCAACTAATACAATAACGTTGTGAATGGATAGAGTCAATTCCACAAACTGTTACAATCATAGTGGTTGACAGAATATCAACAAAAGTATAGCACATAACACAGGTAGCGATAAATGTGATGCAAGTGTTTTTCTGCCGCCGCTTTTACCGGCAGAGTTGCTGGTGGTCCCGTGAACATCACTTGTCGTATTGGAAGACGTTTCCATAATTGAAGGTATCCTTTGGGTCCAAAAGTCAAACTTGTCCTCATATAGATGCCTCCCTGTATCCAGTGGTATAGATATATTTAAATAATCCTGCTGGGTTGTTGTGTAAGGTGGCCAGTTGATTGGAACATTTGTGTTTGGAGCATTTGGATTCCTGCAAAATGTATCGATCAATTTAGAAATAAATGTTTGCAATTTTTAACATTTTGTAGTTTTTACAAAAATGCACATAAACCTATGCAAAAAGTAGAAAAAAAAGTGTTTTAGTAAATGTTTGTAGCTTACTATTACCCATATCATGTGTTTCAAATTCTATTGATATATATGAGGGGTGATTGAAAGGTTTCCAGAAGAGTGCAATGTCTCTATTAATTTAATGATTGGTATTGTTTAACAAAATGTTGGGACATTAAATTATATATGTAATCTATACACATAAAGCGATTATCCTTTGGTGTTTTTTGCATAAAATATCAATTTTACAAATATATTACACTTTTTTGGAAACTTTTTGAACACTCCTCGTAATTTCTTGAAACTCAGATTTTTCGTTTACATTGTATTTAACAAAAGTGAAGTGCATTTATTAACTAAACATATCATCTTGAGCATTGTGTTATTATATTTGTAATCATCTAAAGACAAAACAAAAACACCGAAGTCATTTTACTCTAAATTACCCTGACTTTGCAAAGTTGCTCCAGTATACCATCATTTGTTTTGATAACTTCACTTCGTCTTCCGGTTTTTCGTTTGTCTTTGGGTACATCGCTTCCGGTCCAAACACAAAAGGAAGCTCTCCTGCATGGTTGGCACCTTCTAACCAGGGTGGTCTTTCTTGTATCCATGAAAACGACGGCTGATGAGTGAATATGTAGTGAAACGTATATTTATTTGTAAAGTTACGATCGGGCGTGGAGTGGACGATATTTGTTTTTATCGTAGGTATGACGAATTGTATATCGGCATATATGTCGACTGCACTGCGTCCTTGGGCGGACAAAGAACCGCCAGATACATTATATTTCTCACAAATTGCCTGGGAGACATTCGTGTCACCATTGTAGTAGTCCCTGGCGACCGCCGGTGCTATCACATGGCAAAGGAGTTTAGCTGGTACCCCATCATTGATGTTGTAATTGTATTGCTCTTGATACCCTTTCAGTCTAAAATACAAAAGTCCTCCTTCCGCATTATTGGTTCCCGTCATTATATCAATACTGCGAAACGTTTTAAACGATTCTGAGTGTTCGTCATCAAGAACTTTTGCAGGATCACCGGCAACCAGTTCTCCGTCAATAACGGGTCCCAACCTATTCACAAAAGTCATTTGGTTTTTTTCTGATCCATATATAGCTTTGTCCTGTTTATTCAGCAAATCAACGGCTTTCCGCGATCTCAGACACTGTATCAGTTGTTCTGTTTCCGTCATAGAACAGTTTACAAGACGACCAAAGGCTAATGCCACTTTCTTTGACTCGTGTGCCAGAGCTCTTGGGCTAAATACTGCACCGCTTTCTGAAATAGCTCGCTGGAACAAGCCTCTGTTTAGTGGTGACATCGACTGTAACCCTACACTATATCCACCGGCAGATTCACCAAAAATACATAGTTTACTCGGGTCACCTCCAAAGTGTTTAATATTGTTTTTTATCCATCCAATAGCAAGTTTTTGGTCATAAAGACCGTAGTTCCCAATGGCGTGTTCGTCTTCCGTTGACAAAAATCCGAACAATCCTACTCTATAGTTTAATGTCACAACAATGACATCACCTTGCAATGCAAGATATGAGGCATCAAAAAGCATACCTTGTCCTGCGGTGAACCCCCCTCCGTGAATCCATATCATAACAGCTCTTGGGGCTGTTGAGTTTATCTCCCAGGGAATGTAAATATTCAGATGAAGGCAGTTTTCAGATATGGCTTTGTTCGGAATGAGCCATTTGTCATTTTGGAAAAGATGTTGCATGCAAGAAGGCATAAAATGAGTAGCATTATACGTGCCAGTCCAGTTCGCATGTACTTGCGGTTTCTTAAATCGCAATTCGTCAACAGGTGGCGCTGCATAAGGAATACCGACGTACTGATACACGTCCGACCCGTTATACTGCTTTATAATCCCTTGAACATCTCCGTTGCTCGTCCTCACAATAGGAGCGTATGTTAAAGGAGCCGCATATAGTCCCACGCAATAAACAATAACACAAACGATTAAGCGCAACCTAAAAATTAAAAACAAATATTGTATAAACAAATCATAACCAAATGAATCTATAGCCCCCGTTCTTTTACCATAGCATACGATATACTGCAGCGCCACACTGAGGCAGGAGGAGACACTGCCTCCTCGATAGTTTCAGAACTTAAAATATTTCCCGGGTGGAGGCTTACCCTTTAGCTCAGATAGGAAATAGTCTCCGCGATTTTGAATTCCTCTCTACCACAGGTCAAAGTATCGTACCTAGGACCAACCTACCCGAAAAAAAATGTTTATTTGAAAAGAAAATGGGAGGAAATCCTAGGTAAGATAGTTTGACCTGTGACGGCACTGTAATGGGATCGCAAGCGTTTCAATATTTACATTTATATAACCGGAGCACTCGCCCTCAAGAACGAAAATGTTATAATTAGTTAACTTTACCTAAGGCATAAACATAAACATTAGTTAAATTTTCATTAAATAAAAATTATTACTATTCTATCTTTAAAAGCTTTATGAATATACATATATAACAAAATAATTAAATAAATATATATATACACACTGAACATTTTTATAAAGCATGACAAAGAATGAAAGTGGTTAGTGTAATTAAATATTACTCAACTTACATATCTAGTCTCTATCTTTTTAATAATCGACGTATATATTTGTATAAATCATCCTTGTTCATAATCAAGACTAGTAAGTTTATATTTTTGGCTGCCTGATATGTGGTAAACTAAACTAGTATTTGTTCAGTCATGTGATTACTTGTGGTATGTTAGTGCGACCGGTATGCTATCTTCCCATTTCTCTTCTCCGAAGGGAACATCGGTATGTTGGTATTTACTCTCTCTCTCTCTCTCTCTCTCTCTCTCTCTCTCTCTCTCTCTCTCTCTCTCTCTGTGTGTGTGTGTGTGTGTGTGTGTGTGTGTGTGTGTGTTTTCTAGAGAATTTGCATCAAATATTGTAGATCACAAATTTTACTAGTGCAACATATATCCCATCTCTAAAGACTTGTTTGTTTTCTTTTTCCCCTTTTTTTTTTATGTTCCATTCTTTTTTCTTTATTTTCCTAAGAGTGCTTTTTACATGAGATATGATAAAAACAAATTGATTTTCGTTTGTAATCAAAACTGTACAATCCTAATTTAGCCCTGCTGTTGCTGTTGTTGTTGTTGTTGTTGTTGTTGTTGTTGTTGTTGTTGTTGTTGTTGTTGTTGTTGTTGTTGTTGTTGTTGTTGTTGTTGTTGTTGTTGTTGTTGTTGTTGTTGTTTATGCTGTGCACTGGTTCTGCTTATGATGAGAGAACTATATCAGTCCATTGTGATTTGTTAATTATCATCAGATAAGATGATAATGTAGAAAAAAAATAGAAAGAATGGAAGGTTAATAAAATCAATTAGATAATAGATATGTAACTGCAGGTACTTGCCTAATTTCGGGTGGCACATTTATGCGTTTTCCAAATTTTGCAAATACAATTCCTCCTGAACCAACTAACAAATGTGTGTGATTTTTTGGTATCATGATCAAGTGTGTGTTTATAACTGTGAAGAACTTTTGAATATTAGCCCTTTTTTTAAAGTAAGAAATATGATAACCTTTTTTTTTAATATCGAATATCGATATGATTTTTTGCCACCTGTGGATAGTTTACTTCTTCATCTTTCTACATAAAAAAAATATATTTCTTTTATCAATGAATTAAAGAGAAAACGTCTTCTTGCTATGCTGTTAAAATGTGTTTGTTCAAACTAGTGCATTGCTTTTATTGTTTAAAAAATGGCTATTGGTTTAAAATCAAGTTTATTTTCATAATTGTTTGGTTACCTGTAATACCTTTTATACTTGAACTGTTACATACATTATTTATACTAGTGACCTTAAGTAATATTTATATGTCTCTGCTAAAGTTCCCACCCGAAATTTGAGCCGTGTACATTGAATTAATATTTAGCCTGTCGAGCCTGACTGTCAATCTAGGGGTCGTGAGTCCTAATCCCCGCTCAGCCACAATTTCCGTGATGTTTGATAAACGACATTGCATCTCATTATCATTCGTCTCTCACCACTGATTCAAGTGAAAAAGTTATCATTTACTTGCGGAGATGGGGTGTGCTCAAGTACTGGTATACCTTCCAGAATCTCAGAAAACAGTGGTCGTCTGCTTTATCGTCTGTTAGCCATCGATAGCATAAAAATGACGCTAATTATTCCATCAATCAATCAATCAATCACTAGCCGGTCGATCTCGCCAATTAAGCCACAGGTTAATTAAAAACTAAGATATATTGATCCGGCTTCAGAGCAAAATAGATAGTACGGCCCTTGTAAAATAGAAATAAAAACAAAAAATACTTTTTGAACGTCTATATAGCCAGATGATTTTATTTAGGTCATATATTTGTGAGTTTTTAAATTCTGTGAGTACCATATATATATGGTGTACAAACATGCGCACATCACACCTATACAAATACATTTTTCCGGTATGTGTATTGGAAGCCCTGAATTTGCAACCTGCTCCAATCGTCTACTCATTGTGAATAATTTTGATCATACGCATGCGCGAATCCGCTTCCTGTTGTCAAAAATAATATCAACATGGCGTCGGTCGAGGATAAAGACACACTTTATTGCATTTGCAGGCAACCCTATAATGAAAATGAGTTTATGATCGAATGCGAAGTGTGTAAGGATTGGTTTCACGGCAGGTATGTATGTTTAAATGAGCGAGGAACATTATTGTTGCTATACAAATGGAAGTAGGTCATCTCTACTTTGGCGTCTATTTTTGACAAAAGAAAATGTTACAATTTGTAGGAGTGGTATTACCAGCAGTGATATAACACCTGCAGTATTGTGCTTCCAGTTACGGGATAACGTCATATATTACAAATTTCGGAATTTATTATACATTCTATTTGATAGAAATATGTTTAAAACACAACCCATATTGCAGTGTTGTTATTTGGGGGTGATCAACCCGGTCTCACTATTTAGCGTCAAGAGCTTTATTATTAATAAAAGTTACAGACAGGAAATAACCATGTGTATACTGTACCTATATAAACATATATCAGTTGATTTTTTAAATTACATTCATTAATAAAGTCATAATTGAACTTTGTTTTTCCATTGGGATACCGACAAGAAGATCTGTCATTTTGTTTATGCAAAGGATAGTAACCCGTTAGTGTCAAGAAGCTATATTTGCGTAGCTGACACTAATTATAAACATGTTCAACACTTACACTTAATAAATTGATTTTAAATAAATAAATTACATTTAAATAGTGTTTTTTTATTTATAATTGTTGTGATAAATCTGATAACTAGTGCCAGGAACCATCACATTGCAGAAATATTGATACGTAAAAAATCAACATGATGAGGCATATAACTTATAGTTTCCTATGACTATATATAGTACCCATTACTTACCTTCTAACTCATAATCCATATAATAATTTATTCCACCTTTGCACTTGACCTAATGATAAAATACAGGGTTTCCCCCAGGTCTTAATTGACCATGTCTCATAAAAAATCCACGCATACTGGGCCAATATCATAACTACCATACCACCCACTATCGTTTACTTTGCAAACATTTCTGCACACAGACGGCTATTTCTTTGATCTGTCAGAGTAAACAGTAGACCTTTTTCTGATTGTCATAAAATGTGTTTGTAGTAAACTGTATCTCTCCATGAGGCTGGCATAATTACATCAAAGGTGTACCTGTCAATCAAGTGTAATACTGACGAGTAACATTGTAAATAGCCACTTGTACGCAAGATCACTGCGAATCTGTTGATTTGACCACACCTACTCCTCAATCTGCCATGTGCTTCAATTTACTGTTGATTGAAATTGGTTTGTTTATTCCAATGACTATGGAAACAATGAACGTGTTAATTGGAGGGTCAGGTAGGGACAGGTACACAATGTGACCGTTCACAGGTTGTATTATCAAGACAATAGATTTATTAATTGGTGGAACAGGTATGTGTTGCTATCTTAACAGTGCTCCAAGAAAAAAAAAATTGGGACTAGCCCAGGGCAAGTAGGTTGAAAAAATCTACTTGCCCTGGCTGAAAAATAACTTGCCCTGATCAATGGTTCACATGCCCAGATTTTTTTTACCAATACACCTTGTGGTATAATATGAAATATGTAAACATAAGACTTAAATGTATTAAATTTATGTAGGTTTAGCTCCCCTTTACATTATGCATGTCTAAATCACAAGTTTTAGAGGTTGAATAAGACCGGGAGAAGGGAGAACTGACTACATCTCTATCAGTATGCCTGACTTATTTTGTTGTATTTAATCTTTGTTCTTTATTGGCTATCATTTCTGTTCTGTCATTTCAGTGGCAGTGTGGGAGTAGGAGTATATTTAAAACATTATTTTAAATATCTTTCTCATGTTTTCTAATTATTGCTGTCATAACATACAATAATGGCAATGTGAAGCCTACAAAGCTATTCAATCTATCCAAGAAGAGAACTTGGCAATATGATAAATAAATGCAGTCTATGACAGCTTTCAAATATCTAGAAAGTGCAACTGGTCAACTATATTTCAAATATTAAAAAAAAACCCACATAATTCATCTTAATTGTTCTTTTCAATACTATATTTAAATCATGCCAAAGAAAATTATACGCTGAAACTACACAACCAAAAAGCAATGTTTATTTCTATAATACCCCACCCACATTTTTCTTTACCGTTAACTCAATTTAAATATCAACTTTCACATTTTCACAGAAGAAAATTTATATACATACAGTTCCAATCATTGTAAATCTACGAAATATTTATAAAATTACCAGAACCTAACGCTGACATTTTACATAACGCGATCGATCGCAAATTATCTATAAAATCATAATCAGATTTTAGAAACCGTTACCATTTTATACTCTTCATATCGGAGAGTTTGAGAGACACCCGTGAATTACATCATCGTCTTTTTGTTTTTGTCTTTGCTCGGGTAAGTGTTAAGAAACATGTACCTTGGTCATAGAGATATCCGACCAATCAGAGCGGTTATTAAAAACAGATTTATTTATATTCTAAGCTATCCACCAATCACATTAGAGGAAAAAAATAGATAAATGAATATGCATGAGAGGTTTTCCAAAGTCGATTATCGGGCATGTGGTGTGATAAACACTGCGGGGGTCAATTGTTTATACTGATTAGTTACGGTCAATAAACAACAGTTTGACCTGTGTTGTATCGAATAGAGATATTTGCAGACCTGTGTATTGTGAAAACTAGCTTGTCCGATTTTTAAGACAAGCCCGACGGGCAAGTAACTTTGAAAAAGGCACATGCCCGGATCCAGATTTGACAAGCCCCGGGTATCGGGCTATCCTATTCTTGGAGCACTGCTTAATGTTAGGTATTTTATGTTTCAATCAAGACAATAGATTTGTTAATTAGAGGAGAGGGTATATGTCATTAAATATGTATGTTTTCACAGGAATATTTCAGTAGGCAGATTGTTCCATAAAAGTTAAAATTTATGATATTGATAAGAGATCAACAACATCAAAAACTTTTTTTCAGTCTAAGAATACTACTCTGTTTATGTTTCCACCATTCATTTCTTGAAGCCATTTGTCAGTTATATTCATTAGTGCTGTTTGACAGGAGCGATTTGGCCTAAACCCAGATTGAGATGTATGTAATAGGTTAAAATCTGACAGATACTTGTAAAATTGTTTGGATCTCCCTTTTTTGTATAGAAGTGTCTTTTGCATTTTTAAAAAGTTGAGGGCAATTTCCACTTTCTATGACTATTGAATATATAAGTTTATGAAGAAACTATTGCAGGTCATTGGTGCACTTATTCATAATATTCTAGGGCCTATGTTATCTAGGCAAGAAGATTTGTTTATATCAATGTTATATAGTTCTTTGACTAATTAAAATACTGTTCATGTGGATGCTTTCTTTGAACAACTTGGAGATTGTTCACTGGGCTGACTTCTAAGATTTTTTACACTAGAAGTGAAGAAATCATTAAATTCATTTGCAACATCATGAGGATTTGTGATTTTTAAACCATCATTAGAATTAAGTACTGTTGAACTGAATGTTGTGTTTGAAGGACTTAAGAATAAAATACATTTCCATAATGACTTTGTGTCCTTAGAGTCTTTTATTGCCTCAGATTAGAGCTCGCGCTTTGCTTTTTCAATTTATACTTACGATAAACACGTGTTTAACTATTTTTTGTTATTGTTTAACTATTATAAAGGTAAAGAAATAAAGTTAGATAATCACACTTTTAATGTCTTTGTATTCATTTTATGACAACAATATTAAATAGAAACATATACTTGAAAATGCACCATTCATGAATGTAAATCTAAAAAAAAATCCACAACGGGAGGGGCTACTCTCCCATACCCACCCCATTGTATTAATGCAACATGCCTTCAGAAATTCCTGGGGGAAACCTTGAAATATATCCATATAATTTTTTTAACAGTGAAATTTTTCAAGAATAATAAATTCGGTTGGATTAATGGTATTGCAAGTTGTTTGTATGTTTGATTATATAATTAGATGTTTGGTTACTCCATAAATTAAATGCCGTCATCCGAGCTGCTCAAATGTGCAAACAACGAAAACAGCTTGTGCCTTATTTTAATGAAGTTTCTTTACAAACAAACACAAGCCCGCTTACATGAGCGGTTAGCTTGTGAACATGTTTGAGTTAATGTCAAATAATAAGTATAAAATGAAATTAAAATTTATCACTGACACACAATTGTGTATCTCAGCAGACAATTAAAAAATAAAGTAGGAATGCCTGAAACCCAATCAAAATATATATATTTACGGACCAAATGGTTTAACACCTGACAATTCAGTGGCATTTTAAGATAAAGCAAATGAAGTTGAGGAACAATACACAGAACAAATCGCACCCTACTTAACAGAAAAACTGATACCATCTATTAAAGAATTCATTTACAATGTTCCTATTAACTGGAAAAAAATCACTGTGAGTCTGTCAATCATATACTAAAATTAAATTTAAATTAGAAACCATAAAAAAAGGCCCGATGTGATAGACATGCTAGAAATCGAGGTGTTACACCAGGAATCGTTGGTTAGAGGAGTCTTGTATGACCATGGTGACTTTGAGTTTGTCCCAGAGTTTGTCTACAAATCCAACTCGCTACATTTCACCAAAAAAAAAAAAAATTTAAGGAAGCAAAAAGTATATCAAAAAAATTTAAACTTTAGCAAATTAGTTAAAATATGTATTCTTATCAAATAAACACACACATACATTTACTATTACATCTGGCGCAGACTAACAGTCCATAAGTTATAGCTTGTGTTTAAAAAACATTATGGGTCATGATTTGAAGCGCCTCCCTGTGGTGTGGCCTGGATACACTTTTACCTTGTTATGGTAAATTTGTTACAAAACACTTCTTGTTGCTAATCAGAACACAAAAAATATGATTAAATTAAAAATAATATGATAAAATAATAATGAAAAAAAAATAAATTAAAAATAATTCAGTAAGATAATATAGATTTTTTTTTAAAATTTCAAATAATACTATAAAATAATAAAGAAGAATAAATTATCATAGTGATATTACCTGTAACGAAACATTTCTTGACGCTTCTTGACTCTTCTTGTCACTAAATAATGATTTCACCTGAAACATTTCTTCAGGCTAAGTTAATTTTGGCTTGTCAAAAAATAAAATTGAAAATGTCCATTGTATTCAATAGTAATTTATTAATTTAGTGTGGAATAGGTATACTGTATAGTTATATGAAATATAGATCGATATATAGTTTTACGCTTCTTGATGCTAACGGGTTACTATCCTTTGCATAAACAAAATGGTAGATCTTCTTGTCAGTGTCAAAGTTCAATTATGACTTTATTAATGAATGGAACATAAAAGAATCAACTGATATATGTTTATATATGTATAATATATACATAGTTATATCCTGTCGGTAACTTTTATTAATAATAAAGCTCTTGATGCTAAATAGTGAGACCCTGATCAACCAGTCGGAATAAATTTAAGGATATTTTTAAGTGTGTTGCCTGCACTTAATTTACTACAATACTTCACTGTTTCCAGATTGTTGCACTAGTTAGGCCTACTATGTTAGATTAAGGCATATAGAGACTGTATAAAATAGAGAAGAGTCGCACTATTTAATGTCAAAAAGCAGGACCTACACTAGTGCTCACCAATATGGCCAACTGCAAAAATGAAATGAAAGTGGGTCATGTTTTTTTTTCTGTTTAGCAAAAGAAATTTGTGTAAACAAAATAAGCCTGTGGTTTTCAATGTCTGAGGTGTTTAAAATACATATTCCTTGTCCTTAACATTTGATCATATCTATCTGTCTAGTGATACTCTTTATATATCATGTCAACATTAAATAAAATAGATTTGATTTCTTGTGAGATTATGTGCAGACACAAAGTACACAGGTTTATAGGCATTTGAATCACTGATTAACACAGAAAGTCAGCAAGATATTTTACATGCACTTGGGTATGACTCTCCATGTACATGGGACAGACTGGTTTAAATCCACTCTAAAGGATTTGCATGTTTTCATGCCCGATCAAAGCATTGTGGGAGTGCGTTTGGAAACCCCAGACGAAAACCCACTGAGCCAAATTTGGCTCCTATTTTTCTCAATTGGCGAATGTGTTGCCGATAGGATTTTTTCATCCAGGGAAGGCCCTTAAGACTTTATTGCTCATAAAAGTTACCAATAGAGAACCTTATTTTTATGCCCCCCCCAAAAAATTTTTGGGTGGCATATAGTAATCGCAGCGTCCGTCAGGGCGGACACATGGGTATTTAAGTGTCTAGGGTTTAGGGTTAGTAATTTTTATGGACAGTTGAAAAGCTGTTGAAAAATCATTACGTGGCTGTTCTAGACACTTAAAAACAGCTCTTAGGTGACTTTTTTTCTCTTACGTGACTAAAATTTAGCCACACAAGTAATACAATTGATGCAAAGAAGCCACTTAAATACCCATTTGTGAGAACGTTCGTCCGTCAGTCCTTCCGTCTTGTATTTCGTTTCCGGCCTGTAACTTTGTCATGCATAGATACTTGCTACAAATGATCAACATAGTATAACGATGTGTCGCGAGTAAGACCCACACCCGTACCTCAAAGGTCAAAGTCACATTTTGAGTTTGTTTGACAACACTTTGAGTTTGTGTGAGATTTCGTTTCCGGCCTGTAACTTTCTCATGCATAGATGGATTTTGTTGATACTTGCTACAAATGATCAACATAACATGACGACGTGTCGCGAGTAAGACCCACACCCATACCTCAAAGGTCAAGGTCACAATTTGAGTTTGTTTGACAACACTTTGAGTTTGTGTGAGATTTCGTTTCTGGCCTGTAACTTTGTCATGCATTGATGGATTTTGTTGATACTTGCTACAAATGCTCAACATAACATATCATATATTTTTATTTTCACAGACCATTTGGGGGGCATGTGACACTTAACAGTGACATTTCTTGTTTATCACATAATTTCTGCTCTCGTATGTAGAATACCGATAACTTTCCGACTTATATATATATATATATATGACATTGATTTGGCATTGTAAAATGTTGTTATTTTGAGACATTTAGTCATACAATGACTGGTGGAAAATAATATGTCCGATTTATTCTTGTTCTTTATAAAGGTGATATGTTTAATAAATGGTAATAAGAATTATATTTTCAGTATATGTTATGATTAGTTCATACCCCTGTATGCTATTATAATGTCTGTTTTTCAAATTCCAATAATTAATAAAAGTTGGATAATGAATTACTCGTAATCATGCTGCACCTTAAAATCAATGTAAAACATTTTATGATGTAATAGCAAAGCCTGGATAGTAAAAATAAAAGTTTGTGATATTATTTTAATTGACTTTGTCTTTATATAATTTACCTTTTTATTGTTAGTTGTGTTGGTGTATTGGAACACCAAGCAGCTGATATCGAGATATACCACTGCCCAAACTGTCAATCTGTACATGGACCTCTAGTGTGTAAGTTTTATTTTTTGTCAACCTGTTTATCAATCTCTTGTATGTAGATGTTACTTTTTGTCAAAATGTCTGGGTACATCTAGTAGTTGCTTTCTGTTACTTAATATGTCATGAATGAAGGAGATGTCTGTAACAAATGTGGTGAGCACTTTTGCTAACACTAATCTGTTTGCCATGTTTATTTCAATGTTCCTTTTATGCTTGTTATATGTTTATTTGTAAATATATTGTCAATTAACATGTTTAACTGGGTAATGTGTTGGAACATATCATACATAAGTGTTAAATACTAAACTATGAATATCAGTTTCCCCACCGAACGTGTGAATATATATTAAATGAATAAAATGATTCAAGTTTATATGTTGTAATGGTGTATCATATTGTGTCACCTAATTAATATTTTCTAAAAATAAATCAATATTGTTTCTGTATATTCTTAATTTACTTTTGTAACTACCGGTTCTTAATAACAACAAAGGTCCATAGTAGATACAACAGTTTTGCAATCACATACACTTTTACATTGCTCCAAACCTTCCAAAGTTCACCTTTTGTTTTCTTTGTATAATTTAGTTGAAATTTGCAATGTTTAATTTCATTTAACATTGCTTTTGTTACAATCATAATAATTTGCCCTTTTGTTACAATCATACACATATAATGTTGCTTTTTAAGTTGCCATTTCAGTTCTCCAACTACAGCTTCCTACCATATACTGAATGAACAAGTAAATAAAGGCTTTGATTTTAGAATAAGCTTTTAATGTAAAGATCTTTGTTATTTGATAATTGGTAACTAATAAACGGCTATTCACAAGGTGTTACTTTGTCAGTCAATGTTTAATGTATACCTACACTATTTTCCCATTGTTTATTTTTGTTTTAGTGAAACAGAGAAGGAACAACCACAGGCATGATTATTCTGACAGTGGGGCCTCAGCTGTATGTATAACTCAAACAATACTTTCTATTTGTCTTATCTGTCTGTAAGTGGTCTTACACCTTTAAAAGGTTCTGAATGTCAGTATTATTTGATAGTCACAATTTGTCATTAAACTCCCTAAGAACCAAAGTCCTATATATCCTAGCTCTGATACCCTTCTCATAGGCTACATAGACATATCTCTACTAATGTATCTACAGTTTGGTTCTCTGTCAGTTAAAAGAGAATGTAAATATGCTAATGATACTCTACAACTGTATAGCAATTTTGTCTGATTTTTTTTATATGCCAGTTATTGCATAAAACATGCTGATCGCATGATAAATCTTGTCACTTAAATCTGGGAAAGTAGTCAAAACTAGAATATTCCTACATTTACTCTGTTCTTTATCAAATCTACAAATATATGTTTGGGTTGATAAAATTGTTTTATTTTCCATTGTAGGCAGTTCAAACGGGCACAGTGGTATTCATCAAAGAACTTAAAAGTAGAACATTTCCATCGTAAGTATTGTCAGTTGAGATAACGGTCGTCTTCATCACTTACATAATCTGTCATCAAGCTCACATAGTTTTTCAGATGGTTCTCATGTTAGCTTAATTTAAAAGATTCCACTTTTGTATGGCTCTCAATCAGTAGGCAAGATACGGGGATGATTGCTTAATAACGCCTTGAAGTGTTTAACTAAAGACTTAAAAATTACATATTACGTTGCTTGCTTATAATTTTGATTATAGCTGCTGCAGGGTTTGCCATGATTCTCAAATTTTGCATTTTTGGCAAAATTGGACCCCATTCCCCCCTCAAAGTAGTATTTTTTTTTTCCTCCTAATGTCAGAAAAATTCTTAAGTGGGGTTTAATACCAGTTTAACAGATTAAAACAATGGAGAACAGGGATGATGACCTGTTCATTGTTTTAAATATACATAATTATGATTTCTTTTGGGTTTTTTTTAGTTTTATTTTACAACATATTAAATTTCCCGAAAAAGCTCATTTTCCTCTCCTTCAAAAGACACCGACCCCCTTCCCCTAAAAGTAAAAAAAAAACCAAATCATTGGGTTGTATGAATTGCTTATAGTCAATGAATATTCTAGAGTTCTTTTCACTTTTGTATGAAAAACAACACACCCTGATGTGTCTTCATACTGGATGCGAAAAAAAAGTGAACAATGCACAGAAAAAATATTGTTTAGTTGTTCAAGGTGGATTCAGAGTGATGTTAAGAAATAACAATCTTGTTTTTACAGTGCTGATGAGATTCCATTACTGCGAGTCAAGGGGCATGTCATGACAAAGGAGTATATGGACGAAAATGGTTTTCAGACGCCAATTTTGGTAGAGAAGAAAGATGGACTGGGTCTCACTGTACCTCACCAGAACTTCACTATACAAGATGTGGAACACCATATTGGTAAGAATGACTTTCATCAGAGAAATAGAGACACAGTTGTGATAACTTCAGCATTATTTTGAATTGCTTGAATTCTTTTATATAATTTTTTGTCGATGTTATGTTGGCTAAATTTGCATAAGCTTTGTTAATTCAGTGCATTTATATTTAAGATAGATTTGTAAATTTCACTTATTGGTGTATTAAAGGATTACATACACACAAAGCACCAAAAAACATTTATTAAAGATATGGGCTTTAACATGTATTTATCAAAGCAAGCACGTATAAAGTTTATATAGTGTTTCCCCTAAAGCGGCATGGCGGGGCGGGCCGCCCTGCCCTTTTTCTATGCCGCCCTGCCCTTTTTTCTTATTCCGCCACGCTTAAATAATTACCTCCCAGCAGTGCCCTTTTTAATAAACAATGATAGACACCACTGTGAAGATTAAACGGTACCTCCCCGCTGTGTTCCTTTATTGGCTAGTGTTAGACACTACACGCGTCATTAGGTAATTTCCAACATGCGTATACACTCGATTAACACATGGTTCCCGCTTTTAGTGCATTTTCATGTTATTCTTTCATAAAACGCAGAACCATTAGAATGGTTCTCACTTCAAGCTATCCAATTATAACAAACTAGGAAGCGAGCGGTACACACACACACGCACCATGTGCGATTGTTTTGATAAGCAACTGAAGGTGTTGACAATGTTTTTCACAAGATTTAAAAAGGTGTAGGCATTATATTTCAATTGATTCATTAACGTCACAACCACGTGAAGTCTATGTAGTATGTATGCAATCAATCGGAACGAAACACTTAATAAATCGTGTCACGACCATTTCTCGGATCAAGACAATTTGAAATAGATTGCAGTGTATAGTAAGGGCTTTATGCAAGTAAGCAAAACAATGAAATCGTAAAGGGTGTTCTCAGCATCTTATTTCAACCAAGCTAGAATAAAATCCCCACTTAAAATGGTTTATTTTGTACATAAATTGAAGAAAAACACGGAAAAACACCGGATGTTGCCTACCGCATGTAAACAAAATTTGAGAAACCCGGTCTAAAAGTTGGCGCCTTCAAAAATTGGATCCTTAAAAATCGGTGCTTCGGTTATAGCAGTCCCGTTTATTATCAATGTTTAAGACTTAACTATTAATGTTTCCTTTTATAAAATTTATATTTATTTGGAAATACACTGACACCTAATGAAAATTACAGAATCAAACATTAAAAATGCAAACTTCTCATTTGTATTAACTTTTAAATATGACAAGTTGTCCATTTATAAACACTCCTTCACGTTATTTTAATGGCAATATTATTCTTATATAGGATAGAAACATATTTGAATTGCACATTAATGGATAATTGGATATTCCCGGTTTCTCAGCATCTAATTTCAACATATAAAATCCCCTCTTAAAACGGTTCAAATTTTAAACACAGATTAAAGCATTGTGTGAATATAATATTCATCTTATAAGGGTACTTGAACTATCAAATATTGTTGAATTAATTTCTTTATAATTGATTAATAATAAGGATATTACAATAGTATCATGTATTATTAATAAGGATACTACAATATCATCATTCAAGGAACTATAGTATATCCTTCTATAGTTCCTTGATATCATGTTTTATTAATACATGATATTGTAATTATAGCCTTATTCCAGATAATTCATACATTTACCAAAACATACATGTATCATACTTGTTATTAGTGCTGAAAATGGTGCTCAACACAACACGCAATAAAGTAATGACCTTTTTTCTATTATTTTGTACGCGCCAAAAAATGCCCTTTTCCAATTGGTACCTGCCCTTTTTCAATCCTGGGGGAAACACTATTATAGATCTATATTATTGCTTCTATGGAAAGTTGGTGCTCAGCATAACACAGAATGTCTTCGATAAAAAGAACAAATGTGATTGCATGTAAAGTGTCGGAAAATATGTGCATTTAAATGAGATTTTCTCTTTGGGGAGGGCTGTTGCTAAAAAGCTGTAATCTGACCTATTTGCACTATATATAAATGTAATTGTTTTGTTCATTATTTATGTAATTGTATATAATGGATGCAATAAAATATTATTAAACTAAACTATACAGCATGACTTAGTGGATAAAGTGTACAGCAGGGATTCTGCTCTGCAGCATAACATGAGGCAAAACTAGAAAAATGTAGCAAATCTGCTACCTCAGAAAGCACAAACCTGATTTGATGTAAAATGTAAAGAACAACATTTAACCCTTTACTTCATAGATACGCGTTTTCCCACACCATTCACAGAAGGCCTTTGAAAACAGGGCAGGAAGAGTTCAGATTGCTTGTAACAAGCAATCTGAACACTTCCTGCACTATTTCCACTCTGTTAAAATAAACATAATCACCCATTGCTGATACATGGTGAATTAATGCTTTCAATATTAGAGGTGTCCAAAGGCGTCTATATGAAGTAAAGGGTTAAAAAAGCAAATAATTGCAAGTGTTTGTGTGTATATCTGCAGGTTCCATGCGAGAGATAGACGTTATTGACGTGTCAAAGCAAGAAGATTACAAAATGTTGATGCGAGAGTGGACAGAATACTACAACAGTCCAAACAGAGAGAAAATATTTAACGTCATCAGTCTAGAATTCTCCAAAACAAGGTATACAGTCAATCCTGTGAAAGCAGTCATCTCTATTAAGCAACCACTTGTCTTAAGCAGCCATATTTGCTATTTCCCATTTCTATGCATTCAGAACAAATTAACCATTATTATGCAAAAACCTGTCTCAAATGGTCACTTTTGCTCTTTTCCGTGACTGGCTGATTAAGACCAGTTTGACTGTACATACAATTAAGGTTGGCTCCTTTTAATTTAGTTTCCATGTGAGTGCTGGTGCTGTTTAAATCATTAATATCAAACTTGGTGTAATGATATAATGTAATTGAGTGTTTTTGTATACAATCATCGTGTGTAATTATAAAGATGGTAAAACTCATTTATATATTGTAAACAATAACGTAGTTGACAGGGAAACTGCTTTTGTTGTCTTTTAGAAATTCATCAGGGGTCTTCAATAGTTGAGTGGTCTAAGGAACTGTCTCTAGATTACTTACTTCCTACCACTGAAGTTGTGGGTCCAAGTCCAACTTGTTTCAAATATTTTATTTGAGAACAACTTTTGACAACAACTCAGTTACTTGCTGAAGGACGGCGGTTGTTCTCACATTCATTCAGATGTTTTTCTTCACCAGTACTAATATTGTTAATACCATATATACAGGTACATAATGATAGAGTTGAAAATGGCATTCAGGTCCTTTCAAAAAAAAAAGAAGAAGAATTCCATCAGTTTTGGTATAAGTTAATGTAATGCTATTGATGTCATTTACACTGTTGGATTGTTCACAATAATTGATAGATATCATGTTACAGTTAGTCAGGCATATAAGTAACTTAGTTAAAACATGTCTTTGATATTTTGTATATATGTTATTGTCAGAGCAGATTATAAGAAGCTTACATATGGTTTATGGTTCGGATAGAAACTTCCCTCCTGAGAGAAAACTGTTTTGGAGGGGACGAGGCTCTACCGAGATCCTGTGAAAACATTATCCCAAGGGACAGAATTTTCTATCCGAACCGAAAAAGCCATGAATGATTCTTTTTTTTTTTTGCATACCAAACAAATTATGTATATAGATATTTATTTTAACTTTATTTATCATTTATAGATTTTACAATGATGTTGTTTAGATGTTTAATTATACATCATATACTTTATACATTACGTCATCTAGATGGTTACGTCGCAGTGCGAGATTTTTATCTCGGCCTTAGTGTGAGATAGAAATATCTAACCCCGTAAAAGGTAAAAATGCAGATATCGTTCTCCGGTACGCAAGAATAAATTTGTAGGCCATTGGTATCATACATCTATCTTGGTATAGTGGTACATAATTATTCTTTTTTCCTGTAATTGTTTATTTGCAGACTGTCAGATTTAGTTATTGTTCCGACAATTGTACGGGATATAAGCTGGGTATGTAACGGTGTATGGCCAGACAATCTACCTGATGACTGTACCTACACTCGACCTGAGGTACAGAAGTATTGCCTGATGGGAGTCCGCGACAGTTTCACAGATTTCCATGTAGACTTTGGAGGCACCTCAGTTTGGTACCATGTATTACGGGTTTGTATTTTATGTATTTTATGTATTTCATATGTTGTTTGTATGACTATCAATATGAAAAATATCATTAAAAATCTGGATTATGACAATGGAAAGTAATTGACAAATTACCAAGTAAAACATTTTTTTAATTTGTTCTTTCTAGTGACTCCTCTCTTACATTGTTATCGTCATTCTCTTTTACTTTGTATCTATCTGAATTCATTAACTTTAAAAGTTTAATCAGATGTCAATTAAGTAATATATCAGTTCATTGTATTTATCCATACACATTTTAATAATAATACCATATAACTTTGGCATTGTATTCTACGGAAATTAACTATATTGTGTAGTGTACACATTTTACTTCCTAGATATATGTCAGTGCTCAAGTACATGTAATTATATGTTTCAGGGCGAGAAGATATTTTATCTGATTAAGCCAACGAATGCCAATTTAGCCCTTTATGAGACTTGGTTAAATGCCTCCAATCAGAGTGAACTTTTCTTCGGCGACCAGGTGGACAAATGTTATAAGTGTGTTCTCAAACAAGGGCAGACATTGTTCATACCAACAGGCTGGATACATGCGGTCTTCACCCCCATAGATACTCTGGTGTTTGGAGGAAATTTTCTACATTCATATAATATACCACTCCAGTTAGAGTAAGCATGATATTCTATAATTTAGATGTGTGGAATCTTTATTCAAATGCTACTTAAAAAATTTGTGATTTATGTGTGGCATATAAAGTTGACATCTGTCCATCTGTCTGTCTGTCTATATTTCTCACTTTCTTGTCAGCTCTATTTCTCATAAATGTTTCTGCCGATTTCCATCAAATTGCTAGGAAATATCAGTATGAAATCTTGTTGTGTGCTTTCCAGTCCATTGAATTTTTGCTGAGTTATGGCCCTTTATTTAGTTTTAATAGTGACTTGTCAGCTTTTCTCCTCAAAAACATCTTAACCAATGCTCATCAAACTTGCCAGGGAGTATCAGCATGAATTCCAGTTATGCATATCATCATTGCTTTCCAGTCCATCTACTTTAGGTTAGGTGTGGTGGCCCTTTATTTATTTTTAATGGTAAATTTCGCATTTTCTTGTCACTTTTACTAAATCGAAACTTATTAACCTATTTTGTGCAAAACATACTAAGAAGAATCGTTATAAAGTGCAGTTGTGCATATTGTCATGTTTCGGTCCATTGATTTTTGTGGATCTTTTGTGAGTTTCCTCCGTGGTCTAAGGCGCTATCTCAAGACCACTTACCTCTGACTGCAAAGGTCATTGGTTCGAGTCCCACTCGCTCCAAAAACTTTATATGAGAAAGTTTGCCAGTTACTTGCAGAAGGACGGTGGTTCTACTGAGATTCATTCTGAGGTCTTCCTCCGCAAATAAAACTGGACATGCCACATAAATTTTTTTTGTTACCTAAAATGTGTTGAAAATGGCATTAAACCCCATTCAAATAAAAAACAAAGACAGCTCATTTTAAACCCACATTCTCAGTGGTGAGTAGAAATGTAAGGTCTCTCTACACATTTGAATTTTGTTCTTTGTTCTATATAAAATGTTAAAAAAAGTCCTCATAGAATTTATTTTTAAAGTTTTATTTTTTATAGCAGGAATGTATTAACACATAAAAATGCACAATAACTGGTAGGTTGACCAGCACAATAACTGGTAGGTTGACAAGCACAATAACTGGTAGGTTGACCAGCACAATTACTTGTAGGTTGACCAGCTTGGTTATTTTTAAATACATGCATCTGTTAAAATTCTATAAAAGTCACTTTTTAACATCATTCTTACTGCAGTATATGCTTTGACAGCTTTTGCATTACTCATCTGCAGCAAGAAATCACAACCACTATGAATCATTTTGAAAATACTTCAAACCAAATTAGATACATGTAATTTTTTAACGCAAGAATCATGTTAATGTTGCAAAAAAAAGAGGCGCAACTGTGTAGAGAAACGTTAAATGATCTTGAGACAGAGCTTTTGAGAACCATATAAGTTTAAATCATTAAAATCAGAGTTGAAAATATAGTTGCTTATGTTTGGTTGCAGCATTTTGCAAGCGGTCACTGGATACTGGATATATGACGCATGGCGTAAAGTATTGCACAGGCTATATCATTTCTATTGCAGGGCATATGCTATAGAAAAGCGTGTGAAGACACCAGAGAAATATTTATTCCCTTCATACGAAACCATTAACTGGTATGCTGCAAAACATGTGCTCGATGTTATGAAAGGTAAGTCAATGATGTAATATGACATGTCATGGTTTGAATCTGTCAAAACAGTGTTATTATTTATACATTTTATGGGAATGATTTTTAACTTTACATAATTAATGAAATCCTTAAATTTGTAGATAATTTGTATCACACGCAGTTATTAATTTTGACACATTTTAACTGTTGTCATTCATTTGAAACTTATTTGTTGTTATATTAATGGCATAAAAACAGGGCTAAATATTCAAGCAAATCAAACAAACTGATTTATAATAACTTATTTTTAAAGTTAAGCGACAATATAGATATATAAAATATTTCCAGATTATCTGGATGAGAGACGAAGACCACCCCAGTTAATCTTTGAAGGAGCAAAAGCCTTGGTGTTCCACCTACGTAGTTGGACACAAAGGAAAGATGTATGTATATATTTGGTTACTATCACATCTGTCGGGCTAACTATTTACATATACTTGTACTATTCAAGGTTTATATATCCTGATCAAGGTGAAATAAAAACTTTCATGAATATATACAGGAATGATAAAATGGATAAAGTGTAATTCTGACTCGTAACATTAATGAAAAAAAAATTATGCATGTCTTGTCTTACAGTAATCAGTCAATCCTGTATTGCTCTTGATTTTCAGGCAAAGCATTTCTTCCTTTTTAAATACAAATTTATTCATAAAAAAAAAAAATTGTATTTCAGGCTATACAATTTTATTAGTTATAGAAAATTTAAATAATTTCGAAATTAGTTTATTAAACAGACTGTACTGACTCGATATATATATTAGATATTATTAGATAAATCTATTACATTCTAGTGGTTGAATCATTTGTATTTTTGGTCATAACTTGTATTTATAAAGAACAAGAAAGCTTTTGCTCAAACTTGGGTCCTGGACAATGGATTACTGCAGCTTATACTGCACCCAAAACAAATGCTTTTTCAATTGTTTGCGACCTGTCATACAAAACCATCCGGCTGACATGTAGTTAATTGGATTTATATTATTATACTTGTTATTGATATCAGATAGATCTATGTTGTGGATTAATTGAAAATTGTTTATAATGTTTTGGCATCTAAATTTATTTGCTAGTTGATATTAAAGAAATGGACATGTAATTCAGTAATTGTCTGCAATAAGTGTTATGTCTGGTGCTTTGAGCTTCAGTTCTTAACCAGTATTTCATAGAGTTGATCATTACAACCGGAACAAACATATCATAAGCCAAGCAATGGGGCTCAGAACTTTGCATTGTTATAGGTACATATATCATACCTTGTAAACTGTAACATGTATACGGTTGCGGGTGATTGGTTACTTTCTGGTAAGTTCACCAATAAAGACTAAACACTTTCATGAAAGTTCACTAGAGGTCGTATTCATCAACCGTTCTTGAGAATATTCTTAGACTCGGGCTTGAAAATTCAAATTTCAGCCTTAGATAGCTCATTTACCGACAGATGGAATATTTGTGAGAGTTTATTTGACTTCATATAAGTTGTCCCTACATGCTTGCAAATTTTGGTCTCAATAAATGATCTCTAAGTGTGTTTTTCAAAATTCATTCTTGAGTTCAAGTCTAAGAATATACTTTTTAAGAATGACGGTGAATACCATCCTGGATGTCTTCAGACTTTGTTAACATGGGAAGGGAATGTGGGGTCAGTAAATCTTATTGTCTTTGACCCTGCCTATGCTTTACAAGAACCCAGCCTCCTATTCCTTCAACAGAACCCATTTTTCCCTTAACATTAAATACCAATTGGCACTTTAAACACCAACATATTATATTTATTATGATCATATTACACATTTTTTAAGAGATGCATCAAAGCAGTGATCAAATACACGTTTGGTACAAATACACGTTTGGTACAAATACTTGTTTTTTGGTACAAATATATGTTACTTGGTACAAATACACACTGTTTGGTACAAATACACATTGTTTGGTACAAATACATGTTGTTTGGTACAAATACACGCGTTGTTTGGTACAAATACATGTCGCTTGGTACAAATACACACTATTTGGTACAAATACACATTGTTTGGTACAAATACACGTTGTTTGGTACAAATACATGTCACTTGGTACAAATACACACTGTTTGGTACAAATACATGTTTGGTACAAATACACACTGTTTGGTACAAATACATGTTTGGTACAAATACACATTGTTTGGTACAAATTAGTCATATTCCTGTTTTAAGGTATAGTACACACAATCCAGCAATAAACAAATACACACAATACAGCAATAAACAAGTACACACAATCCAGCAATAAACAAGTACACACAATCCAGTAATAAACAAGTACTTACAATCCAGCAATAAACAAGTACACACAATCCAGCAATAAACAAGTACACACAACCAAGCAATGATCAAGTATACATTATCCAGCAATAAACAAGTACACACAACTAAACAATAAACAAGTACACATAATCCAGCAATAAACAAGTACACACAACTAAGCAATGATCAAGTACACAAAATCCAGCAATAAACAAGTACACACAACCAGTTAATGATCAAGTGCACACAATCTGCAATGATCAAGTACACACAACTAAACAATAAACAAGTACACACAATCCAGCAATGATCAAGTACACACAACTAAAGAATAAACAAGTACACACAATTCAGCAATAAACAAGTAAACACAACCAAGCAATAAACAACTACACACAATCCAGCAATAAACAAGTACACACAACTAAACAATAAACAAGTACACACAATCCAGCAATAAACAAGTTAACACAGCCAATCAGTAAACAACTACACACAATCAAGCAATAAACAAGTACACACAACTAAACAATAAACAAGTACACACAATCCAGCAATAAACAAGTTAACACAACCAAGCAATTAACAACTTCACACAATCCAGCAATAAACAAGTGCACACAACTAAACAATAAATAAGTACACACAATCCAGCAATAAACAAGTAAACACAACCAAGCAATAAACAACTACACACAATCCAGCAATAAACAAGTACACACTACTAAACAATAAACAAGTACACACAATCCAGCAATAAAACAAGTAAACACAACCAAGCAATAAAAAAGTACACCCAACCAAACAATAAACAAGTACACACAACCAAACAATAAACAAGTACACACAATCCAGCAATAAACAAGTAAACACAACCAAGCAATAAAAGTCAAAAACCTTTTAATTTATAATTAAAAACCAATATTGACAGTCATTGTATTTTATCGCATAATTTACTGTGCTGGAGTGTAATAAACCCATGATATATTTTTGATATTAACCTAGCGTAATATCACTAACGAATCATCACTCTGCGTTTTCTGTATAACTTGGCTCTTGTACATAATTGCCAAAGAAATTTCCAAGTTGCCCAAAGATATAATTGATATCAAATTGTCATGGTTAAATGACGTCATTTTGCGATGTAACATCATTATGACTCCCAGTAATTAATATGCCTGAATTTTTTCTCGTTCCTTATAAAGGTGATCTGTTAAATAAATGTGATTAAATTAATCTTACATTCATGTTCATTTATTATTGAATTTATTAAACTTGTTGGGAAAATGATATAATGCTTGGCAGAACTCGTTTAATAAATTCAATGATAAATAAGCGCTCGTGTAAGATCCTCTATACCTGTAGTTATTTAATACAGTCAGTATATTAACAACAATATTATTGTGAAATGACAGTGAATAATTACTATGATATTACAGCATACTGTTTTTTAAGTAGATTGAATCTATACATATTAAACCAGGCTACACTTAACTAAAAACAACACACACTTGTTACAAAAATGTGCTCTTTCAAATAATTTTCTTCTTTTTTTTTCAGTGAATTTAAGTTTTCTTAATTATTTGCAATACATGTACCTAATTGCTTGCTGACAGAAATGCTTTTTAAATTTGTTCTTTTAGTATGATGGTTCTTTAAATTTTTAGTAATGTCATTTGTTAAGCATTGTATATTAACTATTGGGACAACTTGGTTGGTAATAAGTTGGTCTTCAAGCTATAATTAAAACTAGGCCCCATGTAAATGTCTGTTACACTTTGTTACGAGGATCTAAACTGCATAGTTGGTCATGTCAACATGACATTTCCTTTAAGCAATCAGATATGTGCCTACAAAAATGTTTGCTTTTATAAAACAAAGACTACACTTGTTTAGTATAAAAAACTGTTTTTTAAATTATTAAAATTATTGCCCTTGTTTGACTGGTTAAAGTTTTGTGTGCAAGTACCATCAAGTCCATATCTCAGTAACCAATGCATGTATTGACTTGAAACTTTACACAAGCCTTTCAAGTCATCAACCCTACTACAATAACTACTACAATAACTAAGTTAGATAACTCTTGCATGAATGTAATGCAAATTATTGCCTTTGTCTGACTTCAAAATTCTGGTTAAAGTTTTACGTGCAAGTACTATCAACTCCATATCTCACCAACCACTCAATGTATGGTTGAAACTTTACACAAGTCTTCCCGGTCATTAACCCTACTACAATTACTAAGTTAGATAACTCTTGCATGAATATAATGCAAATTATTGCCCTTGTTTGACTTAGAATTTTGTTTAAAGTTTTGCATGCAAGTAATATCAAGTCCATATTACACCAACCGCTCAATGTATTTGATTGAAATATGGCTTGGTAGTCATGAAATCAACTAAATTAAGTCGGATAATTCTTGCCAGATTCTTTTGCAAATTAGGGTCATTGTTTTACTTAGAAATTTTATAACACAGCAGTCACTGCATGTATTTGATTGAAACTTCATACAAGATATTGCAGTTATAAGACCTTCTCAATTTTGTCAATTTTGTATGTTAGATAACTCTTATTTGCTTGGATTTGTCATCAGTCTCAATCAGATTTGTACTTATGTGACAAATATTCAAATAGTCGAGCGCGCTGTCCCTCCAACAGCTCTTGTTTATAAAGTGTTACCATTTGCTTAGTTCTCCAACTTAACTAGTATGAATCGGTTATTCAATTTAATATTTAGTTGTTATAGAAGGTGCTAACAATAAAAATGACATGGTGTTGCAGGTACTTGCTATAAACATGATATGCTTTTCACATCATTGATTGTCTTGTTTTTACTAGATGGAAAGTTGCCAAGTTTACAATATTAGTTAGATATTGAAGGTCAAACTTAATTGACCTCATGTGCAATGTTATAAGCTCCTCGTAACATAGAGTATCAGCAGCAATTAATCTGTAATTTTAATGAGCTAGGGAGCTAGGTAGACATACGAGCGTTGTATTGATGCATTTAATATATGACACGTCTTGTCTTCCACCATGCATGACAGCTGAATCAACTTCTCGTGAGTTATTTCACACACCTTTTAGTAGACCGGTATTTTTTCTTATCTGTAAGACAAGGTAACTTTATTGAAATCAGATCCACAGATTTTTAGGTCACCTGAGACTTTGTCTCAAGGGACCTTTTGTGATCACCTTTTGTCTGTCGTGCGTTGTTCGTTGTGTGTTCGTAAACAATTGACATTTTCAACTTCTTCTCAAAAAATGTAAGCTCAATCATAATGAAATTGTGAATTGCATGGTCCCCCCCCCCCCCCCCCCCCCCCCCCTTCGGAACTTGGGGGTGGAGTCAAAACAGTCAAATTTAAGGTAAAGTTGGTTTTTGGTGTCATTTGTTTTTGCTGACATGACGGTTAATGCAAACATTTTATTGACAAATCGGGTGACTGTTAATACCCATTGTCCTCTTGTTTTTATAGGTTTTTTGGGGGGGAATTTTTTTTATATATATTTCGAACATCAGAACTCTTAATACAAAAATAAAAAAATTATCAATTTGTCGAAATCTTACAATATTTAATTTTTTAAGGTGGTATGTATTATATGTTAGTTAAATTAGAATAGTTTTTATTAAATTTGATTTGCGTTCATTGCAGCCGTTTCCTATGAAGTATATGATGGTATTAAACAACAGTTGGCAAAATTAATGAAAAATGGTAGACTTAATTGGAATGCAGGGCCATTTCTGTGCAGACTGGTATTCAGTGTCTTCCCAAGCTAAAATCATGTATTTTTCTCCCAAATTGACCATAATAATTCCCCATATATTTAAAATGTTAAAAAAGTCCTGGTTTTTCCTTTCCAAAATTATAAAATTGTGCTATTTTCCTCCAGAATTTGAGAAACTCTTTTTTTCTCCCATTCATAAAGCTTGTGTACCTTTCCTAAAATGGAATGGAATTTCCTGCTTTGAAGTTATCCCAGTGCGGACCGCTAATCATTTCGTTTCCTCCATGGCCGTTTGGTCTAAGGTGCGGTCATCTAATGACATCTTTCTTCTCACTGCCGAGGTTGTGAGTATGAGCTCCACTTGGTCATAAACGTAATGTGAGAAAGTTTGCCAGTTACTTATGGAAAGGCAGTGTTTTTACCCAGATTCAGTCTGAGGTCTCTTCCAACAATAAAACTGGACATGTTATATTAACCTTTCATGTGTTGAAAATGACGTTAAACCACATTCAAACAAAACAAATACTTGAGGAAAGGTGTATCAATTGGGTAAAACGTGTGAGACATAAAGGAGATATATACTACCTACCAAAAATGGTGCATGGGAACAAAGTTTCACTACAAATGGTGCTGAGAAGCCTGTTAAATCATCCACTAATGATCAAAATTAATGATTTTAGGTACTGATGCATTCCATATTTGGTAGTGACTGAAGCTGCCATTTTGGAATTAAAATCTCATTTTTTCTGTTTTACTGTAATATATGTTTTATGGCATATATTGCTTAAGTTTAATCTTGTTTTGATGTACACTGTTCCTGAGCTATTGTAAGTAATATATTACTGGAGGACCTCGACTTTTGCTTTTTTTGCATTTTCATTTCTGCATTTTTGCTAAGCATACAATTTTCATTCATGATTGTGGCTTATTAAAAAAAAATTTTTTTCATTCAGATTTATGTTACATGCATTCTAAGTTAAATTGTATGATATCATGAGATAATATGATTATCAAATAGTTTTATTAATCAAGTTTTAAATCTGACCATTCTCACATACATATTACTCGGCATTTATAAAAAAAAAATAATGCATATTTGATATTTTGTATCGATGTTGCGACCCCATCATTTGAATAATGGTTATGGGGCATTAATTGCTATTACCTCTGTCCGTTTATTCATCAACTTGGTTTCAGATGAATAACTTCCGAATGGACTTTAGTTATATATTTGCTTAATTTTGGTGTGTAGCTGTATAATTTTATAATACAGGCCAAGTTTGGTGATTGTTAAGTCAGGAGTTGTGGCCCCTTTTCAGCTTAATTGATAAATTTAACTAAATATAGAGGGGTCACCTGTGTCCTATATTCACATTTGTTTTGTTATATTTCCATTTTTTTATATATATATAAAAACAGCATTTCACAATAATATAAAATATTGTATTCCTAAAAGAAAAATCAGTTGAGTTAAACAGTACTTTTAATAACAAACATTGAATAAAAAAATATTTTTTTATCTTTTAACAATTTTACCTGTACCTCAATGTGCTGTTGTTGTTTTTATACATAAATTTGTATTTACATTTAACATAAATAAACAAATAATAGACATTTATTTGGTATATTGTAATACTATTAGGCAAGTTATTTTGTCTTATCAGATAGAAAAAAATATTTCCAGATACGTATACTCTAGATTGGCTGGGTGTTTGCCTCTTTTATATTATATACTCTGCTTTTTGTTTTAACTGCATATCTGTGTTCTTTTATCTCTGCTCGTAGAAAATATATGCTTTGATAACATCTATACTCACGATTCAAAGCACTTTGTTTGTAAAACTTGTGAGTTCTGAACACATCCCAGTTTTATAATGTGTTTGTGTATTTTTTATTGACTTTCCTGATTTAAAGAAAACTCTTATACTGTGGGTTTCTTATTCAATTTCATTAAAGTTTGAGTTTTAAATCTTTAATAAAATGTGTTTTGAAGGACGTGATTGTATGCTAAAGTATGTACTGTTATTTGCTGTCATATGGGATGATGTGGACCTTGCATGCCCAAGTGATTGTCAACTTGTCTTCTGCCATTTTATAATGATTTATTCACATTTCCTCCCCACATGTGTAGTGTGTTGCCATACATTAATCATAACACAAACCATTTATCATTTCATGAGCCCTGGATCATTGACTGAAACATTCGTCATTCCGCATTGTATTTATCATGTCACAAACCATTTATCATTTCATGAGCCCTGGATCATTGATTGAAACATTCGTCATTCCGCATTGTATTTATCATGTCACAAACCATTTATCATTTCATGAGCCCTGGATCATTGACTGAATCTTTTTTCTTTCACCATTCTATTTATAATTCCATTAACTAATTTATCATTCCATGAATCGTAAATCAGTGGCAGAAATATTTATTTTCCTACAAACCATTTATCATTTTTCCTGGTATATTACAGAAATTCAGTCATGCAGTTTTCAATCATTCTTGCAGACCACCAGTCTGACATGTCACAAACAATCAATCTTGCAGTTAACTCCCTGGTCTAGCACGCAACCAAACCTGCAGTCTGAGATTATATAGACATACAGACAGCTTTTCTCCGCTGTCGAGGCAATGATTAAAAATTCAAATATTAATGAGGCAAATGGGATCTATATAATTATAAAATACAATATATATATATATACATGTATGTTGCTATTTCCAATCTTTTATACATCTTCAGAACTTATAAACACTAACGTGTTCAGGTCAATGATATTGCTACAAACCAAATGCTTGAACCTTCTTAGAAGTGTTACTACTCCTTACCTTCTTGCTGCAATAGATACTGTAGTTTGCTTCAGTGACACGGGTGTAGCAATTAACGAGAACTATGTATAATTCCAATGTTGGGGGTTAATTCAAACTGTTATGGGTTATGTCTAAACGGTTGTATTAACATATAAATAGAGAAATGTATA
This sequence comes from Panopea generosa, assembly GCA_029582155.1. NCBI lineage: Eukaryota > Metazoa > Mollusca > Bivalvia > Adapedonta > Hiatellidae > Panopea > Panopea generosa. The sequence goes on along the minus strand of CM055903.1, from coordinate 67,457,405 downwards.
CAACAATACTAGTTTTACATTCAGTCTTTGATAAATTAAAAAAGGCTACATTACATGTATACTTGTATAAGGATTATGTTTAAACTGACAAAATACTTTCATTTCAACAGAGTGATCTCCCTTTTATCTATTAACAGTTAACATAACTTCTTATAAGAATTGATCTGACACAGGCTGTCAATCAAACATATTGATTATCAAAGCAACGATCGATTTTGGTTGCTATAATACCATTTTCCTTAGACAAACAAACTAGGTTTTAAGTAAACACAATATTGTATTTACTTGGACTAACAATGCCACCTACCCAGTGGATAGAGCGATACTTGTCTCGTATCAAGTCAACTGTGTGAAACAAAAGGTGCAAAAGGCAAACAACTGTAACTAGAAATGTAAAACAGTTTATCTATTGATATACCATCATTACATTGTCAAGATGTCATTTGTTCATAGTTTCACATGTCATTGCCTGTGCAAAAAAATAGATATACCATCATTACATTTCATTTCATAGTTTCACATGTCATTGCCTGTGCTTGTTTGTGACACAATTGTGGCATATGTGGTCATTTGTGACATATATTTCTTGCGCTGTATGCATACTCGTTTATTGTGAAACTTTTAGACAACCAATATTATGTTATTTATATAAATATGGTGTTTTATTAATTTTTAAATTTCTTTTGTTTCTATTTTAATTTTTAAAATATTTTTGATATGAAGATAACATTTATATTTTGAAGATATTATGTTATTCAAGTGACCAAATGACTATAATACATTACAACTTCCAGAGTAAAACATAATTAATCATCATTACAACTTACTTAATTTCAATATAATTTACTTATTTTGTCATTATAACTTGCTTATTTATCATTGTAACTTAATGGCGGTCAAGGGTTAGGGTCACCATGACAGATTCCCCACCATTTTAGCTGTCACCTGTCCTTTAAGCCTGCATATTGTTTTATATATTTCCCAATTCCTTGCACATGTCGGAGAATTCTTCACATCAGTTGTGTTTATTATAAACCCTTGTATTATACAGTTTGTGAAGTCAGCAAAGCATGATGTACCAGAACACGTCCAATATGGTCGCCTGCTGAAGGATCTTGGGAAGGAGGTGAAGACGTGCGAGGAAATAATGGTATGTATGGTAACAACAGTAGCAGCTGTATCACAGTCTTGTAGAACTATTAAGGGAATAATTGTTTCTGTTTTGACAAACTGAATATGTTTATATGATTTGAGCATGCAATCCAATTTAGCCAATTGCTTAAACAAGTAAAAAAAGAAACTTAAACTTTACTAACATAATTTACCCAAACCCTAGCCATAAATATAGAATATATATAAAACAATATACAATACAAATCAACAGTTATTAAATACAATTTATGAGAAATATAGAATACAAAATTAATAAAAAAAATATACAATATAAATCAAGAATTATCAAATGCATATGAGAAATGCAACAATATATAATATAAATAAAAAGTATTAAATACAAATGAGCAGATACAGAATAAAAATGTAACAATATACAATAGAAATGTATTATATTGAATAAAAATATAAAAATATTGAATACTGTTTTTTTTTTTTGCTTAATATTGACAAAAAAAATGCATTTTGTCATTCAGAGTTTTAAGACGGTCACAATAAAAGAGTATTAGCCATGTATCAAACTTCAGTCACTTCAAACATTATTCAATGTGATTTACGCAGATAGATAAAAGTCAGGAAGAACTATTCTTCTATAATGTCACTAACCAGAAAAAGAATTTGCGAGTTGGTTTACACACCATGGGCTCCTAAAGAGAGTGAAGACTTTTTAAAGACTGGGAAACAATGTAGTTATATTCTTATATCTCACCCTATGATACACAACTATATATTGATATTATTAAAGGGATTATATTGGCATATTACTGTCATTTCCCTGTCCTAAATACACACGCCCAGCATGAAGATACACTTAAAACTTAGAGATATACGCGTCTAAAGTGTATAATTGCATAACCTCTTTATTACAAACATCGGGTTTCTGAAGCCACATTTTTGTTTTTGTTTACATTCGCCATTTTCAACGAACCGCTTTCTGTTTTCCGATCAATCATCGGATAACATCGTGAAGACTCGTTCCCGATCTCGTTTTCGAGGCTTTGGTTCGGGAAGTTTACAGAGGTCAATGTAAACACATTGCGCAATACATTATTGCGGGACGTATTAAAGTTTTGGTCAATATTCAATTACTGTTAATTTAATAACTTTCAAGTAAATAAAGGTTATACGTCAATACATAAGCAATATTTTGTGCACACTGCATACAGGAAAATTCTGGATTAACAGCGTGTTTGTGTTACTTGCCAATATAATCCCTTTAAAAGTATTATAAACCATGTTTGAATGTTTTGTATATATATATACCAAGAATTGGTCTGCTTGTATATTAAACACATTGGCACAAGTCTATGAAAGAGGTGACATCATTAGAAAATGAATTGTATGAGAGAGGAAATGATTATTAGAAGAAGAATGGGACAATAAATAAATAACAGTTGTTTAGCAGTTATGGAAATTATGTTTGCAAATTAACAAAATATTCCACATTTTTGTAATGTTTTTTTCTTCACTATTTTAAAACAGCTTTAATTCTGTTCTCAGAAAGAAAAGATAGGCTGTTACATGTAACATGACATAAAATTATCATGACTCCATCTAATTGTCAGAAACCAGTTACATCTAAGCCTCGGACAGAGAGAAAAAGAAAGAAAAAGAAAGCTACACTACCAACCAAACAGATGGCTGGGATAGACATCCTGCATCAGCACACTCAGAACAAACTACAGGAGATGGAGATGGAGCAGAAGAAAAATATTTACAATTTTGAGGTATACTGTTAAAATATTTACAATTTTTAGGTATTCTATTAAATATTTGCATTTTTTTAGGTATTCTGTAAAAATATTTACAAGTTTGAGGTATGCTGTAGAAATATTTACAATTTTTAGGTATTCTATAAAAAATATTTACAATTTTTAGGTAATCTATAAAAAATATTTACAATTTTGAGGTATGCTGTTAAAATATTTGCATTTTTGAGGTATTCTGTAAAAATATTTACAAGTTTGAGGTATGCTGTGAAACTATTTACAATTTTTAGGTATTCTATAAAAAATATTTACAATTTTGAGGTATGCTGTTAAGATATTTACAATTTTTAGACATGCTGGAAAATATTTACAATTTTTAGGTATTCTGTTAAAATATTTCAGTTTTGAAGTTTGCTGTAAAAATATTTACATTTTTGAGGTATGCTGTTAAAGAATTTACAATTTTGAAGTCGCAAATTATTAACCATTTCGTACAAATGTTGTTTTTAACAAAATCTCATCACTAACCTCTCACCACTTGCATTGTGGATTGATGTTTACTGTATGGTTGCAACATCTGAAAAGACTGAAGCCTGTAGTATTTATTAGGGTCAAGTCAACAAAATATGAAAGTTTCACTGAAAAGATAAAACTAATGTTACCTGCATTGTCCCCCAGGATGATGAGGAAGACATGGCGCCACTTGGCAAACTGCCTAAAAGCACGACACTTATAGAACCGTCAGACGCTGAGGCAGCAGATAAATTCTCAGGAAAAGCGTCACTTACTCTCAAGGTTTCCAATGGAAAAATAGTGAGGTATGGAAAGTTTGAATTGTGGCATAAGTGGTCCAGTGGTAGAGCATCGGACCCAAGGTTTGGGGTTCGTGGTCACGATTCTTTGCCACAGCTGTGTGTAGTGACCTTGAGCAGGTTATTTTTTACAGCATATTCTTATGACTGATTCTACCCAGGAATACTTCAAGCATGATTTGTTGCAAGAACTTGTTTCACAATCGATGTAAAATAAATAAGTCTAAAACAAAGTTAGGAATTATATTATTCAATCATTCGTATTGGGTTTGTTTTTCATCAGTTAATTTTTATTTGATAATTTATTTGATAAGTTATTATTTACATTATGTTATAGTTTTATTTCATGTCATCACAGAGTTAAGATATATTATTATTCTATACCTGTAAATGTATAGCCAACCACCTACCCCAGATGTTACCACCTGACCATACAATATGTAGAAGTTTATTGGATCCAGTAACTTTTATATTGTACAGTTCAAAATTCACAATGGCAATAAAAAAAAGAAAGAAAAGAAATTCAGTAGAAATTTCAACAATAAAAGCAAACAACCAACAAAATGTTTCGCATGATGTTTGAGACCCAAATATTGGCGTCTCATTCAATGCAGTTTTCACCTCAATACATATTCATACAATATATTCCCATATTGTACAAAACACTGTAAAATAACCTTATATTCTTATATACCTGATATTAAATGATATTTGCATTTTTACCAAAGGTGATTTCTACATTTTGATGCATAGTTTGTATTTAACATCATCTTAACACTTTTGTTTTTCATTTGAAATTGCCATGACATGTGATTGGCATTTTGTAATGTAACTGAAAGATGTACACAAGGAGATGAATCAGATATTGTAATTGATGTTTTTGTGCATTGATTCAGCTTTGTGAGCAGTTGAATTGATAAGTTTTTATACAGTAATTTTCAATGTTGGTGTACTTTTCGTAACCTGTCAGTGAGAAGAAAGCTGCCAAAATTGGTCAGTTCCAGCCGTTCGTTGCAAATGAAGCGGTAGACAGTGATAACGAGGGACTTGTCGTGGATGAAAACCCGAACAGATCACGCAGAAGTAAAGAAGACAAATCAAAGCAACCAAAACTAAAGCTCAAATTCTCCAGTGAGTAAAATCTGTACATATTTAATTTTCTGTTTGTTTTAGCTCTTGGCTTGTTGTTATCTTCAATTTTACATTATCATGGAGCATGGCAATGTCAAGATGGTACTTCTAGTTCAGAGTGGATATTTAACTTGAATCAGTGGTGAGAGACAAACAGCATAAGGAGCAATGTCATGTACTAATCACCATAGAGACTGGGATAACCCCTGGATTGATAGTCAGACACATTAATGACTGAGTAGTAAGGTTCTGGTGCTATTCTTGTGGTATATTTATAAACATGTGCTGTCACTGGGGAAAACAAAGTATATTCTATGTAAATTGTACTCTGTTACTACATTGGTTTAATTTGATAACAGAGAAGTCATTGGGAAAATAGGTGTGAGCTTCCTGTATCTTTGAGAGAGCCTGTTTTAATCTTTTTATTCCAAACAATTCAAAAGCAATTTTTAAAAAAAAATAAACATTTAAAAAGTATCTCTATTTCTCTTACAATATTTTCTTTTTCAGTTCATAACACACCGTCCGTTGATTCCACTAGCATTAAAAAAGAGACCTCGTCACATGATACATTACATGGTTCATCACATGGCACATCACATGGTACATCACATGACATTTCATCCAGTCAGTCAGATTCCGTCAGTGAAACTAAGTCAACTAGTAGCCTTTTATCCCAGTTATCATCAATAAAACAAAATACAAAGCAAACAACAAAAGTGCCTCCCATATCAACATTACTTCCGTCTATTTCTCATTTTTCTTCAAAACACTCTGATCTCAGCAAAAGTGTTAATATTGGAGATTCAAAAAGTAGTGTGAAATTAGAACCTAATGCAATAAAAAATGAATTGACGCTTAGCGACATAATTAATCAATCAGCGTTGAGTAATTCTCCATCAACTCTGGGAAGTTTAGAAACAATCATAGGGCCAGATGGGGAATCATTGACAGTGGAGCAAGCTTTGCGGAGAAATATTCCCACCATACGAGGAGGTCTTAATGGAAGTATAGCAGATATTTTGGAGGCTAGTGGATATGGAACTGAAACAGCATTCACTGTTGACGATGATATTAAGTAAGTGAAAACATTATTATTGAAATATAAAGTAACTTTACCCTGTGTGCACTCTACCATATTATCTGTTGGAATAATCACTCTTGAATTGTTAAAAATTACATTATTTCATCTTCATCTCTTTTTTTTTTACCTTTCTTCTTCTTTTTATCATTTTCTCCGAAATATTAATTAAGTGATTGCTCCATTCTAATCTCATCCAATATAAGAGTTATTTGCCCTTTAAACATAAAAAGGAGTGTAATTTCATTAAAAATTACTGTCAGTGTCTATGCTTTTAACACTTACATTAATTTATCGGATCGTCACCAAACATACAGTAGTTATATAACTAATGTTGTGAGTAAAGTTTTTACTGACCTCATAATTGTTCGAGTCGTTGCCTTCAAATTATTAAGCAGAATTGTTTGTTTAAAAGCAGGGTTACTGATGACTAATTTGGGTTACTCAATGTTTACAAAATAATTTACATCATTTTAGACTTAACTGTATATATTTTATGAAACAGGAAGGAATGTGTTTGGTTAAGATTAACTGATTAATGTATTTCTTACATGTATGAACAGTCGCGCTCCATCACCAAGTATGCGTGAAGCGATCCAGGGTATGTTATCGATGAGTCGTGGCGGACTCACTGGGATGCAGCTGTTCTCACGAGCAGAAAGTCGTAGACAGGGTATCCGCATGAAGAGTTCCTTGGCCATGGAAGATGAGGAAGAGCAACTGTCCAAGTGCTATCAGGATGATGAATTTGGTAGGTTTTGTAATGTCATTAATATATTTATTATCCCTTGCTTTTGAAGAAAATTGGGGTTATTAAAATAGCATCCATCCGTCTGTCCACACCCACACAATTGGTATTTAAGTGTTTAGGGTTAGTAATTATTTTTGGACAGTTTAAAAACAGTTAAAAAAGTTATGTGGCTGTTTCTAGACACTCAGAAATGCTTTTATGTGGCTAAAATGTGTTGTGCGCAAAGAAATCACTTAAAAACCTATTTGTTAGAACTTTCGTTCATCTGCTGAGTCCATGGCCATTTCAAGCAAAGGATATGAATTTACTGAATTTCCTTGTTTATCCTGTAAACGTATGAAGTAATCACAAATAATTGATGAAACTTAATAGCTTCTGATGCCACTGTACCAAACAGTCCTAGACAGTGCCTCTGAATACTTAAGGCTAAACTTGCGACAGTGAGAGTGAACTGTGGGTATGACGCAAGCGTCTGCAGGCAGTTACAGTAAACTGCAACAGTTACAGTTAAATGTGGGAATGACGCGAGGGTGCATCTGCAGGCAGTTACAGTGAACTGAGACAGTTACAGTGGACTGTGGGTATGACGCGAGGGTGCATCTGCAGGCAGTTACAGTGAACTGAGATAGTTACAGTGGACTGTGGGTATGACGCAAGGGTGCATCTGCAGGCAGTTACAGTAAACTGCAACAGTTACAGTTAAATGTGGGAATGACGCGAGGGTGCATCTGCAGGCAGCTACAGTGAACTGAGACAGTTACAGTGGACTGTGGGTATGACACAAGGGTGCATCTGCAGGCAGTTACAGTGAACTGAGACAGTTACAGTGGACTGTGGGTATGACGCAAGGGTGAGTCTGCAGGCAGTTACAGTGAACTGCGACAGTTTCAGTGAACTGTGGGTATGACGCAAAGGTGCGTCTGCAGGCAGTTACAGTGAAATGCAGGCAGTTGCAGTGAACTGCGACAGTTACAGTGAACTGTGAGTATGATGCAAGGGTGTGTCTGCAGGCAGTTACAGTGAAATGCAGGCAGTTGCAGTGAACTGTGACAGTTACAGTGAACTGTGGGTATGACGCAAGGGTGCGTCTGCAGGCAGTTACAGTGAACTGCAGGCAGTTGCAGTGAACTGCGACAGTTCAATGAGAGTGCATCTGCAGGCAGTTACAGTGAACTGAGACAATTACAGTGGACTGTGGGTATGACGGAAGGGTGCATCTGCAGGCAGTTACAGTGAACTGAGACAGTTACAGTGGATTGTGGGTATGACGCAAGGGTGCATCTGCAGGCAGTTACAGTGAACTGCGACAGTTACAGTGAACTGCGACAGTTACAGTGAACTGTGGGTATGACGCAAAGGTGTGTCTGCAGGCAGTTACAGTGAACTGCAGGCAGTTGCAGTGAACTGCGACAGTTACAGTGAACTGTGGGTATGACGCAAGGGTGCGTCTGCAGGCAGTTGCAGTGAACTGCAGGCAGTTGCAGTGAACTGCAGGCAGTTGCAGTGAACTGCGACAGTTACAGTGAACTGTGGGTATGACGCAAGGGTGCGTCTGCAGCCAGTTACAGTGAAATGCAGGCAGTTGCAGTGAACTGCGACAGTTAGAGTGAACTGTGGGTATGACGCAAGGGTGCGTCTGCAGGCAGTTACAGTGAACTGCAGGCAGTTGCAGTGAACTGCGACAGTTGCAGTGAACTGCAACAGTTACAGTGAACTGTGGGTATGATGCAAGCGTGCGTCTGCAGGCAGTTACAGTGAACTGCAGGCAGTTGCAGTGAACTGCGACAGTTACAGTGAACTGTGGGTATGACACAAGGGTGCGTCTGCAGGCAGTTACAGTGAATTGCAACAGTTTCAGTGAACTGCGGTCTGGCACGAGGTTGTGTTGGCGGTCATGGTTGAAGTTATACTGACTATGTATGTATAACCTGAGCCAGTACTAGACAAATGAAGTGGGAGGTTCAACATGATCAAATGACAAAACTGAAGATAAGACCCAACAGGACAAGTGTGTTCAGACTAGTTAAAATGCAGCATGACCTCGGAATAAGCATGGTAAACACTAATGTATAGCGTCGGCTCCAATCTATGATTTCTTTGGGGGTGCATATATAACAAGCATTATATAGTGGCCAAAATGAACGAAGTGTATTGTTTGCAATAGGCTGAGAAAAGAGCCCCCAAAGAGTAATCACAACCAGGTTGCAACAGACATTAATCCATATGAATTAAAAAAGTAAAGAACATCGGTATAAAGTATGTTAAATATTGTTTGATAGAACAGAAAGCAACCTGAAGATTCATATACATGTATGATTTGTTTTTTTCATTACTTATTTTGTAAATATAAATTGGTAACGTTTGTCAAAATGTTATGCATATTTTACATTGTGAAAGCATTGCTGACTTAAGATACCCAGCTAAGACTAAGCATATTGTTTGTTAGACAGTCACGGTTTATAATCAAAATTTGTGCCTCGCACTGTTCATGTTATTGTATGTTGTACCCCATTCTAAATGTGGTCTATTACTGCATTAATCCCGTTGATAATATTGTTCTACATCTGTGTGAGGAAGTTACTGGAACCAGGAGTCTTCGTATGATATGATTAGCGACTAAAATACAAGCAGAGCGAAATACACGGTTGATCCATTTAACAAATGAGAAATGGCTGCGAAAACTCGCCATATTGATTTAACTACATATGCATATACTCGTGATCATATACTTTATATATTTAATAAAAGTATAATATGACTACGAACACTGGTTGTATTCATACGTATGCCTATACATACTTCTACATATTTGATAGATTTAAATAAAGTAGAATATGGCTGTGAACACTCGCCATATTCATGAATTGTAGTTGCTTGTGCCTAGATACACGTTTCTGCAGATTTCATATTTTTAAACAAAGTAGAATATGACTACGAACACTCGCCATATTCACGAGTAGCAACTGCTTATGCCTAGATACGTGTTTCTATAGACTTGATATATATTAAATCAATGTAGAATATAACTGCTTACACTCACCATATTAACGGGTTATAACTACATAACCAGTATGAATTAAACACGTTTCCACGGACTTGATACTAGATTAAATCAAAATAGAATATGCCTACGAACACTCGACATATTCATAGTTCATATTTAAGTACTCATATTAAAGGTTTTACAATCTTTATATATTTAATAGAATGAGACTATTTGTAGGTTATATACATTATGTACATACATGCGGTTCTACTGACTTAGTTGATCGAATAGAAACGATACACTTGCCAACAAAGGGGTGGCTTAAATGTAGCACATGCTTCACTGCGCCCGGGCTATCAAGTCCGCATCTGTTCTAATGTATCTTACGTAGCAATCCAATGACCACCTGCCTTAGGTTTTAATTAGATGATCTGGAATCTGTGCCTTGGTTGCTGTTGTAGCTGCCCCAATTCTGAAGCTATGACCGGAGTACAAGTCTGGATCAACACCTAATTGTCTGAGGATTGACTTAATAGTATTAATGAATGGCTTACGTTGTAGCACAAGACTCTTACTGGTGATAAAGAGAGGATCTGACGTTTGAGCACCTGCATTCATGTGTAGTTGTACATAATCGTACAGGTGTTTAACTGGGCATTCATGTGTCTTAGTGGCGTTAACAGGTACCTGTACACCAGTGCGAAACACGTCTGCTTTTGAGTTTTTCTGTCCGCATGTGGCTGTTGAAAAACAGACATCGGGATACGCCCTAGTTAGTACACAGGTTGTAGTACAGATGCTTACATTTGTTGGACCCTTCAAACATGGTTGAACCTAATTCAACCTCTACTTTATTACCTAAGAGTTCCAAAACTTCAAAAACAATTTTCATTCCATTGTTGATGTATCTCAACATGTCTTATTATGCAGTATATCCCACACTGGAGATGGATGAGGAAGAACAAGAACAGCTGATCAAGGCTCATGGGAAACCAGGCAAGGATGAAACATGGAATCCCAAAGGTAAGACAATCTTAATAGGGTTAGAACAATAAAAAATCAAACCGCACGGGAAACCAGGCAAGGATGAAATATGGAATCCCAAAGGAAAGACAATCTTAAAAGGGTTAGAACAATAAAATATCAAACCGCACGGGAAACCAGGCAAGGATGAAATATGGAATCCCAAAGGTAAGGCAATCTTAATAGGGTTAGAACTATAAAAAAATCAAACTGCACGGGAAACCAGGCAAGGATGAAACATGGAATCCCAAAGGAAAGACAATCTTAAAAGGGTTAGAACAATAAAATATCAAACCGCACGGGAAACCAGGCAAGGATGAAACATGGAATCCCAAAGGAAAGACAATCTTAAATGGGTTAGAACAATAAAAAATCAAACCGCACGGGAAACCAGGCAAGGATGAAACATTGAATCCCAAAGGAAAGACAATCTTTACAGGGTTGAAAGATCAAGGCTCGCGCGGAAACCAGGCAAGGATGAAACAATCTTTTAATTATAGACCCAAAACTGTTTATATTTAAAAAGTATTACAGGGAACTTTCCAAAAATGGAACATGGAATTCTTAATATAAGGCAATCAAAAGTACTCACATTAGGTGATGGTAAGAAATAACCAGGCATGAGATAAAAACAAGTAAAATACTGCAACAACATGATTAAAAACCTAAGGGAAAGATGAGAATCACTAAACTTAACAAAAATGGAATGAGAATTGTGGATGATACCATAAAGGGGGAAAAGGCACCAAGAGACATTTTATGCACATTATTGGAGCAAGAAATGTTAAAGACTCGAAAAGAAACCAGGAAGGGTGCAAAATCAAGCTAAACTTTCTTTTGTATACAGTAACATGCAAGGTCATATTTAACCACTTCATTTCTTGATGGGATGATGCTTGAGAATCCTGTTGGCCGACTGAGTCAATTGACAGAACCCAGCTGTAAAACAGAGTGCTTCCTTAACCCTTTACTCCATAGATACGCATTTTCCCACACCAATCACATAAGGCCTTTGAAAACAGTGCAGGAAGAGTTCAGATTGCTCGTAACAAGCAATCTGAACACTTCCTGCACTGTTTTCCACTCTGTCAGTTAATATAACCATAATTCACCAAATAATTTAAAAGCCTTCTATATTAGGTGTCTAAAGGCGTCTATATTAGAGGTGTCCAAAGGTGTCTGTATGAAGTAAAGGGATAAAGTCTCTGTTTTCATCTCAAATCAACAGCTCAAAAGCATTTCTTTATCAGCTACATCAAGATAATGTATTTAAACTTTCATGATTAAATTCATGTATACATGCACTGTCTGTTACTAGGTTAGTTGGCATGAGGATGTTGGCCAAATGTATAATTTTGTTGCATTTCTCTTTTCACAGCTCGGGTGAATATTTCTGTGCCTATGGGTGAAAGATCCCACAGGGAGGGAGTGAGGAAGGAAGCGATTAAGAACAGTCTGGAAGCATCATCAGCCAAGATAGCATCAGCACCGGTGAGTAGTGTCATAGCATCACCAGTTAGTATTTAATGTACAGAAGTATTGGGTTTGATTCTCACTGCTGCGCTGCCACTGGGTTTGTTTTTAAACTCATGTTGTTTAAGTTCCCGTGAGCAACTGAATACTTTCCCACTTGAATCAGTGGTGAGAGATGAATGGCAATGAGACACAATGTTGTTTATCAATCATCACAGAGATTTACTAGGCTGGGATTCAAACTCATGACCCCTTGATTGATAATCAGACATGCATAGACAGAGCTAACTTGGCTCGGCTGTTGATGTAGCAGAGCAGTTCTATACTTAATACTTAAATACTTGCCTTCTATGACATGCATCAGCTACGGTGCTTCTATTCTTGCCATCACTTATGTAGCAATCTGGAATCACACAGGATAATTACTTCTATTCTTGCCATCACTTATGTAGCAATCTGGAATCACACAGGATAATTACTTCTATTCTTGCCATCACTTATGTAGCAATCTGGAACCACACAGGATAATTACTTCTATTCTTGCCATCACTTATGTAGCAATCTGGAACCACACATTGCACATTAAGATTTTATAACTTCATTCAAAAAAATGTTATGGAGTTGCAGGGATAGAAGTTAACAGCTGTCCATGTTGATTCTGAAAGGGACAGATTAATTGTATTGGACAATGAAATTAGAAAATTTGAAAGTGATGAGATGTTATTTTATACTAATTTTCTTGCTAAAAAAAGCAAAATCATGGGTGGGGGGTGGTATATTGGATGCTTGAGAACCTATAGTATATAACGAATGTGTACTGTCAATTATGTCCCAAATTTTAGTGCGATAACATTCCAAATTATCTCTACAGGTCACTGCTTATATAAGTTGCATGTGCAACCCTGCATAATTGCATAATGTTAAAAATATACATGGTTTGGTATTGAAACAAATTTCTAGTCATTTAAATCATAATTTTGATGTAAATATTTTACTTCACAGAAAATGAAACGTCCATACAAGAAGAAACCTAAGTTGGACATGGATGCCCAACCTGGAACTTCAGCCTCCTGTCTGTCTCCAACACACTCAGGTAACCACTTCTAGCACAACTGCATGATAGTTTATGTCTATGGGTATCTCATTGCTGGGTCTGTGATGTAGTAGTCAGCATCAAACCCAGACTCACACATGGAACTGCTGGTACCATTATGTTGTGGTATAGGACATCAAACCTAGACTCTTACATGGACCTTTTGTTGTGTCTATATGCATTTACTTTAGTAGTACTTGTTAACCTGAAAAGCACCATTGAAGTATGATTTATATGAGTTGTTTCAGAATCCATGTAAAATAGACAGTTTGTTAATTAAATTAATATTAATATTTTAATCATTTTCCTATTTTTTTATAATTTCATATAGGTAAAGTACTTAACATGCAATGTATGAACAGATAAATAATACAGAAAAGTAGTTTGTAACTACTGAGTCAGACATTCGCATCATTTTGAATGCAGACTCAGCTTAAAAGAAAAGGTCATTTCTTTAACAAAATTTAAGTTAGACTTCATTTGGAAATATGTACATCATTAACTAAAGCTGAAAGTCTTGATTAAATTTTGATAGCGCTTTTTTATTTTGTAAAATTGATAAAGTAATTTCGCTCTGTAATTCTGTTATTTTGTATAATTGAAATAGTAATTTTGCTCTGTAATCATGTTATTTTGTATAATTGAAATAGTAATTTTGCAATGTAATCATGTTATTTTGTTTAATTGAAATGTAATTTCGCTCTGTAATCATGTTATTTTGTATAATTGAAATAGTAATTTTACTCTGTAATCATGTTATTTTGTATAATTGAAATAGTAATTTTCTCTGTAATCCTGTTATTTTGTGTAATTGAAAAAGTTATTTTGCTCTGTAATCCTGTTATTTTGTATAATTGAAATAGTAATTTTCTTTGTAATCCTGTTATTTTGTGAGATTGAAACAGGAATATCACTCTGTAATCCTGTTATTTTGTGAGATTGAAACAGGAATATCACTCTGTAATCCTGTTATTTTGTGAGATTGAAACAGGAATATCACTCTGTAATCCTGTTATTTTGTGAGATTGAAACAGGAATATCACTCTGTAATCCTGTTATTTTGTGTGATTTCTAGGCTCAGCATTTAGACCTGGTGTTAAAGTTGGAGCTTCTCTCTCTGATAGTGCAAATAAAGGTAGGTGAAGTGGTAATAAAAGAAAATGGGATTGCCAGGCCAGGCCTTGAAATGTCACGGAAATTTGATTTGCTTTTTAAATGATAGGGATTTTTTTTTATTGTATGAATGTCATGGAAAGGCTGGGGTAAATCGCAATGTAGGTCAAGAATTTGATTTGTAGCCATGACAGTTTTTCTGATTATGCATCTAGATTTATTAAACAATTGTTCAGTATGACCTCTTTCTGTGATTGAAATTGTTGTACAATTAGTTGTTAATTGAAATTGTTAATTGCTAACCAAGATCTGTAATTTTGTATAAAATATGTATAATGATGAAAATGCTGGGATATGGTGGGGAAAATGTATAATGGGTGGAGTGGCTGGAATGAGGGGAGGATTTCAGGGATGGTTAAAAGTTTTTGGTACATTAAATATAATATTTTTGTCAGTAAAAAATTGCATTTGGTTAATTAATTTGCATTTGGTTAATATAATGTAAATGATAGTCTGAGAACTTTAGGCCATCTTTAAAAAAACATTTGTTTGCCGTGCTCTGACCCAGTATTTTTCATGTGAGTAGGTAGGTAGCTAATTTTTTTTTTTTGTTAGATGTTGATTTTGCATAGTCATTTTAAAGAAAAATTAACAGAAAACCTGAAGAAAAAAACTCTCTGAAAGTCAATAAAAAAGCAATTTTGAGTGAGTAGGTAAAAGCACGGCAAACAATTTTTTTTAAGGATAGCCTTACCAAACTTGTGGCAGGTAACACTTGTAGAGCATGTTTTTCTTGGTGTCTATTTGTTGTCAAATTTTTGTGCAGTTATTGAATAAAAAAAAAATGCTGTTAAAACTGGTTCATTCCTTATTCTTAAGTTTGGGTGGTCTTCAAACTTTAAAATTGGCTACCTGACCTGTTAGTATGTTGTTGATGTATTACTTGTTAATACGAAAAATAATTTATATATAACAAGACGCAAACTTGGCAAATAGTGACCTATATGACAAAATGAGCACTTTGTCAACAACTTCTGTTTACACTTTCCTTTTGATTTGTTTTGAAGACAAGATCAGTTAACCTAATCACTCTTTCCTGGGATACAGTGGCCGTATTCACCAACTTTTCTTGAGAATAGTCCTAGACTCGAGTTTAAATTCATAATTTCAACATCTAGTTTACCACGAGAGATATACTAATTGTGAGAGTTTATTGACTATGTATTAGGGGTCCCTACATGCTTCGAAATTTTGGCCTCAAAAATGATCTCTAAGTGTGTTTTTCAAAATTCATTCTTGAGTTCAAATCTCAGAATATTCTTAAGAATAGTTGCCTTAGTGAATATCATCCATGAATGGTTAACTGGTACTCCCATTCTCTGTAAGTAACTGATAACTGTCTCACTTGAACAGCAGTGAGAGGCAAATGACAATCACACACAATGTCATAGATCAATCGTCATGGAGACTGAGCTGGCAGAGATTCAAACTCGCGACCCCTGGATTGATAGTCAGCTAACTGACCCCAGCTATTTAAAACCAGACACAGACTTGTCAAACAGTGACCCCCGTATGACAAGATGAGCACTCTTGTCTTCAACATCTGTTAAAACTTTCCACATGAGCACAGTTTGCAGATATTCTTATTGATAAGTCTTTTAAACATAAAAAGAACACTTTATCTGTATCTCATATTTTATAGCTTACTAAATATTACACTAAAAGTCATAGTAGACTTCTGAAATTTGACAGATTTTATTTTTTTATTTCAGTTAAAAAGCCGAAGAAGGGACAAGCAACTGCAAAACAGCGGCTCGGAAAAATTCTAAAAATTCACAAGATGGGAATGTACTAACTAAACTTGCTGTTCATTAGTAAATGAAGGCAAACAATGTACACCCAGGTCAGATTGTGAGTAAGTTCCAGTCAGATCAAGGTCTATATTGTTTGATTCATGGACAGTAGATTCTTATTAATACCTCTTCCGATGATAATGGAATAGTTGTCGTTTCAGCTTGTGATCTGTCATTCTTTCTGGGGATGGATATGATACAGAAATATTCGATTTGTACATGTATGTATTTATGTAAAAAAAAGAATATTTATTAATGGACAAATTACGGTAATATATTGGTTAATGAAGCTAAACACTACACAGTATTTATCTGATCTCAATCTAAGTCAAATATTTAATTGTTTATTATTTTGTAATAGTACCGGAATGTTAGGGGAGTCCGAGGATTCATCTGTCATTTTAGAGTAAGCTTAATATGTGTATTAAGTTACTACTTTTTTCCAGGGGAGGGGTGAGGGTGCAGATTTTTTCTTGTGGTTTTAAAAATGTCTACCATCTACAGCATCTAATTGGTAATAGAAACGGGTTCTACATCCATCTTTTTATTATCCGAATTTCAGATTCGGAACTTCCCAATCATTAAGTCGAAATCAAGATGTGAAAGTTACATATTTTTACAGACATTGTAGACCTGTAAATCAGTTCTTGTTTTATTTTTTTTATTTTATTTTTTATTAAATTTAAAATTTAAGATAATAAGATATTTGAAAGAACAGATATTAATTATTTTAATCTGAACTGATCACTTTAGCTTTCTTTTTTTTTTAAAGTATCTATAGAACTTCGGTATTTGTTTCAAGATAGATATTTCATCTGGTTGTAATAAGAATGAAATGAAATATGCTGCAAGTTTCAAAAAGCAGAACAAGGCAGTTAAAGAAAATAGAAAATTAATTTGTTTTTGTTTACTTATGAGAAAATATGAGAGCCACATATGTTTGATGTTATTTAATGTCAATACATATGTTTAACCATTTTATGAACTGAGCTGTCGGAAAGGACAGACAAATTGACACATTTCAAAACTTAGGTATTTTGCCGACTAAGGTTTGGTCGATCAGCTAGGCTAGTTTTTGTCGGTCACCTTGCTTTGGTTTTGTTGGTCAGCTAGCCTAGGTTTTGATGGTCAGTTAGCCTAGGTTTTGATGGGTTTTTTTCTGTTATTGAGTGTATGATTTCTAGTATTTAGACACTATGTATTACATTTATTGCAGTCATAGTCACAAAATGTATCTGCTGGACACCTTGTGTATTACAGGGCTGGAAAATTCTACTTGTCCACTCGCCATGACGAGTGAATATTTGGTCAGGACGAGTAAAACTTAAAAAACTGACCTTAATATTTCTTTGATTTTAAGCATTCAATAAAAAAATGTTGTAAAGGGAGGATGAGTAGCTTTTATAAGAAATTTCAAGCCCTGGTATTATATATTAAGGTTATTTGAGGTAGGGTATCTATATACCTGATCCCTGTGACATGGACAATGCTGCTCCATGTTTATGTTATTGTGCCATAGTTTACTTTAGAAATACATCACAATATTGTAGTGTCTGCACTATTGTTTGAGGTTCTTCAGAGATTTTATATGCACACAATATAATGCTGTTTAGGTGCAACTCTTAAATGAGTATTGAGCAATTCTCAAGTATAGGAAACTGTACAAATATGCACAATTTGTCATCTCTGCAAATCATCTTTACTTCCAGATCTTAATAGTTTGTTTGACCCCTTGGCTCTTTAAGGTGCTATGTGTATATGATATGAAAGATAAAGGCACATAGTACCTTGATACCCCAAGTGGTCGAATTTAAAACTGACCAGAAACGTAATATGGTACATGTAGAAAACACAAGTTTGTTATGTTTGGGTCATACATGCTTTTAGTGTCCTTGTCAGAGAGACCAGAGCAATGGAGAAATTTGGAGATTTCATATTAAATTAATGCATTTTCCCTTCCATAAACATTGTACATTTAGAGAAAGTGTATTTTCCTTGAATTTATTTTAGAAGAAAAAATGGTTTAGAAATTTTTAGAAATTGTTTGTTTATTTTACTTATACTGTTAAAAATTTAAAGTAATTGAACAGCTATTTTGTCTGGTAGTGAACCAGGATTTTTGTCTGATAATAAATAAATTAATCATTCAAGGTGAAAATGTTCTAAATTGTTTCATGCTGAAAGTTTGATGGCAATATAAAATCATTATTGCTGAAAACTCATTCATTTCATTCAACTTCTATGGCAGCTTTCAGAAGTTCATGAATCTTCATTTTTACTCATTTCTTCCAAATTTTGGCTACATATAAAGCACATGTACCGTAATCTTCCGATAATAACCTGTGTTTGCCAGTATAGATTTTGTAACTCAATAACTAGCCAATCAAAATTCGTCTTGATTTCAAAATGGTGGCCATAGTAAACAACTGATTTCATAACTGCATGTTATTAATGGATATAAGCTTTTTTCCACCAGTTTTGGCTTCAAATCAGCCTGCGGGTTGTACTTGGCAGCATGTTATAATCGAAGGATTACAGTAATTAAAATATGAAACAGTAATCAAGTCCCTATCATATTTAAAGATCATGCACATTTTTTTTTCATTGAATGTTACAAGTGATCACGAGTGGTGAAGCCACAAATAAGCATACATGTACCAATCAGTGAATTAATTGATATTTCATTTAAAACAACATTTTTTATTTTAAGAATGAAATTATCTTTTATAATTTTACTGTTTTAACAGTCAGATTATCATAAAGAATTAACTGAACATTCTTTCAGAATATAGTTATGTGCAAAAGAATGTCATACAATCTTTTTGTTTGTTTTAAAAATAATATATTGTTAATATTGTCTATCCACTTATAATCATGGATCAAGTTCTCCACATTTATTATGTTCCGTACGCTGTTAAACCACCAATCAGATATTTGCCAAAATAGTAAACAAATCAGCTTCTACCTCAGTTACATTATTTTATTATTTTCAGATATAAATCTCCACTCTTATGCCTAATAATGTGAGATTTTTAGCTTGCTCGAGTGATTGATTTAAAGCGAGATATTCACCCTTATTGTGCCTGTCATTTATTTATTGTAGGGCGTAAAAAATATATTGTTTACATAAAACTGTAATTTTTTTATAAGATCTTAATCAAATTTACACAGAAGAATTAAAACTAGCAGTCACCACATCACCACAGAGATGCTTTACATGATTTGATGAGTTAATCACTGGCAAAACCGGTATATATTTTGCTTGCACCCATGGTTTTTCAAATAAATGTTTGTGGAGCGGGAGGTTGCAGGGGGTGGTAGGGGGCTTGAACAGGTTAAATGATAAAACAGCAGTTACCTCAGTTGGACGTGTGTCTGACTATCAATCCAGGGATCGTGAGTTTAAATACCCGCCCAGCCACAATCTCCTTGACAGCTGATATATGACGCTGCTTTTTACTGTCATTCATCTCTCACTGCTGATCCAAGTGGGAACGTTATCAGTTACTTGCGGGGATGGGTGTGCTTGAGTACTGGTTAACCTTCAAAGATACCAGGAAACAGTGGTTAGATTAACTGATCGTCTGTTGACGGCATAAAAATTATGCAAACAAATGATAAAAGGGCAGAGTAATCAATTTTAATACAAAACAAATTTTGGAGATAAAAAGCAAGGGAAAGGGGTAGTTAATATACCTCCAGATACAAAGTATATGGGGGCTATATAGGAGTCCTGCTTGTCAGTCCGTCTGTCTGTCTGCAGACAACTTTTTTTATCGCTAATTCTCAGCAATCGTTGCCCAGAATCCAATGAAACTTTACAAGGGTGATTAGTACCAAGCCTAGTTGTGCATATTGTTGGCATGTTGTGTGCGGACATTATGTATGCGCGAGTTTTGACCCTTTTAATTTATTTTTTTTCTGTGGTCACTATTTCTCAGCAACCATTGGCCGGAATTGGTAAAAAAAACAAGTGCTTCTTATCTGATTTGGCAGCCTTAAAAGATCATTTGTTTGCTGTGATTTAACCAAGACTTTCTTTGTATATGTGTAGCTAGTTAGTTTCTTTTTTTTGCCAGATTTTTTATAGTCGCTTTTATACAAATTGGACAGAAGTCAGGCAGAGAAAAATAATTCAACTAAGTAAAACTAATTAATTTAAAAATGTAGCTGCATTTTGAGTCTAGATAGAAGCATGGCAAACAGATAATTTTGTAAAGGGTGTTGCAGTGTGATTCATTTTTTATCATGTTAAAAACTGAAAAGTTACTTTAAACTTCATTGTTTTGTATTTTTTATGCATGTAAATATATTCATACTTTTTTATATAATTTTGTATTGTGAATTGTACATAACTCTGTTTGCATAAATTAGAGGAGCTTGGGAATTGTAAATAAAAATTGTAAATTTTACAAAACTCTTTACAACATGCAAAAATACAATAAGATGATATACACTATAGTGTGAGATGATGATGTTAACTATAAAAGGGTATTTATTTTGCAATGTATTTTAGGAATTAGAAAAATGTGTACAGCATAATTTGAAATCAGTGTCTTATGCATATTATTTCAGTGCCGAATTGAATGAGGTTCAGCTATTTGCAAGGAGCGCTGCTTTGACGCCATATTGGTGTTTTCATATCTATCAATTCGGTATCCGTCGTGAAAGGATAAAACTCATTATTCAATTTTGAATATTAAAATTTTCATTTTAGAATTATGAAAAATGCATCATTAAAAATCAAAATGGAATTAAATATTAATACTGCCATGATATTTTGAAAATCAATGTATAGAAGAAAAAAATATGAAATGCTTAAGAAAAATACAAAAATGGAATCCTAAATTTGTTGTTGTGTTTGATTTTTCATTACCAAGGTTTACTAGTAGTTTATGTTTGTAGTGTAATCGATGTCTTTAAGAGCCATAAAAAGGAAAGCATGCATGACCATTCTTTTTGTTTTGAGTCGGCGCCCTAGACCACTAGACCTGCTTAACTATTTGAAGAATTAATTATCTTAAATTATCTATTTGAATAATAGTTTTTGTATAATTTATAAAAACAGTAAGGGGACTTCTACAGTTGAGACAAGGTCATTTAAAGTTGATTTAATACACATAAGGGTAAGTAGGGACCCAAAAAGGTACAAAATTGTGAAGTTCTAAATATCGTCTTAAAAAAATCAGCCAAATTTGTTTAATTTTAGCTCTACTGGCCAAAGGCGATGGTGCATTGTCCTTTAGCAGCACTTTCTCTAAAATCACCAGGCCAATTAAACTCAAACTTCACATGAATGTTTCTATTGCATAGGAGACTATACTGAAGATTTTTTTTTCAATCTGAATTTCAAGATGGCTGCCATTACTAAAAATAGTCCAAAACTATTAAAAAGTCTTCTTCTACAACAGATTTTGAAAATATTTATGTCGTTATGATAACTAACTACAGTTCTATTAGATTTGTTCAAATGGTGTCCCTGGGATTAAAAATGACCCTGCCCTGAGGGTTCAATTGGGGGACATCTGTCATTATAACAAACATTAATTTTTTTTTTAAAAGGAATTGATTTAGCCTTTATTTTCACAGAAGTGTTATTTAAGTCAAGAAAGTTCAGATTTGTAAAAATGACTGGGTTCCACTGTGGTAAGGGGTCAGGAGGGGCCCCAAAAGAGGAAAAATTGGGAATTACAAAAATCTTCTCTTTTTTTCAGAACCTGTCAGTCAAATTTATTCATATTTAGCATAAATTATCCCCATTTGTAGGAGTTTGAAGGAAGATAAGAATTAAGGGGCTAATAGTTATAGGGGAATGTAAGGAGTCTTGGAACTTCACATAGGGATACAGAAAATTCTCATTTTTTCATCCATTTGGGCAAAAATTATTATTCAGTTTGAATTCTGAAGCACCATCTAGTCATAGAAAATAAGATTTGGTTTAATAAGGAGCATTGACTTTCCATAAGGGGCCAGGGTGGGTCAAAAAAGGGTAAAAATAGAACATTTTCAAAAATCTTATTCTCAACAATCGGTCGGTCAAATTTGTTCATATCTGATATAATAAATTATCTATATGATTAAGAGTTCTAAGTTTGTATCAGTTTGGGGGAGGGCATCTATGTGTACAAAAAAATTCTATTTTAAATCTAAAGCATTTCTGCTCATAGCAATTAACTTTTTGTTCAGTATGAGTGTGGTTCCTATGAGTAGGGGTTTTAAGTATTCAAGTATAGAAACTAGTTTTCATTTTGATTCGGTAAGAAATTTTGGTTTTTACTTAGGAATTCTATGAGAAAACAGATAGACCACAAAATTTGAAAATTGACAGGTAAAATAAGGTGAGCAACTTGGGTCCATTTGGGCCTCTTGTTTAATTTACTCCTTTTTTCAAAACAAGCATAGGCCTGATATGACTTGGTGCATAGGCTTGATATGATTAGGTATATAAAAGCTGTAAATAATTTCTCAGCTGTGAAGAAAAAGACTGGTACAGTTTTAACAGGTTAATGCAAGACTGGTACAGTTTAATACCAGTGAAAATGGCTTGAAAATTTTGAAAATTGAGCGGTAGGGCAAAAGTCCACCTATGCCAAAACCATGGAAGGGCAAAAGTCTGCCTATGCAAAATCATGGAAGGGCAATTGTACACCTATGCAAATTTGGTCGGAGGGGCAAAAGTCCTACATTTGCCTATCTGTGTTTCAAGTCTCAAACAATGGAATAAGTCGGTGTTTATTTATGACTTTAATTACCCCGCAACCACTGCCCTGGTGGCAAAACTTGTAGTTTTATTGGGTGTAATAATATAATCTGCTAGATTGTAATTGAGTAATTAAATTTCAACACAAGTTTATTGTTCAGTTTTTAGCTCACCTGAGTCAAAGGCTCAAAGGTGAGCTTTTGTGATCGACTGTTGTCTGTCGTCCGTCGGCCGTCATTAACATTTAGCTTCTAACAACTTCTCCTCTGAAACCACTGGGCCAATTTTGATATAACTTCACAGAAATGTTCCTTGGGTGACCCTCTACAAAGTTTGTTCAAGCCATCTTGATTCGTCAAAAAACATGGCCGCTAGGGGCCGGGGCAAGTTTAATTAGTAAGAACTTAAAAAAATCTTCTTGTCAAAAACTACTGGCTTGATTTTAAAATAATTTCACAGAAATGTTTCTTGGAGGACCCTTCATCAAGTTTGTTCAAACCGTAGTAATTCGTCAAAAAACTAGGCGGCGAGGGGGTGGGGTTAGTTTACTATATAAGCTATAGTAAAAACTTAAAAATCTTCTTGTCAGAAACATCTCGGCCAATTTTAATATAACTTCACAGAAATGTTCCTAGGGTGACCCTCTCCCAAGTTTGTTCAAGCCATCTTGATTCGTCAAAAAACATGGCCGCAATGGGGTGGGACAAGTTTAATTAGTAAAAACTTAAAAAATCTTCTTGTCAGAAACTACTTGCTTGATTTTAAAATAATTTCACAGAAATGTTCCTTGAAGGACCCTTCATCGAGTTTTTTCAAACTGTAGTGATTCGTCAAAAAACATGGCAGTCAAGGGGTGGGGTTTGTTCACTATATAAGCTATAGTAAAAACTTAAAGAATCTTCTTGTCAGAAACCACCGTATCGATTTAAAAACAATTTCGCAGAAATGTTCCTAGGGTGACACTTTACCAAGTTTGTTCAAGCCGTTGTGATTTGTTAAAAAACATGACGGCCACAGTGAGGTGCTAGTTTACTATATAGACAGCTATAGTAAAAACTTCAAAAGCCTTCTTGTCAGAATCTACTGACCTGATTTCGATGTAATTTCACTGACATTTACCATGGGTGAACCTCTACCAAGTTTGTTCCAGCCATTGTGATTCACCGAAAAACATAGTCGCTAGGAGGGGAGGCTGGTTTTCTTTATATGGATATAAAGTGGAAACTTTTCAATATCTGATATCCAGATATCCGCACAAGGATACTATTGTTATCGCACAACTCTTCTACGCATCTTCAAAACAAATCAAAATTCTAACTACTCGCCCATCTCGTTTTTCTGGATTTTTGAGTGTACATGTATTATATAATCTACTGAAGTTTGGTGACTCAAGGTCACTTAGGTGAGCAATATAGGGCCATCTTAGCCCTCTTGATTAAAATTGGCTATTTGATTGAACATCAGTATCTAGATAAATTGATAATAAATTCAAATTTTATAAACAGATAATAGAGCGGGAAAAACAAGAAATGTTAGCAGGTTTCTTCAAATTTGTGTATTTCTCAATTATGCAATTGCTTTGTTAATTAAATGTGTTGGTAATAATTCTTTAACCCTTTACTTCATATAGACGCCTTTGGACACCTCTAATACAGATGGCTTTGGACATTTGTAATATAGAAAGCTTTTGAATTATTAGTGAATTATGTTTATATTAACTGACAGAGTGGAAAACACTGCATAAAGTGTTCAGATTGCTTGTTACAAGCAATCTGAACTCTTCCTGCACTGTTTTCAAAGGCATTCTATGATTGGTGCGGGGAAAATGCGTATCTATGGAGTAAATGGTTAAACAACTTATATCATTTTTTTTAACTTCCATTCAGTTTTATGTTTAATTTTTCAAAAATAGATCCTCTTGTATATTAAAGTACTATGCGAAAATATTAATCTGTTGTGACAACAATCATAATGTTATTACATGTATAACATGAGGTACTTAAAAAAGAAGTTGTTAAAAATGTATTATGGTCAAATACAGTTTTAGGCTTTATTAAAAACACATGCGCTAATATAAAGATGTCTGTTTCATATAAAATTTTATATAACTATATAACCGTAATAATTTTATTTAAAAACAAACAACAAAGTTTAGAATATCATTTGTATATCAGTGCACTTGTCCTGTTAACTCAGACAGTAATGCTTCCGACTATCAACCCTGGGTTGTGAAGTCGAATACACGCTTGGCACCAGTTTCTGTGATTATTGATTTATGACATTAAGTCTCATTGTCATTCTATCTCTTTCAAATACAAGTTAATATAATTGAATAACCATAATAATTTTATTTATTTATAGTAACACAAAACAATCAATCATTATCTGTTAATTAATAATAAAATAAACTAAGTATATTGAAATTTGTAATTAAAATCATCAATCTCTGTTATATTTTTACACATTACATTTTAATCAAATGACATAAGTAAAATTCATTTTTTTTTTTTTTATACTACACATCAAAAACACCAAAACGTGCTTTTGAGACATGCTTTAAATTATTGATCTCAGTTGGTTATAAAAATGTTATATTTCTTTCTGGTTCATATATTCGCCAGCAATGAAACTGGGTGCCATAAGATATTGCAATTCTAACATTTACAATATAATGACATATTTGTGAAACACTTAGAAAAGGACCAGAACGAAAGATTGCAATTTGTTGAAAATGGTGTACAAATATGTACGACAATGACGACGATGACACAAATACCCTGAAATAACGTTACAACTGTTCAACATTAGCAGAGCATCGCTTAAAGTAAAGGTCCGCATGTTTTTATAAATCTGTAAATGAAAATCGAGTTTTATTTGATTTGGCCAGCTCTAAAACTTGTCTAAGATATTATGGTTATATAACTCCTGTGTAATATTGGTGAAAATCAAATCGTAACTGCGAGTGCTAGAGTGCATATAAAATCAAATACCATATTTTTGATGATTCAAGGGCCAAAACTCTGACAATATTATCTAATTAAGTCAGTTCAAAAACTTGTATATTTTGGTTATATAACTACTGTGTAAGTTTGTTTAAAATCAAATGAAAACTGTTGTGAGAATGCTAGACTAAGAGGTTTCACAAAATAAAATATATACATTTTTGACAATTCAAGGGCCATTACTCTGATATTGATTATCAGATTTGGTCAGTTCAAGAACTTGTTGGAGATAGTATCGTTATATAACTACTATAAAAGTTCACGAACAAACAATGGACACAGGGCGATCAGAATAGTTCCCGTTGAGATTTGCTCAGAAGAGCTAAAATATAAATTGTAGAGCATTTCTGACGAAAATGTAGCATTCAGTCTATTATACATTAAAGGGTCACATGGCAATGTTATTATTAAATAAATGTTTATTTATGTTCACACAACATTGGGTTGACCCTGACATGTACACTATATTTGAAATACTTTGGAAATCTCAGATGTTCGGGTATGCTGCAAATGACAAGGGCTGGATTTTAAAGTACATAAAACTTTTTCATTAAAAATAAAAGAAAACTATTTTTGGAAATCTTGGTGGGGGTGAGGTGGGGAGTTCCAGACCCAATACCCCTCTCTGTGGTTGTTATCATGTAAACCTGTATTTGCTACAATGGAACTATATGCATTGTTTTAGAATTCAATTTTATCTAGTATATGAAAGATTACATCTTCATTGAGCAAATATATATTTCATTCTTCATTGCCATTTTTACAAATAAATAATGCCTATAAAGCATCTCCGCAAATCAAACAAATGTCAGATTTTGACATGGTTAATCTGTACCCTTATAATAATATACAGACGAAAATCATGAAACGTACAATGACTCGATTAAGCATCTCATAAAGATCAGTGTCTAAATTTGCACTTTTGAAATGAAATCTCTTACTCCATTTTAAAATATGTCATTTTTAGTTGAGTACATGGTCCAATGGTAGAGCATCAGCTTCATGATCGGCGGGTCAAAGGTTCAATCCTCTGCCACAGCTATGTGTGGTGTTCTTAAGCATGACATGCTTAGTACTTGGAGCAAGATTTGTATTAGTTGTAATAACAATCAAAGTAAAATAAATAAGTTTAAACTTAAACATTTAATTTGCCAAAGAAATAATTATACAAGAATTCAACACCATTTTCTACTAAAACAAGTCAGTTTCATTGGTTCTTCAAAACAGGAGATATTTCTTATCAAATAAGGGCTGTCAGAGTGACAGTGGGTTTGACTTTATTGATGCTATTCTAAAACAACAGTTATTTCAGAAAATGAGTACTAAATGGAAGATACTCAAGGGTGGTAAATTAAGCTATAATTATTGCTTGTCTGTTCAATAAAATGCAAAATAATTCAACAACAATATTTATTGTCATTTTCAATAGTTTATTTTTTTGAAAAACAACAAAATGAATGGATGGCTTCTATTGCTTTGATATTATTTAATTTAGCATTTAGTTACATTTGTCGTTCAAACTTTTAACAAAAGAGCCAGTTTGACCCTAAATCGCACACCCATAGCAGAAGAGAAAATGCCAATTTTTTTGCAGGTGCTACAGTGTACATAAATTCATATAATGCAAATTTTGTTGATTCAAAGACAATAACACTCGACATTAATTATCCAATTTGATCAGTTCAAGAACTTGTCCAAGATATTATGGTTACATAACAACTGTGTAAGTTTAATGAGGATCAGATATAGACTGTGAGTGCTAGAGTGCATTCAACATTAAACACACATAATTTTTGTTAATTCAAGGGCCATAACTCTGACAATATTTATTCATTTGACCAGTTCAAAAACTTGCTTAATATATTATGGTTACCGGTACATAATAACTGTGTAAGTCTGTCAAATATTAAATGAAAAATGCAAGTGCTAGATGCACACAAGGTCAAATATCACAATTTTTGACAATCTTATTTGGCCAGTTCAAAAACTTGTCATAGATATGATAAGGTTAATGAGGACCAAATAAAAACTGCACATGCTAGAGTTACACAACAACAAAAAACACATTTTTAATGATTCAAAGATCATAACTGTGACAATAGTTATCCAATTTGAACAGTTCATGAACTTGTCCAAGATATTAGTGTTATATAACTAATGCGTAAGTTTGGTTGACATCAAGTGGAGGTTGCAAGTACTTTAATGCGCACAAGGTCAAATAGTGCATTTAAGACAATTCAAGGCCCATAACTCAGACATTAATTACAAGATTTGGCCAGTTCAAGAATTTATCTATTTTTTATGATTATATAAACAACTGTATAAGTTTGGGGAGAATCAAATGAAAAATGCTAGTGCTAGAGTGCAGTTTTTGACTGTTCAAGGGCCATTACTCTGATATTAATATTCCAATTTAGCTAGTTCAAGAACTTGTCCTACATATTATGTTTATATAACTACTGTGTACGTTTGGTGAGGATCAAATTAACAAGAGCTGTTGGAGGGACAGCATTCTCGACTCTTTAGATGCTGTTCTAAAACAACAGCATTTTCAGGAAATAAGTACCAAATGGAAGACAATTAAAACTCAGTGGTGGTAAAATTAAGCTATAATTATTGCTTGTCTGTTAAAAATAAATAAGCAAAATAATTCACCAACACTATTTATTTTTATTATCAACAGTTATGTTTTTTTGAAAACTACAAAGTGAATGGATGGCTCGTATTGCCTTAATATTATTTAATTCAACAGTTGTCATATTTTGTTACATTCGTTTTTCAAACTTTAAAATTGCTTTATCAATTCATAAACCATTGCTGACAAATAACCCCAACAGGTGTGCTAATACTTAACTTAAGACACACAGTGTATTTATAATAACCCTAAATACTTCATTTGCATGACTAGAATAATATAAGTTGGTCAAGCATATCAAGAAATACTAATAAAACATTAACTGAAATAATTCCAGCAAGAATTTAAAATATAATGTCAGCTATATTTGAGATGATCTTCTGTTTCAAGATTAGTTTATCAATGTTTCACATATTTCACAACTTTCATGAAAACAAAAAGGGAAATAAATCTGCCAAATGCAATCAAGAGTTATGGTTCTTGTCTCTATGAGTTTCCTAGAGAATGCTGAATATGCATATGAAGTTTCATTCATGTCCAATGATAGGTTGATGAAATAATTAAAGTACCATCTCAAAAACTTTAACCTGCTGAAAATCTCTAACCAAATTGTCCGAAAGGGCAATAATTCTGCCAAAATGCAACCCAGAGTTATTATTCTTGTCCCTGTGTCTTTGGTTTAAACATATTTATTCATAAATTATGTACAGCATATTCCACAACATATTTAGTAAAAGGATTGAAACGAAAGAAAATATTTCTTATATAGTTTCTCTCCTCAGTAACTTATACAAACATTTGTGTAAGGTGGCGAAGATTCATTAGATTAGTTTTGATATATTAACAAAATACAGTTCTATAAAAGATATATGATTTTTACATCGATAGTTGTATGTCTTGTTAAGTTTTGAAAGAAAACAAAATTTTATAATTAATCATATAAATTAGAATTAAAAACAAAATAAACAGAAAAAAAGGTGGACGAGTTCAGGACTAAGGCGAGCGAGCCAAGGGAAACAGACAGCAACATATAAATTATTATTATTATTATTGTGTCTTTCACTTACAATGCTGAACACACATGTGAAGTTTCATTCATATCCAATGAATGGTTGCATAGATATCTTACCTGATAAAAAACTTTAACCTGAAAAATCAACGCAGGTGCCGACGCTGAGTACAATAGCCCACCTATCCTACAAATAGTCCAGCTAAAAATGACTGTGCTAGAGTGCACACAGGTCAAATATTACATTTTTATAATGTTAAAAGGGCTTCAGTAAGTACTCATATATCAGTAAAATCATTTTAATATTTTTATTACTAGGGATAAATTTAAATTGTTAAACACATTTTGAAAAATCAATATTACTGTAGGTGATTCATGATATCCATATAGCCTTCATCACAGATATGACTTCTGATAAAGAAGAGTTTGAGAGCAAATGTAGAGATGAAAGCAACGATGTGAGTTGATTAATGCATACAAAAGAATGGACAGTTTGGCAGATTCATTTTCATTTGCTAACGTAGAGCTATATTCCAATGTGAAGGCATGCTTTAATGTTTTATTATCCATGCCATTTTCTGCAGCATCTGTTGAAAGGTTGTTTGATAAAAACATTCCTAAGAAATGCCATGACAACAAAGAGATTGTCAAGCCTGTGATTGTTAAACACTTAATTTAACAACTGAGAAACAATAGTTGGTACCTTTACACAGAAAATTAAAAGTAATTTGGCACTGCTCTTTAGAGATTAAGAGGTCACAAATCCATAAATAAGTTATTTTGACATCTGTATCAAAGTTATCTTGAATATATATTTATAACTGAATAGAATATTTATTCTCAAAATTTAACATAAAAACATTTTAACAATTATAACTATTGAAAACATAAAAACCTTAGAATTATGATTAAGTGCATCAGTTATATGCATGTGTAGATTATTTTATTTAATTATTTTTTTATTTATTTGCTATTGTGTCTGGTTTGCATAGTACCTAGACACGTTCGCCCGCCATAGTCTAGTTCAAACATTTATATGTGGTTGTTCACAAATAATTATCTCCATATATCATAGTATGATATGATTTCAATTATCTCCCTTTCAGGAATAAATACATATGATATCACTGTATCTTCATGATCCAATAGGTTTCTATGTCCTTTATATAGCATGTGAGTAGTCATGAATCCTTAAATGGATCCTAGTAATATAAAGCTATCAGTTTATGTATGTGAATTGTCTGTCCAGTCCAGATGTGTTGCATGTAAATCCATTGTATATAAGTCATGGCGGACATCAATTCTATTGGGTTAGTAGAGGCCTTGATATTGTGTCAATGGTTTGCATTGTAGCTTAGGAGCATTCACCATAGTCTAGTCTTTACATTAAGTATGTCTAATTATGTACAAATAATTATCACCATATATGTATGTATGTATGATACTTATATGTTATTACTGCTATACGAATTAGAATTTAGAGCAGAACCATCTACCTATTTTATGAAACTGAAATAATTTTGGAAAAACTTTTGAACTGAAAATATGCTTAAGATGCTATAAAATGACATTATTTGCAATCCTTTTTATCAAACTTTCTTTGGGTGGGAATATCCCCTAACTCGTAGTGCAGAGGGGAAACCCCCTCCTAAACCTCTACCATTGTGCGTATATTCAAAAAAGTCAGAACAATGGCCCTGAATGTTTAACATATGCAATATAATTTATGCACTATGTTAAAAATCTGATCACTCTTTAATTGTTTTAAAAAATAAATTATTGTTAAAATTAACAAAAAGCATCTGATTTTCATTATCAAATAAAATCTGAATTACTTAGAATGTCAAAACCACCAAAATGTGACAAATTAGATTAAACAATATATACTACCTGTAAACCTGTATAACAGATCAAATTGAAATCGAAATAAAATCACATGACTCATTTAATATGTCACTTAATATGTCACAATTTTCAGTGGAAACTATTTAGATCTAACCTAGGCACGTATCCAAAGTTAGGAAATCCCTTTTGAAGGCATGTTTAAAAAGATATCATTTTTCACCATATTGGGTCAGTGAGTACATTATATAAGCATGATAATTATATTGGGGAAAAATGATTTAGACAGTTTTAAAATTGTGAAAAAATTTAAATATATCCCCGTTAAAATGCAAAAAATTCTTTTTTTACTATATTTAAGCCATTTCTTTTCTATGTTTGCGACTGCTGGGATTCGAACCCAGATTTTTCTACAAAAGTGTAGATGTGTTTGGCCAGTTACACCACAGAAGCATTATATCTTGATATACAAAGATAATGGACTAAATATTCATCAAACCATGAAAATTTATACTACTTAAAATAAATTCAAAATGAAATCAAGTGACTCACATAATACGACACAAAATATGTTCAACTTTTAAACCCCAAACTTTTACTGCCTGGGTAGTAAATATTTGTAAGAAGAGATTTTCAAATTACAATGTTACGTTGGGCTATCTGTTGATGGCGAAAAAGACAACCCAACCTTATATCTCATAACAAAGCAAAGAGTGTTGTACAAGAACGACACAATCAGAACAAAGACACCTGATGGCATGGCAACCCAACCTAATATCCCACTACACTGTAAAGGTTACTGTGCAGGCAAGAGGCAATCAGGACAAAGACACCTGATGGAAAGCCAACCCAACCGTACATCCCACTACACCACAAAGGGTGCCGTGAAAACACAGAGCCCTCAGGATAGACACCTGATGGTAAGTCAACCCAACCGTATACGGGTCATTTTAAAAAAATAAAGATATTTCAGAGGAGTAAAATGAGAAAAAAGATGGTGTGATCTAAACTTTTTATTTACTGAACAAACTTGTCAATGTTTAAGGTTCATAATTATAAAATATGAGACCTTCCAGGCCTTTATTTAGTCAGATATAGTTAGAAATGTACTCTATGACCCTCTCAAATGTCTCTACTGTTACCAATTATTAAGAAGAATTTTTTAATCAATAAATCATCTAAAAATGTATACACTTTCACTTAATATAAATGCATTTACACCAGTTTCTATCATTTGAATTAAAAAATCATGAGAGACAAATTTATTGCATCGTGGACAAAAACATCAATAAATGTGTTAACAGAAATAACGTGGTAACAGAATGGACACTAAAAGACAGGAGCTAGATGTTTGTTGCACAATGTAGACAGCAGTGATTTCAGGTAGTTCTTCCGCTTTCGTTAAAGATCCTATGTTTGTCTTCATGGACATTTATGTCTGGCCAAGTTACCTGTTGTGACATTTCACCATAATCTCATGGTTAATTGGAGACGTTTTCAGATCCCTCCCTAGGTGGCCGATTACTATTCCCGGGCATTAAGGCTGCGTTCTGTTTTTATTAAGCTGTATTAAAATTCAGTCTAGATCTTTACTATAGTGCATTCTCAAAAAAACAGTTTTGTACATATGAACAAATTCATTTTTAGTCACTTTTGATGAACGTTTGTAATTTCGTCAATTGCTTAGAGTTACAAAATAGTTGCAGTCCAAGAAATGTTTATTATTAGTAAGTTTTGTTTTGTTCAATCTCTTAAGTAAAATGGTATATTTATAAAAGCTCAATCCCTAAGTTTATTTATTGTACATATTGTAAAAAAATCGATATCCAAACTGAATTTATTCCAAAGAATGTTCAATCTCTAAGTTTATACACATGTACATTGTATACATCTTAAAGGGAATATACCAGGAAAAAATGCTATAAATGTCTTAAAAAATAAAATAATTATTAAAATGGATAAAAAGCATCTCATTATCAGTAATAAATAAAATCAGAATGGTTTGGTATGTCAGTCACCAAAACGTGACAAAATCGATATTTTGATTTGAGTGGTAAACTTGAAACGAAATCCTCATTCTAAAAATAGACAGCATTTAAATACCGCTTGTCAAGCAGTATTTAGTTGACAAGCAGTATTTAGTTCAATATTGTTTAAACTAAATACTGCTTGGTGTCATTCAGAATCTTTCTAAGATGAAACAATGTTTACTTCGCGCAAACCTGTATCAATAGCAGATTTACTCCACCCTCCCCATACCTCTAAACTCCCATATTTTATTAAAATTCACTATATTTCTACTGAAAAACGTGTGTGATTGTTCAGAATTTGTGTTGCGTGTGCCCCCTTTAAACTGAAACCCTGGATCTGACCCTGTGTATAACCAATCAAATTGAAATCAAAAGAAATCATGTGACTCATTTGATACGTCTCAAAATATGTTGCACTTTTAAACGGGACATAATATCAGTCTAACGTAGGCACGTAACCCAAGTTAGGAAACCTCTTTTTAATATATTGTTTTAGCATGTTTAAATATAAATCCGTTTGGCAATACAAGGTCAGTGAGTATATATAGACATGATATATATTTTAAAAAATATATGATTTAGCCAATTTTAAAAGTTTGAAAACTCCTGATAAATTCCCTTTAAAAATGGTCTCAAAGTTGAATTATGTATTTCAAAGAATTTTCAATATCTAGTAGTAGAATTTCATGGACGTTTTTTAAGAGATATGCGCCAGAATTATATTTTGTAATTATCGTACTTGAAATGTCAGAGCATTGTGAAAGGGTGTAGAAAAAAGCCGTGTTCAAAGACTGAACGTTGTTTTCGGGTTAGGAGCACAGTACCATGTATAAAATGTACGGTTTGTATAATGTAACCTGATATTTATTAGATCGTGCTCCCAGGGCAAGTACTTTCATCGTCTATAAATATATAGACGATCACATATTTCTGTGCTCCCAGGGCAAGTACTTTCATCGTTTATAAATATAAAGACGTTCACATATTTCTGTGCTCCCAGGGCAAGTACTTTCATCGTTTATAAATATACAGACGTTCACATATTTCTGTGCTCCCAGGGCAAGTACTTTCATCGTTTATAAATATAAAGACGTTCACATATTTCTGTGCTCCCAGGGCAAGTACTTTCATCGTCTATAAATATACAGACGTTCACATATTTCTGTGCTCCCAGGGCAAGTACTTTCATCGTCTATAAATATACAGACGTTCACATATTTCTGTGCTCCCAGGGCAAGTACTTTCATCGTCTATAAATATAAAGACGTTCACATATTTCTGTGCTCCCAGGGCAAGTACTTTCATCGTCTATAAATATACAGACGTTCACATATTTCTGTGCTCCCAGGGCAAGTACTTTCATCGTCTATAAATATACAGACGTTCACATATTTCTGTGCTCCCAGGGCAAGTACTTTCATCGTCTATAAATATACAGACGTTCACATATTTCTGTGCTCCCAGGGCAAGTACTTTCATCGTCTATAAATATACAGACGTTCACATATTTCTGTGCTCCCCGGGCAAGTACTTTCATCGTCTATAAATATACAGACGTTCACATATTTCTGTGCTCCCAGGGCAAGTACTTTCATCGTCTATAAATATACAGACGTTCACATATTTCTGTGCTCCCAGGGCAAGTACTTTCATCGTCTATAAATATACAGACGTTCACATATTTCTGTGCTCCCAGGGCAAGTACTTTCATCGTCTATAAATAAACAGACGTTCACATATTTCTAAGCTCCCAGGGCAAGTACTTTCATCGTTTATAAATACAAAGACGTTCACATATTTCTGTGCTCCCAGAACAAGTACTTTCATCGCCATTCGTCGTACTGGAAGGATCCAAGTCATCGTCAGCACCAGTTACTTCTGGCGTACCCCAAGGTACTGTCCTGGGACCGTTATTGTTCTTAGTGTACAATAATGACATGCCTACTTATGTATCCTCCACCGCCAGACTGTTTGCAGACGATTGACTCCTGTACAGATGCATACAATCCATCAGGAACAGTAAGGCTCTTCAAGATGACTTCAGCAATCTACAGACATAGGAAATCAATTGGCAGATGTCATTCAATCCTGAGAAATGCGAGGTAATACGAATCACCAACAAACATAAACAACTCCAATCTCCTTAGAAGATACACAACATCGAGCTACCGACAGTCAAAGAAGCCAAATATTCGGGTGTTTCTATCAGTTATCAACCTTTCATGGAACAACCACGTTGACAATATCTGCAGTAAAGCCAGTAGTAACCTAGCATTCATCCGTCGAAACACATAAAGTTGTCCAAAACAAGTAAAACAACAATGTTTCTCCAATTTAGTTCGACCATCCATTGAATATGCATCTGTAGTTTGGGACCCATACACAGAGAGTGGCATCAAGAAGCTGAAACAAGTCCAACGGAGAGGAGCCAGATATGTCACTGGCAGTTACAGGAGAACAAGCAGTGTCACATCAATGCTGGAGACATTAGACTGGGACACTTTGCAATCCCCACGCCAGATGCCAGGCTTGTAATGATGTACAGGGTAGTGTACCAACCCATCGCTGTCCCTTCAGACATTTAGTTGGTTCCCATGACAACAACCTACACAAGAGGGCATACTTCGAGATTCACGATCCAACAGTCGAATGTTAATTGTCATTTACATTCCTTCTTCCCGAGTACCGTTAGACTCTGATCTCAACTCCCAGCCTTCAATCTTCAAGATAGGGTAAGTTATCATCCTATAACCCAGTTTTTAACCTGTATATATGTGATTTTAACTAAGCACACTTGGTTCTCAACGTCACATGTTCATACACTCAATTCGAGAATACTCAGTTCCTGAGGGATGAATTTCTTGGAAGAAGAAGAAGAAGAAGAAGAAGAAGAAGAAGAAGACTTGTATAGATGGAAAGGCAACTGATTGAGATGTGGGAACACTCTGTATTCGTGAAAATCTTGCAATATCTCGTTTTTAATTATCTTAACTTCCATTCATCTCAGGAACGTAAATCAAATTTCTTACACTGCTTAATGAAATTGTCATAAAAACAATACCATTCCCAGAAATGTGTGTTTAAAATTGTTGAAGTACTTAATTTATAAAATTTGTATACTGCAGCTAAAATAACGACAAAATACGATAAATTTGGTATATATATTTGATTCAAGAGCATTTTGCGTGATCGAAACATGTTTAAACATCTAAAATTACATACAACTTATAGTTTAAGTACAAGAAATCAGTTGCCTGTGAATTATGAATGATTGCACCAGAAAAATAGGAAAAGGAATTTTTAACAAACACAAAAATGTTGTAATTATGTCAGTAAAAAATCACAATGTAGATGAATTTATTCACATGTTAAAATTGTGTGATTGGACTAATGTATTTACTGCAAAATCTGTACAGGACTCTTGGCAGAATTTTAAAGAACTATTTTTATCAGTTCTAAATTCTGTTGCACCTATAAAAGAGGTACGTCTTAAACAAAGAAGTGAGCCTTGGTTAGATTCTAATATTTTAGAACTTATTGAACAGAGAGATTTTCATATGTATCATTTTAAGAAATCAAAGAAGAAGGAATTTTATAAAGCATATTGTTCATATAGAAATTTAGTACAGAGGGAGGTTAAAAGAGCCAAATCTGAGTATCATTCCAATAAGCTAGAAGAAAATAAGAACTGTCCTCAAAAACTCTGGTCTCAAATTAAAAAGTTAGGATACAGTAACAATTCTTCTCCTAATATTGTTTTGAAAATTGACGATGAAAATTGTTTTGAGCCTATGAAAATTGCCAATCATTTTAATAATTTGTTTACCAATGTTGCTTCTATGTAAGTTAAAAAATTGCCTTTACCCTAAAAAATGTACAATGCTGAATCTTTATATTCTAAATGATTTTATAAAAAAAGAAATCCAGATTCTGTTAAATTTAAACTTGGCACAATAAGTGAAGATTTTGTATACAAAGAACTATGTAAATTAAATTGTTCTAAAAGCACTGGATTGGATAACATTCCTGCAAGATTTTTGATAGATGCGGCGCCATTTTTAAAGATACAAATAACATTTTTGATAAATAGTTCCATTACTAGTAATGAAATTCCGTGTGATCTTAAAAGTGCCAAAGTAAAACCTTTGTATAAAAAGAATGATAGGTCTGATGTATCTAACTATAGACCAGTTAGTATTTTATCAATTGTTTCTAAAATTCTAGAAAGAGCCGTATATAATCAGTTAGAATCTTTTTTAACTAACAATAATATGTTATATGATCTTCAGAGTGGATTCCGAGGGAACTACTCGACTGACTCCTGCCTTACTCACCTCTCAGATCACATAAAAAATCAAAAGGCAAAAGGCCTATTTACTGGCATGATTATGCTTGATCTGCAAAAAGCATTCGATACAGTTGATCACAACATTTTATGTCGTAAGTTAGAACTGATGGGCGTGGAGTCAATCGAGTGGTTTCAATCGTACTTGTCAGGTAGAACACAAGGTGTTTATATTAACAATACCATGTCCGACTTTGAAAATATTGTATGTGGAGTTCCTCAAGGAAGTATTTTGGGGCCATTATTGTTTTTATGCTATGTAAATGATATAAGCATTAGTATAAGTAAAAAATGTAAAATTAGTCTCTATGCCGATGAAAGTGCTATTCTTTTCTCACATAAAGATCCTGATGTAATTAGTGAAGTTTTAGGCAATGAACTAGAAAATTGTAATAAATGGTTAATAGATTACAGACTGTCATTGCATCTGGGAAAGACAGAATGTATATTATTTGGGTCAAAACGCAGGCTTGCTAAAGTGAAACAATTTTCAGTGCTTAGTAATGGTCTCACCATACAAGCACAAACATCAGTCAAATATCTCGGTGCAATGTTAGATAATGATTTGTCTGCTACATCCATTGTGAACAATATTGTTAAAAAGGTTAATTCTAGAATAAAATTTTTGTATAGACACAAACACTACTTAAATTTATCCCTAAGAAAGACTCTTTGTAATTCTTTGATACAGTGTCATTTTGGTTATGCATATTCTTCATGGTATAGTAGTCTTACAAAAACGTTAAAGAAAAAGCTACAAGTTGCTCAAAATAATATGATTAGATTTATTCTCAGCTACGATAGTAAAGCTACTTTGCGTCAAAATTTAAAGATCTTGGAATACTTGACATTGAAAATAGAAATAGACAATTAAGATTGAATCAAGTTCATAAGATTTTTAACAATTCATGTCCATCTTATCTTCAAGAAAATTTTACATCGGTGTCTAATTCACACCATCATGCAGCTAGAGAAAGTACTTTATTTTTTTTTGTGCCATGTGTTAATAGTTTTACAACATCAACTTTCTTTTATAATGGCATTTTGGATTGGAATCAATTACCCCATACTATTAAGGAAATTAGAAAAAAGCATAAATTTAAAAAAGAAGTGAAGAATTATCTATTCGTGCAAATGGAAAATGTAGAGAAATGTGAATTCACTTTTTATTATTTTTTTTTTGTAAATCTTTTTATTGTTATTAATGTGGATTTATAGCTGCGATACACATTTTAAATATATTTGATGAATAACAAAGTATAATTTCATAAGTTTGTAATAATTGCCAATATATTTATCCTTGACATTATTTTTAAAAAGGACTCCATTGGAAATAAGTTGTAAAACTTTATGTGTTATCTGTGAAATATATATGTTCTAAAAATTATTATTGTGTAACAAGATAAAATATTAATCTGTGATATCTGATATATATTATATTAGATAATCAACTAGTTTAATATATTATTTAAAATACATGTTATTGCTTCTGTATGAGTGTATGTTAATGTGCTTGATGTATCTTTGTATTTATGACATATATATTATCACAAATAAATAAATAAATAAATAAATAAATAAATAGATAGATAAATAAATTGCAAATTATGAATCCTATGTGTGCTGTTTCATCAACATTTAGTCAGGAGATGCAAGTTTCGTATCATTCTCTATATAATTCCTTAGTGAAACCTATGTCGTATTATCTATCTAGTTTTCTACATCATTTCACATATATTGCGATGATTATGTCCCCTTGATTATTCCATCGGGCGAAATTTTAAAATAGAAACAACAACAACAACAACAACAACAACAACCCGGACTAAGTGTCATGTGACATTTACAAACCACAACACATCAAATATGGCGGACAGGGAAGATTTTTCTAGTTCTTCGTTTTACATTTTCATTTGCATATCATTGACGTTGACGATTAATCATTCACATGGCAGCCTTGTTGTTAATTTTGACTCCTTGCAGAATGTTGAAGATTTACCAACCGTCAATCGACACAGTTTAACTAAGCGGGACACTTCTAACGATGAAACATGCACCAATCAAGAAAATGCGTTTCTGTCCCAACTGAAATCAAATATATCAATTGATGATTCAGTAAGTTGATTTTATACTTCTTCATCTTCTTCATATTTTGAGATCTAGGCCATACTTAACGATTTATGTTCTGTGTATGCGCATGCACTCTTTAGAGTGATTAATATATTTAAAGGAATTAGATGGGCAACTCATCCCACATTTTTAGACAACCAGTCCCATCAAGCCCAATTGAATTATAAAATGCAACCAATTTACTTTACTATGCAGTTTTTTTGTATCATGTAAGATTAAGTCACAGCACTAATGATGTGTGTCGTGTTTTCACACTTAACCACGTACTGATAAACACATCTTTTAAATCTGCCAATATATCAATTAAACTGTTTATATTCAGAGACAGATATGAATAAAGAAGTGAGAATTATTGTGAAATTAATGGAAAAAACGTAAGTAATGGTAGAGAGACATTGATGCATACATTCCTGACACATTTCTATATAAAGATTTTGAACTAACACACAGCACATATTTTTTTCATTTCTTGAAGCATGTAAACTACATATATTTCCATTTAAAATGTTTGAGGTAAAATTAATTTGTCTCATCATTCGTTTCTCACCGCTGATTCAAGTAGGAAAGTTATCAGTTACTTGCGGAGATGTGTTACCAGTGTGTTTTTTTACTTTAGGGGAAGGGGGTTGGTGCCTTTTGAAGGGGGAAAAACAAGCATTTGAGGGGAATTTTAATAGGTCGTAAATTTTGAATTCACACACTGCATATTTCCATTTCTTTAAGAAAGAAAAAAATGTATTTTTCTTTAGATTTTAATCATATATCCACAGTAAAACTTTGTTAGTAATAATATACCATGAGATCACAGACAAGCTTCTGAACAGGCAAAATTTGATATGAATGTTTGAGTGTTAAAATAAGGTCTTAATTTATCAATAATTGCTTTGTTTCACCTTGTGCAAACTCTTAAGTGTCCCCAGAATTGTCATGGAATTTTCACAAAATTTATGCTGTTGGTGACTTTTACAATAAAATTGGATTGAATAATGTTTTTAACAAGCCAGTTTGATAACTTATGTATGAGGTTGGCCCTTGAATTGTCAAAATTTGCTTTATTTGACACTGTTTTCAATGTCAAAGGTGAGCGATTTTGGGCTTTTTTGACCCTCCTGTTAAAATATAAAGTTCTCTTAGTTTATAAACATAGTTTATTTCTGGATATTTGTACAATGTGTTAACAAAACATTGGTGAACAATAATAGAGAAAGGATAAGAATGAAAACATAATGCTTATAAAGTTCTTCTCCTAGTTAAACTATAATGTACCCGTGGCAAAAGTAAACTAATTCATATATAAATACGGGAAAATAAATTAGCATAAATGAATAGAGAAAGATATTGTTATCAGAAAATCAGCTAAATAAAACTACTGTTGTGCAGCATAAAACAGGAAAATAAAGATCAAAATTAAAAAAGAAATTCGCAGATTCAAGTATTAATTTATTTCCTTGAAATCGACTCTTACTCCTTTTTTAGATATCTTGTGGGTTGTATTTTATAGATGAAAGATAGAGAAGAGCCTATATGAGTGCTTGTTTATTTTAAAATTTAACAAACATACAAAAATACATTGGGCTATAAAAATAGCTGTTAAGGGTTACTTGACTAAAAAAAATTGGGTATGTAGGAACGGTAGGCAATTTTTTTTTCTAATTTTTTGTTTTATACTTTATACCATTGAGAAAATGTCATTATGAACTACCGTTATTATATTATGCAAATTGTTGGGGGTTTTTTCAAGATGATAAAAACAATGTTAGGGTTGGGACTCAATTTTAGGGTCATTCCAGTAACCCCAAACACAGGTGTGTGTTTATTTCTGGCCTTATGCGAGACTTTGCCAACAAGTTTAAATTCAGTAATAAGTAATTTTATTCAAGATGCTATAAATAACTCATTAGTCATCAAATGATGTTTACTTAACAAAAAACGACATTTTCGACAATTGTACATATTTGGCCAGTTGTCATCTTTCTGCATTTGACCTCATAGGTAGGTCAGTGATAACCCAAGTGAAAGTTTCTAGCCTATTACATAGAATGAACTATTTTGTAGGTTGTATTGATTCTCATTATTTATTGGGTTTTCTGATTATAATCATTTATTGGGTATTTATTGGGTTTTCTGATTCTATTTTTTTAGTTCACCGGCATGAAGTCCAAGGGGAGCTATTGTCATGACCCCGGCGGCGTCACCCAGATTAAATTTTTGCGTTTAAGTTTCAGTTATCTATGCAACCACTCATTGGATGTCAATGAAACTTTGCATGTGTGTTTACCATCATCAATGGAAGACACAGAGATAAGAACCATAACTCTGGATTGCATTTTGGCACAGTTATGGCCCTTTTTGGACTTAGACACCCAGGTTAAACTTTGCATTTAGTTTCGTTTAAGATATCTATGCAACCACTCATTGGATGTGAATGAAACTTTACCTCTGTGTTCACCATCATCAATGGAACACACAGAGACTAGAACCATAACTCTGGGTTGCATTTTGGCACAGTTATGGCCCTTTTTCGACCTTATTTTCAGGTTAAAGTTTTTTATCAGGTAAGATATCTATGCAACCACTCATTGGATATGAATGAAACTTTGCATGTGTGTTCACCATCATCATTGAAACACAGAGAGACAAAAACCATAACTATGGGTTTCATTTTGGCACAGTTATGGCCTTTTTTTAACTTAATTTTTCAGGTTAAATTTTTTTTTCACGTAAGATATCTATGCAACCACTCATTGGATATGAATGAAACTTTGCATGTGTGTTCGCCGTCATCATTGAAACACACAGAGACAAGAACCGTAACTCTGGGTTGCATTTTGGCAGAGTTATGGCCCTTTAAACCTTAATATTTCGTCTGAAGACACCCAGGTTAAACTTTTGTGTTTAGATGCTTTATGTTTTGGTGTTTGCCTCCAGTCTCAATATTTGCATTGGTGGTGAGTTTTGTCCCATTGGTGAGCTTTGTTGTCTTCTGACAACTCTTGTTTTATAATTCTAATTATTTATTGGGTTTTCTTATTATCATTATTTATTGGGTTTTCTGATTCTAATTATTTATAGGGTTTTCTTATTCTAATTATTTATTGGGTTTTATGATTCTCATTATTTTTTGGGTTTTCTGATTCTAATTATTTATTGGGTTTACTATTTTTCATTATCATCAACTTGGCCCTAGAGTATTTACAAAATAATTTTACCCCAACACCAAATATACATTCTAAAAATCTATGCTCACAGTCAAATAATTCTCTATATGTACCAAAACCAAAGTTAGAAACATATCATAAAACTCTTATAATATATCCTGGATCCAAAATCTGGAATAAAAATGCTTTATCGGTTCAAGAATTTAAGAGATATTATATAACAGTCCCCTGTCACAACAAAGATAAATTTTCATTGTCTTACAAAACATTAAACTTGTATCCTCATTGCAGTCAGTTGGTTCTTAAATCATTGAATGTAACATTGACTGTCTAAATATATTTTGTAGTGAACTCATCATTTTCGAGTGTAAATTTAACATTATAATACTATTATGCCCTTCCTTTGATATATATTATTTAGTTAGTTAAATAAACAATGAATATTCATTGTCAATTGAAATATACATTATAAATTGAAGATGTCAACAAAAATAATTCACTTTGTTGTTAATAAGTTAACAAATTATATTGATTCTGTTGTTTAACTTTGTTGTATATATTTTGTTATTACCTTGTTACCATGTATAATTATAATAAAGGACCACAGGGAAGATTGGGGATTGTTTCAACTGTGTTTCCTCTTTAAATAAAGACTTTATTATTATAATTATTATTATTATTATTATTATGTATTGGGTCTTATGATTCTAATTATTTATTTGGTTTACTGATTCTAATTATTTATTGGGTTTTCTAATTCTCATTATTTATTGGGTTTTATGATTCTAATTATTAATTTGGTTTTATGATTCTAATTATTTATGATTCTAATTATTTATGATTCTGATCATTTACGATTCTAATTATTTATTGGGTTTTATGATTCTTAATTATTTATTATTTTAATTATTTATTAGGTTTTCCGATTCTCATTATTCATTGGGTTTTCTGACTCTAATTATTTATTGGGTTTTATGATTCTAATTATTTATGGGGTTTTTTGATTCTCATTATTCATTGGGTTTTATGATTCTCATTATTCATTGGGTTTTATGATTCTCATTATTCATTGGGTTTTATGATTCTCATTATTTATAAGTTTTCCCTTGATGTGCTTCGTCATGCCACATCATATAAATTGAAAAAGATGTGGATAAAATAAATTGATTTGTTTGTTAAAATGTTAACTTTGATATAACACAGAACTGTTGCTGGATACATGCAAAACTATAAATGTTTATATGCTGGGTTTCCCCCCCAGAGTCATAACGCTTGTCACATGCGACATCCCTTCAAAAGATTTGGTTGATTAGCGATATCCCTTCAAAAGATTTGGTTGATTAGCGACATCCCTTAAGTGGTCCAACATTTGAAGTGAAGTCTGTATAGTATGTATAATGCAATCAATCAGAAAGAAACATTTAATAAAGTGTGTCGCGACCATTTCTCAGATCAAGACAACTAGAAATAGATCACAGTGTATAGTAAGACTTTATCCAAGTAAGCAAAACAATGAAATCATTTTCTCAGCATCTTATTTCACTAAGCTAGAAAAT
Organism: Panopea generosa; assembly: GCA_029582155.1. NCBI lineage: Eukaryota > Metazoa > Mollusca > Bivalvia > Adapedonta > Hiatellidae > Panopea > Panopea generosa. Next base: position 67,412,800 of record CM055903.1, on the reverse strand, counting down.
AATCCCCACTTAAAATGGTTTATTTTTTTACATAAATTGAGAAAAAAATGGAGAAAAACACCTGTATGTTGCCTACCGGATGTTAACAACTTTGAGAAACCCGGTCTAAAAGTCGGCACCTTCAAAAGTTGGATCCTTAAAAATTGGTGCATCGGTTGTAGCAGTCCCGTTTATTAGGAATGTTTAAGACTTAACTATTAATGTTTTCTTTTATAAAATTTATATATATTTGGAAATACACTGACACCTAATGAAAATTACAGAATCAAAGATTAAAAATGCTAACTTCTCAATTGTATTAACTTTGAAATATGACAAGTTTTCCATTTATAAACACTCCTTTACTATATTTTTATGGCAATAATATTCTAATATAGGATAGAAACATATATATGAAATGCACATTAATGGATAGTTTGATACCCCGAGTTTATCAGCATCTTATTTTAACAAATAAAATCCCCACTCAAAACGGTTTAAATTTTTAACATATATTAAAGCATTTTGTTCATTGGAAATACCCGGATGTGGTGACGGTCAAAATTTGGTTACTGTGGTCCCATTTATGCAGGATATTTAGGGGACAGGGGAAAAGAAATTTTTAAGAATAATCTATCTGTGTTTATTTTTATTAAATTGGTATTCATTTGGAAATACCGTGTATATTGAATCAAACATTAACCCTTTACTCCATAGATACGCATTTTCCCGCACCAATCACAGAAAGCCTTTGAAAACAGTGCACTGTTTTCCACTCTGTCAGTTAATATAAATTGCTGATATGTGGTGAATTAATGCTTTCAATATTAGAGGTGTCCAAAGGTGTTTATATGAAGTAAAGGGTTAAAACACATCATAAATTGTAACTTTCAAATATGACTAGTCATCAAGGACTTGTATAGAATAGGATAGGAAACTTTTATTGGATAGGAAACTTGCATCGTCAGATTAAATGTTGATGAAATAGCATACAAAGGATTAATTATTTGGCAAGATATTAAAGCTTGAAGGAAAATGTATCATAGTTAATTTGTCGTTATGTTAGCTGCAGTATAGATATTTTGAAATCAAAAGTGTTTTAGCAATTTTAAACACAAATTTCTGGGAATGGTATTGTTTTGATGAGAATATCTCTCTGCAATGCAAGAATTTTGAATTTGAATTTTGAATAGAAGTTAGATAATTGAAAACGAGATATTGGGAGATTTTGTGTAAATACACAAGCGTTCACAAAATCTTAATCAGTTGCCTTTCCTTCTATATATAATTCCTGTTAGTCATCCATTAAAAACTTTAAATTTCTTTGTATTCATTTTATTGCAGCAATATTCTTAATAGAAACACATACTTAAAAACACACAATTCATGAATGTCAAACTTAAAAAAAATCAAAAAAGGAGGGTACACCCCTCCCATACCCACCCGTCCCATTTTTAGCAACATGCCTTCAAAAATTCCTGGGGGGGGGGGACCCTGATATGGATAAATCTTGAGTTATTTATTCCTGGAGCCCAGCTAGAATTGTTTATGGAGTACTACAAAAATAAATTGTAGGTGAAAATGAAAAAGAAATTGCAGAAATTCGAACCGGAAGAACTGGAATAGCCCGAGTGACAACCCAGAGCTTGCAGAATTTGCCATAAACCATACTAAAAACTGTTTGTAATTAAGTTTATAAACATACCTGTAAACATATGCTCATATAAGGGTTAGCTGACTTAGACTTACTCAATAAATTGATATGAAATTTTTTTTCTTTGTCAAAGGTGCATTTTTAACTACTTTGTTATTTGGAAAAAGGTGATTTAGCATATCTTTTGACTTGCTAGTGTGAATTTAACATGTCTGTATGGCCTTGAGTTGTGTACTCTCAAATCCCCACCTCCCTATTAAAGGCCCGCGCCTATTTTTATGGAAAATAAAATGATTTGACACTGGAAGTTGGCATAACATATTTATTTCAAGTCTGGTTTAAATATTTCAAAGTTGACTAAATGTCTAATTACTGCCATTTTTTTGTTGTTTTACAAACATTTCATACAAACTTTAAACTAATTTCTCTTGCCCAACAGGCCATCACATTAATTTTTTATTTCACTTGTCCAATTGGACAAGTATTTCTAAAATCTGCTTGCCTAGACCAAAAATAACTTGTCCTTACTTTAATCTAGAATTATGGTACTAGTCCTATGGATATAAAATTAAGAATAACAATATAAACTGTTAAAAAGCAGTGGATGTGTAAAAAAGAGATGCTGTGTTTAATTTCTAATTTTTCACTTGTCCAGTCGGGCTAGCAGCCATATATTTTACTTGTCCGAACTCCTGATTCATTTGTCCCGGACAGCCAGGTGAGCTTTATTGTAACGCCCTGCCCAAATAAATTCCACTTTTTTGCAGAATGCATCGCCCCAGGAGGAATTATTCGGGGGTATACGGTATATGAATTTTATGTCTACTAATTAGTGAATGGGTTTGATTAATTGCTATTATTGAAAATTATCCAAAAGATGAAATTCTAGCTGTGATTTTTATATTTTCAGCATACGTTCAACAATGAGTCCAAGTATGCGATGGCACTTGCCTGGGCAGGAACAAATGATGGGGTGAGTATGTTTGGTTAATTTCAGTTGCCCATGGTACATTTATACTCATCATTCTGAGGCATGACACTTAACTGTCTCATACACTGACACCGGCAGAAAGCACCTCTGACCATCAGTCCAGGAGTTTGGAGTATCAATCCTAGCCTAGTCACAGTCTTCATAATGGTATATATGGCATTGTGACTCATTGCCATTCATCTCTCACTGCTGATTCCAGTGGGAAAGTTGGCTATTAGTTATTTGAGGAGATAAGTGTGCTGGAGTACTGATTAATTTTCCAGGATCCCAAGAAAGAATGGTTTGGTTAACTAAATGTCTTGGGCCTTGATGGCAAAAAATGGACTAAATATTTAAATAAAGGAAGATTGTTAAAAAGCTACAATAAATTTCATATAATTTATCCACTAATAAAAAGTAACTACCCTAGAAAAATCTATTTTATAAATAACCATGGAAAAAAGTGCTTTAAATGTCTCAAAAAACAAAATTATTTTAAAATTAGATAAAGAGGATCTCATTATCATTAATACATACGGTAAATAACATCCGAATAGTTTGGTATGTCAACATCACCAAAACGTGACATAATCAATATTTATATTGGAGTGAAAAACAAAATCCCTATATTAAAAATGGACAACACTTTATTACCTTTATATCGTCATTCGGACACTTTCTATGATGAAATAAATTGTATTACGTGTAAACCTGTATAAAGGATCATATTGAAACCAAAATGTAATTGCGTGACAAAATATTTTGCAATTTTATGTGGGAAATCTTTTTTAGTCTACCCTAGGCCCATAGCCCAAGTTAGGAAATCCCTTTTCAGTAAAATATTTTGGCATGTTTAAATAGATATCCTTTTGCCAGTGCGGGATCAGTAAGTATATATAGGGATGCTGTATGGGAAATAAATGTTTTTAGCCAATTTAATATTTTTGAAAAATCCCGATATATTCCCTTTAAGACAAGTGATTGCTGTATAGAGGTGACCACTAACACAGGTTTGACTGTATAACCTGTAATGTGTTTAAAATGGTACTAAACTCCTTTGCTCCATAAGCATTTTCTTCGACTCTTCCAAATTGAAAGCATTAATTCACCAGGTATTAGCAAAGGGTGAATTATGTTTATATTAACTGACAGAGTGGAAAACAGTGCAGGAAGTGTTCAGATTGCTCGTAATGAGCAATCTGAACACTTCCTGCACTGTTTTCAAAGGCCTTCTGTGATTGGTGCGTGAAAACGCGTATCTATGGAGCTAAGGGTTAAACTACCCAGCAGAATCAGGGCGTCAAGGAATGACATAACCGAGTATTTAGCTTTTAAATAATATTGTTAGTCAGTACTCATAACTTGTTGTATTCCTCATATAGGGTATTCCATCCCAATTTTTCATATGGTTTCACTGTCATTTGAGAGTGGTATTAGTGTAGGATTTACTTAGTGCCCTACAGTGTTGACCCTGAACAGACGTTGAGTTGAAATAGTGGTGTATAACCATCATGATTTTGTAAAATGTTGTAAATAGCATAAAAGATATAGCAGGTAATCTGATACCATCACCATACTACATTAAACATAGCTTTTTATTGTGTAATATAAATAATAAGAGACTGGAGAATGTAGGGCAATAATAACTCTCTGTCTTTCACACTTGTTTGGAGAAAAAATTTAAGACAGAAAACCTAGATTCTTGTGTTGTGCAGATTAGATTTTGCTCAGCAAAATGTCATTTTTAATTATGCCTGTGGTGAGAAATTGGCACGGATAGATTGCTTCACTTTACTAAACATTCATTTTAATGAGTGTGAATAATGGTCAGGCAGTTAAAATCAATAGTAAGACAATCAGCTGTATACAACATCCATGCCCCGATATTTCCACCGTCAGGGACAAGAATAGTTGGAAAATAAGTCAGTACCTGTCAATTGGGAAACTCAGACAATTTCATCAGTAGAGTACAATTGATTTCTAGTTTGTACCAGTTGTTAAATGTCAATAATTTGTTACATAAAACCTTTCATAAATTAATTAATCTTTTAATGATTAATGTTTCCTAAATCACTCTGTAGCTTGCATGAAGAATTGATAAGATCAGTTTTTAAGTATCATTGTGTTGCCTCTCATGACATGCAAGAGTGGCAGGAAGACTTTCTTGCAATTATGTACACCTGTAGCCCTTTGCAATCACATACTGTTGAGGCTTGTTTATAACTTGACCATAATAATAAACATAATAAAGAATATAAAATAGATATGATGCCAATTTGGAGGAATATTAATCCCCTTCATATAATCCTGATGGATCATCCATGACCGATTAGTGTAAGGCACCATCTCAAGATCGCTTACCTCTCACCACTAAGTTCATAGGTTTGAGTCCCACTTGCTCCAAAAACTTTAAATGTGAGAAGGTTTGCCAGTTACTTGCGAAAGGTGGTTCGACTCAGATTTATTCTGAGGTCTTCCTAGCTCCACCAATAAAACTGGAGATGCCATACATAACATGATTCACAGATAATCTTGGCTATACCTACAAAAGAACAACGCAGTAGTTGGTATCTGTCAGTAAGCTAGTCAATTTAAGAATTGAAACCACAGGCATGTATGCAGCTGCACGTGTCAGTCTTTTATGGGGTTAATAACTTTGTTAGTTTAATGTATCGAATGGGTATGTTAAGCAGGTAATCGTATAGGTTTCTCCGTGGCCTAGAGGTTTAAGGGGCTATTGTCTTATGGTTACTTACCTCTCACCGTTGAGGTCATAGGTTCGAGCCAAGAAGGTTGGAAAAATGACTAGAGGAAGGATGGTGTTTCTACTCCGATTCATTAAGAGGATTCCGCCAGCAATAGAACTGGATGCTTCATATATGTCCTGTCACATGTTGAAAGTAATGTTAAAACCCCATAAAAAGAAATGGTAATCCTGTGTTTAGTAAGAAATTAGGAATGTAAATAAATTGTAGAGAATAGGGTTATGAATAGAAGGTTTTGATAGAGATGTACAGTACCATACAAACTTAGATCTCAAATTGTTTTTTTAAATGGATCCAGTCCAAAGAATTTTAGATTGTAGGAGTTTACAGTATTCATCTCATTTGCCACTGAGGTTGCCATCTTAAAGTCACCATTCTATACATTTGTTTGTTAAACAGCTATTTCTCCTTGATTTTTTATCTTGACCACAAATGTCCCCACCACAAGCCTTATATTTTCATGTAGCACTGCATGGTGATCCCCTAAAAGGTTTGTGGAAGCAAGGTCCCAGGAATCAAATTTAGGGGCGCCATATGCCAGAGCTTATAAGCACAATTTATGGAGAACTAAACCCCTCCCCCCCCACCTTCCCCCCTTCCTCCCCACAACTACTCTAGCAATTTGGTTCAGGTAGAGTGATTCAGGCCCTATTTGACCTCTTGTTTATCATTTCATTATTTCACCAATTAGAAGAGTGTTGATGTGTGAGAGCCAAACAATGCCAACTGCTTGCTCCTTACTCATAACAAGACCTGGGTCTACATTGTTTGTAAATACTCATTATTGATGTAAACTACATGTTACGGGATGTGTGGAGCACCTGGCCCAGTGGTAGAGCATCCGACACGGGATGTGTGGAGCACCTGGCCCAGTGGTAGAGCATCCGACACAGGATCAGAAGGTCCTGGGTTCGATCCTCCCCACACAGCTATGTGTCCTGTCCTTGAGCATGACACTTTAACTGCACAAGCTTAGTACTAATTCTACACAGGAAGACTTCTAGTGTGACTTACAATTGTAAGTTGTAATAACTCGTTTCACAATCAAAGTGAAAGAAATGAGTTTAACTAAGTTAAGGGTTTGTGGATGTAAATGTCATCATTCTCACATTATTATATTTTTAAAATTAAAAAATTCAGAAGGATTTTGTTTTAACAATAAATGTCTTAATTAAATAAAAAATAGTTTGTTGTAAACCTCCTGTTTTCTATAACATAACACTAACTATTGTAAGTTAGTTTTGTAAAAATGAAAAAGAAAACTAATATTTTCTAAATTCATTAAAACATGTTAATTTTAAAAAAAATCAGCAGGATTTTTTTTATGATAAATATTTCAAATCAAAAATAGTTTGTAGCAAGCCTTCTGTTTTCTAAAACATAACACTAACTAGTGTAAGTTAGTTTTGTAAAGCTGAGAGAAACAGATATTTACTAAATAGCTCAATTCTTCCTGTGGTTACAGCTGTCAGAGAGTGACAAGTATAGACTATCTATAGACTTGTGACTTTACACTATTGTCTGTTTATACAACCTCTCAAGATTTTATCAATACTTTCATATTAAGTGGTGAATCATTTTTGAATCCTGTATTTCATGTGATAACACACTGACTGTTGTTCAATAATGTTTTATCTCCTTAGTTCCTGATACTAGAATGGTACTTGAATGTTGTATAATGTACATGTTTTAAATGTTTACATTGTACATCCTGATGGTTCAGTAGTGTGCCTAAACTATAAATGTTGATAAGCTCATTCACTGAATGTCATCAATACCGTCTTCCTTCCTGTTGATGTCACATTTCTGTTTTGTGTTGCCATGACATTAACCCCCTTTAATTCATTCTCATCTTAAAGCCATTATAAATTAATTGCTAGATTATCATCCAAATTTTTCTTAAAAAGGGGATGGTGGTGGGGTGAGGATTTTTTGTTTGTTTTTAATTTGTTTTGTTTTTTGTGTGTTTTTTTTATAAAAATAAAAAGGTTTGGGCAGCATGAAAATAAGGGGTTGGCGGGATGATAATCTAGCAATTAATTAATTATGGCCTTAATGTTATTTATGTCTTAAAAAAATACAATTATTTTTAAATGTCTTTAATATTATTAATATAGGAATACTTCAAGTGTGATTTGTCTAAGGTGTAAGAACTTGTTTCACAAATGACGTAAAATAAATAAGTTTAATTTTTTTTTTTCATAATAAAACATGATTAATTTGGTATTTAGAGACAAAAAACATTATTTTAACCAGAGAGGTGAAGCTGAAGTGCATTCCCGATTCTAAAAATAACTAATACACAAATACTGCTTGATGGTTGTCACCTCATCATTCAGATATTTTATAAGATGAAACAAATTCAGGCCATCATAAATTAATTGCTAGATTATCATCCAAATTTTTCTTGAAAAGATGGAGGGCAGGAGGATTTTTTTTTAAAATTTTTGTTGTTGTTTTTATAAAAAATATTTTTTTCTTTTAAAAGAAAAGGGTGGCGTGAAAATTAGAGGACGGGTGGGGATGATAATCTAGCAATTAATTTATTATGGCCTTAAAAATTTAAAATCACTATGACGGAACAATTTGAAATCAAAATGAAATCATGATAATTATATTCTTTGATATGGTGCAACCATTATATTTTACCATTATGATTATATTTTTCAGTTTTTAGCTGGAAATCTTTTGTAACCTAGGTGTGCATGCCAAGTTAGGAAATCCCTTTTCAATAATTTCTTCCACAAATGATACTGAATGCCATACTTAACATGTAATGTGTTGACCTTTATATATATATATATATATATATATATAAACTAGTGACCTTTGTTGATTCTTTGTTTAAGGGTTGTATCAAGATTTTTAAAAAATTTAAAACAGGCTAAAAACATTTTCTTTTTCAATATGCCATGCCCATATACATGTATACTCATTGACTTCATATTGCCAAAAGGATATTTATTTAAACATGCGAGAATATTATATTAAAAAGGTATTTCCTAACTTGGGCTAGTACGTGGTTAGGAATACTAAAATAGATTTCCTACTTAAAGTTAAAACTTATTTTCTGACGTATTACATGGGTCACATGATTTCATTTTGATACATTTGATGCAGTTTGATACATTATGTAGGTTTACACATTGTAAATTTTGTTTCGTGTTAGAATGATGTGAAGGTCCTCAAGCAGTGCTGTCTATTTTTAGAATGGGAATTTCGCCACTTTGATTAAAATATTGATTTTGTCACGTTTTGATTAATTTGATATACCAAACCATTCAGACTTTAATTATTTATGATAATGCTATTGCTTTTTACCCATTTTAAAATGATTCTTTTTTAGATATTCGTATTTACCTGATACAACTTTAAGATGTCAAGGTAATGATCAGTGACATTTATATTTTCAGACTCTTATAATAGTGACGAGTGATGATGTTGGGGGCACAACAGTAAAATCATCAGTCTATATAAGGTAAACAGTCCCCCCCCCCCCTACTATTCACAGGTGTCAACCTGATATCTTACCAGTGAGGTTACACTAAGGGTGGTCTAAGTGCCAAAAAAAATACCCATTGTTTACAAACCACCATCAAATTTATTGTCTTGATAAAGGTAAATGGGCTTAAAATTAAATAAGAAACAGTTAATGCAATTATATTATTGTATAAACATTTACATGTAAATGTATATGAAAATATACATCATATTCACATGGATTTAATATTGCAAGGAATTGGTGCAAAACCAGTCTTCACTCATTGTCAAAAAGAAAGTAGATGGACGTGTCTGGCACCGAGCCCTCGAAATTTTTTGTTTTTTATTTTCAGTAAAGACTTCGGTAAAAATTTTGTGGATCTCACTGAGCAGAAAAATATTGCCATACCCATTAAAAAACACAATGGACTACAACGCAACCCACATGATCCTAAAAAGGTATTCTTATTGTCTTTTTCATTTTAAATAATGCCATATCTATCACACTATATTTAGCAGTCACTGTGGATATCTACATGTCTATATATCAATCTATATGGGGTAGTTATTATGAATATGAAATTTTATAAAAAATGTGGTTACGATGGATATCAGTCTGTGTTAAGCAGTTACTATGGATATCAGTGTGTTTAGCAGTTACCATGTATATCAGTATATGTTTAGCAGTTACCATAGATATCAGTCTGTATTTAGCATTTACCATGGATATCAGTCTGTGTTTAGCATTTACCATGGATATCAGTATGCAGTAAGCAGTTACCATATATATCAGTCTGTGGTTAGCATTTACCATGGATATCAGTCTGGGTTAATCAGTTTCCATGGATATCAGTGTGTTTAGCAGTTATCATGTATATTAGTCTGTATTAAGCAGTGACCATGAATATCAATCTGTATTTAGCAGTTACTATGGATACCAGTCTGTACTTAGCAGTTACCATGGAAATCTGTTTGTGTTAAGCAGTTATCATGTATATCAGTCTTTGGTTAGAATTTACCATGAATATCAGTCTGTGTTGATCATTTACAATGGATATTAGTCTTTGGAAAGCAGTTACCATGTATATCAGTATGCGTTACGCATTTACCATGGATATCAGTCTGTGTTTAGCATTTACCATGGATAACAGTATGCAGTAAGCAGTTACTATGGATATCAGTCTGTGTTTAGCATTTACCATTGAAATCAGTCTGTGGTTAGCAGTTATCATGGATATCAGTCTGTGTTTAACATTTACCATGGATATCATTCTGTGTTTAGCATTTACCATGGATATCAGTCTGTGGTAAGCAGTTGCCATGGATATCAATCTGTGTTTAGCATTTACCATGGATATCAGTCTGTAGTAAGCAGTTATCATGGATATCAGTCTGTGTTTAGCAGTTACCATTGATGTCAGTCTGTGTTTAGCATTTATCATGGTAGCAGTTACCATTGATGTCAGTCTGTGTTTAGCATTTATCATGGATATCAGTCTGTGTTTAGCATTTACCATGGACATCAGTGCGTTTAGCAGTTACCATGGATATCAGTCTGTGTTTAGCAGTTACCATGGATATCAGTCTGTGTTAAGCATTAACCATGGATATCAGTCTTCGGTAAGCAGTTATGAATATCAGTTTGTGTTTAGCATTTACCATGGATATCAGTCTGTTAATCATTTACCATGGATATCAGTCTGTGTTTAGCATTTACCATGGATATTAGTCTGTGTTAAGCAGTTACCATGGATATCAATCTGTATTAAGCAGTCACCATGGATATCAACATGTATCAAGTAGTGACTATGGATATCAAACTTTATTTAGCGTTCACCATTGATAATAATTTATATTTAGCATTCACCATGGACATCAGTTTGTTATATTTAGCAATCACCATGGCTATAAATCTGTACTTAGCAGTCACCATGGATTTCTATCTGTATTTAGAAGTCATCCTTGATAATCTGTAATTAGCAGCTGTCTGCTCTAAAAGGTCAATTTTTTTCTCGTCTCTTTGCTTTGAAAATTTAATGTATATAATAAATCATGGTGTATCTTAAAGGATTATTTGTGTAAGGATCTTCTATGACTAACTGGTCCAAGTCTGTGTTTCCAGTTAACTTGTCCTTCACTGTTGGTGTCCGTGTGTGGAAAGGGGGGGGGGGGGTATCCTGCTCATCTGTTTAAATATTTAAAGTTAGAAAAATGGTCTTTTGTGGCCATGTAATCTAAAGCACTGTCATCTATCGACCCCTTGCCTCTCACCACTGCGGATCTCAATCTAAAAACCTAATTTTTGAAAGATTGCGATAATTCCCTCTGAGGTCTCCATCTACCAGTAAAACAGGGTATGCTATATAATTATATGACCTGTTGTATGTTGGTAATGGTGTAAATTATTCAATAATAATTAAGACAAACATGAGTAATTGTATATACAATTAGTGTATTGCATTTTATGTATACTGTAATTGTATTGTATTTCAATCGCAAATACACCAATATTATTATGATTCTGAAACTGCATGTACATCGTGTTATTGAATGTTATAACTACATGTAATTGAATGTTAAAACTACATGTAATTGAATGTTATAGCTACATGTAATTGAATGTTATAACTACATGTAACTGAATGTTAAAACTACATGTAATTGAATGTTAAAAATGATTTTGAAACTATTTGTAATTGAATGTTAAATTGAATGTTAAAACTACATGTATTGGATGTTAAATGATTTTGAAACTATTTGTAATTGAATGTAAAAACTACATGTGATTGAATGTAAAAAAAATTTTGAAACTCTTTGTAATTGTATGTTAAGATTATATGTAACTGGATGTAAAAATTACATGTAATTTAATGTAAAAATTACATATTTATGATTGAACGTTAGGCCTGTTAGATTGGAAACTTTTGCTTGGAGAGCAGGAATTATACAAACACAAAAGCGCTTGAAATTATTATTATAATTTTATTTCTGGTTCCAGGTCTATCTGATAACTGACAGTACCAGCATGTACATAACGGAGGATGGGGGCGACAATTTTACCCTCTTTACAAATCTGCCCATGCGGATTGAGGGAGAACTTATTTTTCATAGCAATAAAGATTATAATCGATACATAATGGCAAAAAGTTCAATCAAGGTATGTAAAAGTCATCATTTTAGAGTTTTAAGCTGACAAAACAAATTTACAGATTTTTAGCTCACCTGAGTCGAAGGCTCACAGGTGAGCATTTGTGATCGCCTGGTTTCCGTCGTCCATTGTTAACTTTTAGCTTCTAACAACTTCTCCTCTGAAACCACTGTGCCAATTTTGATAAAACTCCTCTACCAAGTTTGTTGTGACTCTTGATTTGTTGTTTTGGTGACTCTTAAAGCTAAAGTAAAAACTTAAAAAATCTTCTTGTCAGAAACCACTGAGCCAATTTTTATATAACTTCACAGAAATGTTCCTTGGGTGATCCTCTACCAAGTTTGTTCAAGCCATCTTGATTTGTCAAAAAACATGGCCGCAAAGGGGGGCGGGGCAAGTTTAATAAGTATATGTGTAAAAAAAATTCTTGTCAGAAACTACAGGCTCGATTTTAAAATAATTTCACAGAAATGTTCCTTGGAGGACCCTTCATCAAGTTTGCTCAAACCGTAATGATTTGTCAAAAAACCTGGTGGCCAGGGGGTAGGGTTAGTTTACTATATAAGCTATAGTAAAAATTTAAAAAATCTTCTTGTCAGAAACCAATGGGCCAATTTTGATGTAATTTCACTGACATTTACCATAGGTGAACCTCTACCAAGTTTGAACTCTTCTACGCATCTGTTACATCTTCAAAACAAATCAAAATTCTAACTACTTGCCCATCTCATTTTTTCTGGAATTTTGAGTGTACATGTAATTTATAATCTACTTAAGTTGGTTGACTCAAGGTCAGTCAGGTGAGCAATATAGGGTCATCTTGGCCCTCTTGTTTTTTATACAAATTGATATTGCGTTTGGAAGGTTCATTATTCTAACACCCTTCAGAAATTTCCTGTGATTTCATTGGTTGGTGCTCTAAGATTTGCGGTTATTAAAAACTGCATATACTGTTGGTAAAATCACCTCGTTTTCGCGTTCTATGTATTACTATGTCATTTGTTTACAACATACCCGAAAATAATGTAAACAGAAGTTTTAAAAAACATTGTTGATTTTAATTATTATTTATTTGTAAATAATAAAAATATAGAGATATATATTGAATATTTCTATCAGTTAGCCCACCATTGCTGATATAGGTCATTTGGCTAAATGGTTAGTTCAATTTAAATGCTAGTAACTCCAGTAACTTGGTTCAGCAAGCGAATTTTAATGATAAAACATATGAGTAAGTATACTGAAATTTTGAAATTTGCGACTGTATATGAGGTTTTTAATGATCACAAATTTGTTTTAAAGACTCCACCTTCAGGGCTGCCATTAAAGAAAATTAGCAACCATTAAAAACCTCATACACAGTTGCAAATTTCAAAATCACAGTATACTTAACCCTATTCTGTACCATATCTAATCCTTATCTAATATTTTCTGGTGTTAAGAATTAAGAAAAATGTAGGTTTCTCTTAATTACTGATGTTTAACTGTGGTTGGGAAGCGAAGGGGCTATGAGCCATAGTCCCATTTTTGTCAAACATGTCCCATTGACACTGGGGAAAATATTAAAATGATTATTACGAAATCGCCCATTGAAAAAAATTTTGATGAAACTTTATTCAGTTTTCAACATTTTATTCAGTTGTCAGCATTTCATTCAGTTGTCAACATTTTGTTCAGTTGTCAACATTTTATTCAGTTGTCCATATTAACTCAGTTGTCAACATTTTACTCAGTTGTCAACATTTTATTCAGTTGTCAATATTTTATTCAGTTGTCAACATTTTACTCAGTTACCAATATTTTATTCAGTTGTCACCATTTTATTTTGTTGTCAACATTTTATTCAATTGTCAATATTTTACTCAATTGTCAACATTTTATTCAGTTGTCAACATTTTATTCATGTGTCCATATTTATATAGTTGTCAACATTTTACTCAGTTGTCAACATTTTATTCAAGTGTCAGCATTTTATTCAATTGTCAGTATTTTTTCAGTTGTCAACATTTTACTCAGTTACCAATATTTTATTCAGTTTTCATGATTTTATTCAGTTGTCAACATTTTATTCAATTGTCAACATTTTATTCAGTTGTCAACATTTTATTCAGTTATCAACATTTTACTCAGTTTTCAACATTTTATTCAGTTGTTAATATTTTATTCAGTTGTCAACATTTTATCCATGTTTCCATATTTACTCAGTTGTCAACATTTTACTGAGTTGTCAACATTTTATTCAAGTGTCAACATTTTATTCAATTGTCAACATTTTCATGCTCCCTAAAAGGCGGGAAGCATAATTATAGTTGCCGTTTAATGCGTCAGTGCATCCCCAAGTTCTTGTCTAGGCTATTTCTCTACAACCTCTGGTTGGAATTTTATGAAACTTGCTAGGATGCATCATTACCAAGTGCAGATGCAAATATTGTCTTTGTGTTTTGGTTCAATGATTTTTCACATAGTTATGGCCCTTTAATTCTGTCTGTGACCAAATTGTTCATCCGCGCTATTTCTCTACAGCCCCATGTTGGAATTTTATAGAACTTGCTAGGATGCATCACTACCAAGTGGCAATGCGCATATTGTCATTGTGTTCTGGTTTGATGAGTTTTCATGTGGAGTGATTGCCCTTTAATTGAGTCTGTGACCATATTTTTGTCCCCGCTATTTCTCTACAACCTCAAGTTGGAATTTTATGAAACTTTCTAGGATGCGTCATTACCAAGTGCAGATATGCATATTGTCTTTGTGTTTTGGTTCGATGATTTTTCACAGAATTATGACCCTTTGATTCTGTCTGTGACCAAATTCTTGTCCACGCTATTTCTCTACAACCCCATGTTGGAATTTTATGAAACTTGCTATGATGCATCATAATGACCTATTTTAAAGTATGTTTACAATGTATTATATCACGAAATAAAAAATAATGTACTGACTTCTCTTAAGAACTCTCACAGTTACTGCCCCTGTTCAATATCGTTACCATATGTTACAGACTCAAACACTCACTTTGGGGAGCATCCATCAGTTCCACTGATATTTTCTTGTATTCAGTTGACAACATTTTACTCAGTTATCAACATTTTACTCAGTTGTCAACATTTTATTCAATTGTCAACAATTTATTCAGTTGTCATCTTTTTATTCAGTTGTCAACATTTAATTCAGTTGTTAACATTTTTATTCAGTTGTCAACATTTTATTCAGTTGTAAACATTTTATTCAGTTATCAACATTTTACTCTATTGTAAACATTTATTCAGTTGTTAACATTTTACTCAGTTATCATCATTTTACTCAATTGTCAACATTTATTCAGTTGTCAACATTTTACTCAGTTATCAACATTTTACTCAATTGTCAACATTTATTCAGTTGTCAACATTTATTCAGTTGTCAACATTTTATTCAGTTGTCATCTTTTTATTCAGTTGTCAACATTTTATTCAGTTTAATTGTATGTTGTTACACTGAAAAAAATTCATATTCATTTGATCCTTTTCAAACATATTGTTAAACGGTACTGGTAAACCTTCCAGAAAGAGTGGCTAGGTTAGTTAATCGTCTGTCCACCCTCGATGGCATGAAACTTATGCTAAATATTTAAACAACAAAATCTTAAATAATTGTTTTAATCATCAATTGTGTGATAATTCAAAACTAAGGCAATGATGATGAATATGTCTGATTTACTTACATGTAAGGTTGTATAGGGCCCGCAATTTTATTTGTTTAACTTGTACCTTGATTGTGAAACAAGTTACAACAACTGAGACAAATCACACTCAAAGTCTTCCTGCATGTGCAGATAAAGTATCTTGCTCAAGAACACCACACAAAGCCATTATGAAGGATCAAACCGGTGGCCCCCGATCCTGGGTCTAGTGCTCTACCACTGGAACACACGCTCCACACAACTTCATGTGATGTCATGATTTATGAGACCATAATAAATAAATTCTTACAATTCTATCGATCATGGTAAACTAGATATCTTAGGTTGAAATTTGGATTTTCAAGCTCAAGTGTAAGAATATTTTCAAGAATGGTTGGTGAATACGACCCCTGGAGTATCATTGCTTTATTATCTCAACATGTTCCACTATTCTTCCATTTGAAGGATCTGTTTATCACCTACGACAACGGCAGAAATTGGAAGAAGATTCAGAGTAAGGTGGACCATGTATTCTGGGGTGTTCTACCGGACCCCGCTATTGAAAAGCCGGTCAATCCGGACAATGCAAAAACAATTTACCTCACCACAGGAGGAGCAGAAACCATTGACCCAATATTTCAACATTGTAAGTTTAATTTTGATCAATATTTTGCTCACAATCTGGAAACACTTCCAAGTTTTTTTTATTTATGGAGATGAAAAGTCAAAGAGTCTTTGAATTTATAAAAGCTACTACAGTAGAACTTTGTTGTCTCAAACACGGATGGTTGGAACACCATACATAGCTCAAACCACCTATCTGGACCCAGCCCAGCCGAATTCAATTTTGATGTATAAATTATACATGTACATGTACGGACAGTACGGTATAATGTTGAACAATACTTGGCTGGAACAACCCTTAACTCGAACTATTTTGTCCATTCCTGTTGGAGTCGAACTGTCAAAGTTCTACTGTATTTAAGAATGAATAAAGAGAATGGAAGGTTTGTAAAATATACAAAAATTGTATATTTATATTTAGAGAATGAGGGAATGATCTATGACATTGTCATGTCGGCTCAGAAGTGTTATTGTTGTATTTTTACTATTATTTGGTCCCCTACAGGTTTCAGGTGGAAGGGACTTTAGATTTACCCTCCATCTGTGTGTCGTCTGTGCTCCTGTCTTCCAAGGCCTGTCTGCTAATTCTTGATCTTGTGATAACTTTAAAAGTACTGAAGGTCATGAAACTGGACATGATGATAGATGACAATGACAAGATTATGCTTATTATTTAGATATTCCAGTCAGATCAATATTTTGGTTTCCATGGCAATGAAAATGTGATAAAAGTGTCTACTGATAGAGGACATTGAGAAGATAATGCATGTTTGATATTTTAGTTTTTTTTGTAGGATTTTGTTTGTCATAAGTTTGGGATACCCTTGATTTTCAAGAAAAATAATTATTTGTCCAGCAATAAAGATAGGATACAAATTCAGCAATATATGATAGACAACTTTTTAACTCATAAGTTTTCAGACACGTAAAATTACTGTAGCTATATTTGACTTTTTGCTCTTTTAAGAATTTATGGCTTATTACGGATAAATGTTTTTTTATTAGGATAGAAAACCAACAATTATTTGAAAGTATATAAGGTTATCTTCAATTAACACATTTTATCAGTAACATTAATTTATTGCTAAAAATTCAGCAGTCTGCTGTTGACTGCATGTGTCATTGAAACTTGGCAGATACCTAGATTACATGCTCAATAAAATCGAACTATTACATGTATCATTGAAACATATGTTAAAAAGGTAACAAATAAGTATTTCTTTTTCAAAAAAATGATTATACATAACACTTTTATTTACATTGACAGTTTTCAACATGGGTTCTTTGACCACTTACACACTCCGTAAGTCGACAGATGGTGGGGAGACGTGGAACGTTTTACTGAACAATGTTGTTTCATTCGAAAGAAAGGGGAAATTTTTGTATGCTTCAATCATCAAAGATGGGGTTGATGCTGTAAGTATGTCTGTATCTTACAAGGATTTACAAAGCTCTCTATGATGTTAGAAAGTTAAAAAAACAAAAGATATAATCATAAAACCAACTTGTTCCAAGAATGGTGTTTGTTAAACAATTCATTACTGTCTTAAGCAGCCAGTTGAGGGAAGGAGTAAATGTGGCCTTTTAAGACCGGTTGTTGTTTAATGTAGGTTAATTTGCTCTAAAAGCATATAAATGGGAAATAACAAATGTGGCTGCTTAATAGAGGTGGCCATTTATACAGGTTTGACTGTATATCCAAATGTAATTATGCAGCTTATTAATATATATATAATATAATCGTATATCAAGGTCTGAAGGTCATGTGACACAAACTATGTTACAATTTAAAAGCGGGGAATCTATTTTAGTCTAACCTAGACTCGTAGCCAAGGTTAGGATATTCCTTTTCATTATATTATATGGTATGTTTAAATAGATATCCTTTTATCAAAATGGGGTCAGTGAGTGTATGTGGGCATGATATATTGAAAAAATGCATTTAGCCAATTCAAATTTTTTAAAAATCCTGATATATTAACTTTAAAACTACAGTAAATACCAGGGATCGGTTTCACAACTTAACATCTCAAACTGAGAATTTTCTCAGCTAAAAAATCTCAATTTCTCTAAACACATTAAGTGACCACACAAAATTGAAATCATAACAAATTTTCATAACAAATAAAAAAATCTTAATTCTTTGATGAGGGATGTCATATAAAATGGTCAATGTGAATACAATACAATACAATACAATACAATACAATACAATACAATACAATACAATACAATACAATACAATACAATACAAATCCTTTATTTCGTAAATAGAGGCCTCCGGCCCAAAATACATATCATTATTTACAAACATTTAGTAGTGTCAAAATATGAAATGAAATATGGCATACAATTTATGTGGAAATATTTTACAATATTCTTTTCTATTATAATTGTGATTCATTTCGTACCAAAATAAAATGGATGTATGCAGCTAGTTTCCTAAGTTTGAAGGTGTCATTTAGTTGTAGTAGCTGATAAAAATCTTCTAAGTTATTTTCACCGGAATACCAAGACTGTAAACATTGTAGTCTCAGATCCGCATATCTCGGACACAGAAAAAATACATGATATTCGTCTTCTATAACGTTTATATTCGTATGAATATAACAATATGTACACTTTCGGTCTTGCCTTTCAATATTTTCGTGATGACCAGTTTCTATTTTGAGCTTGTGACTAGAACATCGAAAACGGGCAAGAGATTTTTTATGTAAAAAGGGAATTTCAATACAAAGATACTTTTCTGGATTTAGTAAAGTTTTGAAGTACTTATAAGTGTCACAACGTGTGGATTCTGCAATACTACCATGCCAGTACTGGGTCATGCAATCTGATAATCGTTGTTTAAATGCTAAAATAAACATATTAATATCCCCCACTTCATGTGAAATCCAAACATACCCGAATCCATATCGAAACAATAATTTCTTGACACTTGAAGCCCAAGTTTTTCTTCCAACATCATCTAAATCTTTAAGCATTCTATAACAATGTTGTGGATATCGGTGATTTGGCATATGTATTATTTTACACCAGTACTTAATGCATTTTGTATGATAAGTAATGCACAAAGGAAGCCTTCCGCACTCGCCGAGCGCTACGCTATTATTTACAGAACTATTAACACCTTTTTTTACAAAAATCAGCCTGAACTGACTCAATTGCACTTGAATATTCGTAACCCCATATCTCTGATGCATAACATAATATAGGTTTTACCATTGAATCAAACAATTTAAATAGTTCATTATGTAAAAATCGTCCAAATGGCCTTTGATAATTTCGAATAGAATATATAGCTTTTTTGGCCTGTGTCGCAAGTTTGCTTTTGACGGAAGTCCACGACAGTTTGGGTGTCAACAGAATGCCCATGAATTTATATAACGACTTTGTTTTTATGAGATTTCCTCTGTACGACCAATGAAGTTAGAGCATTTCAAAATATGAGGAAAATCTCAAAAGTTGAAATGTTCAGTGAAAAAAAAACGCTCTTGAAGATCACTATTAAGTATTAACAGTCTTCATAGGGTGTATTCTGCATGGGGCCAATACAAAACATACTACTCAGGATTCTCCACAGGAAGGAATGCAAGCGCTGGGATCAGAGCGCGCCAACACCTTCAACACATTTTTAAGTGCTGTGTAAGACATTCATTGAAATACATTTCACTTGTAAAACTTGTATAAATCAGTTAAAGTTATCATATTCATTATGTTTTCTTTTAAGCATTAAAATGAGAAAAGATATGGAAAGAAAAACAATGATTTTGAGGAAAGTAAGCTTTTGCAAATTTTGTTTAAAGAATTCATACACTAGGGGAATACCATTTCTGACAGTCAAGTGCTGGGGTACCCCTGTGCTTAAATGGCCTGTGGAGAAGCCTGCTACTGAAAACTTTAAATTGAATCAATTACGTGCTGATGCTTTCATTTCTAAAAGTCTCTTGGAAAAGTTAGCATTGAAGATGATCATGACTACACCTGCTGCAAATCAAGAAAAGGTGCAAGTGCACATAAATCCCCCAAAACAACAGAAACTGTAACAGCAAAAAGAATGGCTGCCTCAATTTTTAATAAAATGGTTATTATAATCATAAATAAAGCAGAATACTCAATAAAAAAAACATTCCGGTGATTCTGTATCTTTTAAAACAGTCCAGTCTTCTGTCCAGTCTTGGAAGAGTAAATTCTCGTGTCTTGTTATTTCAAATTCAATAAGTTCTAACTTCTGATTAAATTTTATTTTAGTTACAATTAACCCCAAAACATTGGCGTGGGTGGACTAGTGTAAAAGCATCAGACCCAGGAATTAATGGCCATTGGTTCAATATTTACCACAACCATGTGTGGTGTCTTTGAACAAGACATTTTATGGGCATGTGCTTATTTGTCTAAGTTGTAAGAATTTACGTAAAATGAATAAGTTAAAAACTCAAATAATCAAATCTCACATTTATTTGCATGTGTTATTGTTTGTTGCAGAATATTGATGAATTAAAAAAAATTAACACTTTGTGAATATTTCAGAATGGTTGGCGACAACTGAAGATCTCATCCAATGGTGGCAGTACGTGGGAAGAAGCTCAGCTGCCCACAATAGAACATGACCGGGTAGGTGAAGTTACAATACCAGTAATGGTGAATCGCGTGATATAGAGTTAAAAATGGACTTCATATTCTGTTGTCAAGACTTTTCATTGCTGGGTTTTTATACACCTATATTTTTTGGAGGTAGATTGTAGATGTAGTGTTTAATTTTCAATCATTTCAAGTATGTTTCAGTCATGGCACATAATGTAGTTTTCTTGAAACTGTTTGAAATATAAATGCGGCCACACTTAAATACCATGCCATCCATATAATACTCCACCCAGTCACACTATACTGCCACTTTGTCAACCAGTCTAACAATTGTCCTTTAAACGCTTAGCACAGAGCAAGGGAGTGCAAGTTTTATATTAAACCCATAACTTCAAAAAAAATTCTAAATGGTTTTTGTTTAGTTCATACTAATTCATTTTAGCTTGACTGTGAAATAAGCTTAGCTCATACGAATGGCTCTCAAGTCTGCTTCTGGTTAGAACCAGAACTGAATGAACTCATGTAAAAAAAAGTTAAACCTATCGAAAAAGCAATCAGACGTGTGACTACTACTTGATTGGAATTCTAGGTAACACCAAAGTCTTGAAAAATGGTACCAGAGGCTTCATCACTTAGTGCTCAGCTATAGGATAGCTCCAAGTCTGTTTGACCCAGTTCCAGTATAATGTGACAGTGTGGTTTATCATTCCATGTGTCTGCAGCATGGTGCTTCAGCCAGTCGCACTTAGAATACTGTCTCGAGCATATAACTTAAAAAATGTTGAAAGTGAGGTGTAAACCAATTCTTACCAATACTTGTTGACTGAATGTGGATACAGAACAGAAGACTACCACTCGTACTTCATGCTTGACGTTGTCACAACCACAGATGGTGATGAACTGTATATGTAAGATTTGGAATGTGAACATGTTCTTATCCTTTAATAAGAACGTGTTTTATCAGTGTGCATTTAAAGCCTCAACTATGATATAGACCCCACAAAATGACTTTTGGGCAGGTTTTATATACATGTTATGCTATACATTATTCAAGTTGGAGAGCTCTCTTTTTAAATTTCACAGTCACCACTTCATTGTTGTATTTTTTTGTATTTTTTGGCACACTACTGGATTATTGTTTATACATCTAATTAGCAAAACAATATTTTCCAAATGTTGTTATATATGTTATATGCAATTTGGCAAATATTTGAAATTTTATGGAGGAGCATGTGGGGCTATGAACTCTACATTGTAATCAAAATACATATGGATCTCTCTATAACATAACTTCAGCAGACTCGAAGTGGTCGTTTAGTGGTGTATAATGATCACACTGAAACCTAACTGACAGGTACAGAAAACAGTTGTTGGACACGATAACTACTTATACAATTTCTCTCTGCTGGGAGTTTCAAATCAGAGAGCTATTTTCAGTTCTTCAGAGTAATGGACAAACAATAAAAACACAGTTTATATGTGAATTGTTTCTCTGTTTTCAGTTTTACAGTGTATGGATATAAAAGACACCACATCAATGTGAAATGTTTCTCTGTTTTCAGTTTTACAGTGTTATGGATATAGAAGACAACATATAGATGTGAAATGTTTCTCTGTTTTCAGTTTTACAGTGTTATGAATAAAGAAGACAACACATCAATGTGAAATATTTCTCTGTTTTCAGTTTTACAGTGTTATGGATATAGAAGACAACACATCATTGTAAAATATTTCTCTGTTTTCAGTTTTACAGTGTTGTGGATATAGAAGACAACACATTTATGTGAAATATTTCTCTGTTTTCAGTTTTACAGTGTTGTGGATATAGAAGACAACACATTTATGTGAAATATTTCTCTGTTTTCAGTTTTACAGTGTTGTGGATATAGAAGACAACACATTTATGTGAAATATTTCTCTGTTTTCAGTTTTACAGTGTTATGGCTATAGAAGACAACACATCATTGTAAAATATTTCTCTGTTTTCAGTTTTACAGTGTTGTGGATATAGAAGACAACACATTTATGTGAAATATTTCTCTGTTTTCAGTTTTACAGTGTTATTGATATAGAAGACAACACATCATTGTGAAATATTTCTCTGTTTTCAGTTTTAGTGTTATGGATATAGAAGACAACACATTTATGTGAAATATTTCTCTGTTTTCAGTTTTACAGTGTTGTGGATATAGAAGACAACACATCAATGTGAAATATTTCTCTGTTTTCAGTTTTACAGTGTTATGGATATAGAAGACAACACATCAATGTGAAATATTTCTCTGTTTTCAGTTTTACAGTGTTGTGGATATAGAAGACAACACATTAATGTGAAATATTTCTCTGTTTTCAGTTTTACAGTGTTGTGGATATAGAAGACAACACATCATTGTGAAATATTTCTCTGTTTTCAGTTTTACAGTGTTGTGGATATTGAAGACAACACATCAATGTGAAATATTTCTCTGTTTTCAGTTTTACAGTGTTATGGATATAGAAGACAACACATCATTGTGAAATATTTCTCTGTTTTCAGTTTTACAGTGTTATGGATATAGAAGACAACATGATTTTCATGCATGTCGATGATGAACATGGTGAGTTACTTAACCCTTTACTCCATAGATACGGTGTTTCCCACACCAATCACAGAAGGCCTTTGAAAACAGTGCAGGAAGATTTCAGATTGCTCGTAATAAGCAATCTGAACACTTCCTGCACTGTTTTCCACTCAATAATTCAAAAGCCTTCTATATTAGATGTCCAAAGGCGTCTATATTAGAGGTGTCAAAAGGCATCTTTTTGAAGTAAAGGGCTATGACAGTTGCTAAAGTTTGGAGTTCATGATCCATTGAAGGAACGCTGGTCTCCAGATTGGAAGGTTGTTGGTATGAACCAATGCCATGGATTTGTATTGTGCCCATAATGCTAAGTACTGGTTTTACCCAAGAAAACCTCAAGAGTGATTTGTCTAAGTTGTAAGAACTTGTTTTACAATTGATGTAAAATAAATAAATTCAAATGAAAAAAGAAAATGAAAAGTTATTGACACATCTATAATGTACTTTGCAATTAAGATTGATTTTTATTTACAGTGAAACCTGTGTAAGTGAACACCTCTATTAAGCAGCCACTTGTCTTAAGCAGCCATATTTGCTATTTCCCAGTTCTATACTTTCAAAGCACAGTGCCCCAGATAAGAACTGACTGAAAAGGGTGAAAACTCTTCAAAATTAAAATAATTGAGTGAAATCTTATATCAAAGATTTAATTGGGTGAATTCCCTCAGTAAGTTAAGTGAAACATGGAGAATTGTCTCAATGAAAGTAATTCAAATGCTTTTTCTTGATTAAACTATTCTATATTAAATGCACAATATTGTAAAATTGTTGCTGCTGGCATTATCAGTATTGTAGCAAATGTGACTGAACAATCTAGTTTCTTCTTGCGCAAATGAAGCTGCCTGCAACTCAGAATTTCTGGTCTTATTTGTTGTTGACAATGTTAAATAATATTGTTTTAAAACTACTTATTGAAAAAATTGGTGTTGTAGGGAGCAAAATTGTACATTTTGACAGTGTGTGATCTTGATCATCTAGACGCTTTCATTACTACCTACAAATAATATGCATACTCCTGTATAAGAAGATTAAATAAACTGGTACTCGTCTCTACTTTCACTCTGCTAATAGCTAGTGAGGCACAAACCGTAATAACCGGAAACCGGTTTATCTGGCTGTTGCCTGTTTATTGAAATACAGGAAATGTGACACAGCTGTTAGGATACACATTAGATTAACAATGTTTTACATGAAAGGACAATTATTTGCGTAACAGGCGCTTAAAAACAGAATTGTTTGCGTTTCCATAAATTTGTTTGAGGGAAATACGCAGCTTATCTGGGGCACTGAGAGCAAATTAACCTGTATTAAACAACAAACTGTCTTAGAGGCCACCTTTCCTCCTTCCCTTGACTGGCTGCTTAAGACAGGTTTGACTACTTATAAACTTACAACAATGTGATCATTTTGAGATCTTAGTTCCCTATTTTTCTATCGTTTCATGTTTTGAAGAAAAGATTGGTAGTATCGGGATAGTTTATAAAAAAATATTCTTTAAAAATAAAAATAAAAATGTTTTCTTGAAAAAAAAAATCAGAAATGGAAATAATTATGGACTGATTTTTGTATTGTAATGAAAAAAATGTGAAGTGTCCCTTTAACCTTGAAGTATGTTGCAAACTATATGTATATAATAATACAACACAAGTACAGCAGTTCATCTTCACATTTATTATATTTTAGAATTATATATTCACAGACACTGGACACGGCACGCTTTATGTATCCGCCAACCAGGGCATCATTTACTCTGAATCTCTTCCCCGGCACCTTTATCCAAACTACGGTAAAATTCACGACTTTTACAAGGTGCAGTCTATGCGAGGTGTTTACATCACAAGTCAAATGAGCGATGATGACAGTATACACACCATGATTACCTACAACCGTGGCGCCACCTGGCAAAGCATACCGCGACCAGAGGGCGTTCCATGTAAAGATGAATCAAAGGTCAGTTTGCATAAATCATCTTGTTCCAAAAGGAGAATTTTTATCTGTAAAGTACTTGTTATTAATATTTAATACATGATTTAAGTAATGTTTAAACTGCAAATATTTATTATACCCCTGTAAACACTGTTTGAGAGAGGCTATATAAGAGTCACTGTGTCGGTTGGCCTGTCTTGTCGTGTCTATCTGTCTGATTTAAGTGGGAAAGTTGTCAGTTACTAGCAGAGATAGGTGTGCTCAAGTTCAGGTTAACCTCCGAGAATCCCAGGAAAGAGTGGTTAGGTTAATTAGTCATCTGTTAGTCCTTGATGGCATAAAAATGCACTGAACATTCAAACTGTCCGTCTGTCTGTCGGTCTGTCTTATTCCTTCTTTTTAAATGTTTGCTCTGTGGAAATGTGGTTTTCCTTTAGATTTCTTGCCTTTCTGTTAGGAGTCCCATAATGAGATAAGATGCTGACTGCCAAGATAAATGACCTGTTGCTATTGATGTGGTGGGTTAACAGCTAAGTTAAAACAAAATAAAAATAACAGAAATGTTTTTGAGTCTGCCCAAAGGACGCTGGGTCTACACAGATTCATAAGATTTTCCTCCGCTAATAAAAATGGATGCCATATATAGCCTGCGAAGTATCTAAAATAAAAGAAGTAAGTTTGTATTATATTTGTCACCTAGGAGTGCTTCCTACAACTTCATGGAATGTATAGTTTGAAGAGAGGCATCAACGCTCTTCCTCCCATCAGCGAGAAAACAGCAACCGGAATTATTATGGCCCATGGTGAGAAACACTTTGTATGATATAATATTATATTGAATGCAGGTGACTTTAACATACTTCTAATATTACATAACATTTTAGCTAAAATCTAAAATATTAAAATTGACATGAAACCACTGAGACATCAAAAAGAGATTTATGCTAAAAATTTACATGATTATTAAAATGTACATGTTTGTCTCTCTAAAGTTGCTTTACATAATGGCAGAAATGTACATGTTATCTCTTTCGTTGATTGAAATGGTCACATAAATCTACATATTATCTCTCTCATTGATTTACTTGGTTACGGAAATGTACATGTTATCTCTCTCATTGATTAAAATGGTCACAGAAATGTACATATTACCTCTCTCATTTATTTACATGGTTACAGAAATGTACGTTATCTCTCTCATTTATTTACATGGTTACAGAAATGTACATGTTATCTCTCTCATTGATTTACATGGTAACAGAAATGTACATATTATCTCTCTCATTGATTGATTGAAATGGTCACAGAAATGTACATATTAACTCTCTCATTGATTTACATGGTCACAGAAATGTACATATTACCTCTCTCATTGATTTACATGGTTACAAAAATGTTCATGCTATATCTCATTAATTTACATGATAACAGAAATGTACATGTTATCTCTCTCATTGATTTACATGGTTACAGAAATGTACATGTTATCTCTCTCATTGATTTACATGGTTGCAGAAATGTACATGTTATCTCTCTCATTGATTTACATGGTTACAGAAATGTACATGTTATCTCTCTCATTGATTTACATGGTTACAGAAATGTACATGTTATCTCTCTCATTGGTTTACATGGTTACAGAAATGTACATGTTATCTCTCATTGATTTACATGGTTGCAGAAATGTACATGTTATCTCTCTCATTGATTTACATGGTCACAGAAATGTACATATTATCTCTCTCATTGGTTTACATGATTAAAGAAATGTACATGTTATCTCTCTAATTGATTTACATGGTTACAGAAATGTACATGTTGTGTTTCATTGATTTACATGATTACAGAAATGTACATGCTGTATCTCATTGATTTACATGGTTACAGAAATGTACATGTTATCTCTCTCATTGATTTACATGGTTGCAGAAATGTACATGTTATCTCTCTCATTGATTTACATGGTTACAGAAATGTACATGTTATCTCTCTCATTGATTTACATGGTTACAGAAATGTACATGTTATCTCTCTCATTGGTTTACATGGTTACAGAAATGTACATGTTATCTCTCATTGATTTACATGGTTGCAGAAATGTACATGTTATCTCTCTCATTGATTTACATGGTCACAGAAATGTACATATTATCTCTCTCATTGGTTTACATGATTAAAGAAATGTACATGTTATCTCTCTAATTGATTTACATGGTTACAGAAATGTACATGTTGTCTTTCATTGATTTACATGATTACAGAAATGTACATGCTGTATCTCATTGATTTACATGATAACAGAAATGTACATGCTGTATCTCATTGATTTACATGGTTACAGAAATGTACATGTTATTTCTTTCATTGATTGACATGGTTACAGAAATGTACATGCTATCTCTCATTGATTGACATGGTTACAGAAATGTACATGCTATCTCTCTCATTGATTGACATGGTTACAGAAATGTACATGCTATCTCTCATTGATTGACATGATTACAGAAATGTACATGATATCTCTTTCATTGATTGACATGGTTACAGAAATGCACATGCTATCTCTCATTGATTGACATGGTTACAGAAATGTACATGCTATCTTTCTCATTGATTGACATGATTACAGAAATGTACATGTTATCTCTCGCATTGATTTACATGGTTACAGAAATGTACATGCTGTATCTCATTGATTTACATGATTACAGAAATGTTCATGCTGTATCTCATTGATTTACATGATTACAGAAATATACACGCTATCTCTCTCATTGATTTACATGGGTACAGAAATGTACATGCTATCTCATTCATTGATTAACATGATTACAGAAATGTTCATGCTATCTCTCATTGATTTACATGGTCACATAAATGTACATGTTAATCTCTCATTGATTTACATGATTACAGAATTGTCTCCATTGATTAACATGGGTACAGAAATGTCACCATTGATTTACATGTTTACAGAATTGTCTCCATTGATTAACACGGGTACAGAAATGTCACCATTGATTTACATGTTTACAGAAATGTCTCCATTGATTTTCATGAGTACAGAAATGTCTCCATTGATTTACATGAGTACTAAAATTTTCCATTAATTTTCATGCTACATGAACTACATGTATGTGCATGTTTGTGTTTCAGGACATGTTGCAGAATCCCTACAGAAGACTGCTCCAGATGTGTTTGTGTCTAGTGATGGTGGATACAGCTGGAGACTGGTGTGTTGTGTATTTTGTCATGTATAGACAGACAGTCATATGACTTACTAAGCAATTCTCTCATGTGACTGTTTAACGCCAAGATCTGGCTTAATATATTCCCCCCCCCCCCCCGTATAATATTTTCATTCCCACTAAACCCCCAAATTTTATTATACCCCCGACAAACGAAGTTTTGAGAGGGTATATTGGAGTCACCCTGTGGTTGGTCTGTCGGTCTGTCTGTCCGTTGCAATTTTCCTTGTCCGGAGCATCACTTGAAAAGTACTGGATGGAATTTCATCAAACGTCATACAATGGTAGAATATAATGAGAGGAAGTGCAGTGTACAAGAAACATAACTCTATTCTTGCTAATTACAGAGTTATTGCCCTTTGATATTTTTTCTTGTCCGGAGCATAACTTGAAAAGTACCGGATGGATTTCATCAAGCTTCATACAGTGGTAGAATATAATGAGAGGAAGTGCAGTGTACAGGAAACATAACTCTTTTCTTGCTAATTACAGAGTAATTGCCCTTTGATATATTTCCCTTGTCCGGAGCATTACTTTTAAAGTACTGGATTGAATTTCATCAAACTTCATACAATGGTAGAATATAATGACAGGAAGTGCAGTGTACAAGAAACATAACTCTATTCTTGCTAATTACAGAGTTATTGCCCTTTGATATATTTTCCTTGTCTGGAGCATTACTTTTAAAGTACTGGATGGAATTTCATCAAACTTCATACAATGGTAGAATATAATGAGAGGAAGTGCAGTGTACAAGAAACATAACTCTATTCTTGCTAATTACAGAGTTGTTGCCCTTTGATAAAAAATTTGTTTCTTGTCAAACTGTTTCTTGTTTTTTTCAAAATTGATCACCACTACTTATTAGGATAAAAAAGCATTAAACTTCAATGTTGATATTCATTTCGAAGAAAAGAGAGGCACGTGAAAATATAGAATTTTGCTGTAATATTATCACCCCACCTCCCCAGCCCCCTCTTAAAAAACACTTTTATCCCAAGTTGATTATCTACGCTATAATGACTATACTTAAACAAACAAAAGTAATCATAATGAGACAGTTACCAAATGTATTTTGTAAGAATAGAGGGGCGGGAGAAAATATTATAGCCATTATATTTTCACCCCCACACCCCATTTTCATATGTCATTACTGGAACAAACAAGCGCAATCTAATTGAGACAGTTACCAAATGGATTTTGTAAGAATAGAGGGGCGGGTGAAAATATTATAGCCATTATATTTTCACCCCCTACCTCCCCAAAATTTTTCATATTTTAAATTTTTTTAATTTGATTCTCTTCACTTTAATGACAAACTATACTGGAACAAATAAAAGCAATCTAATTGAGATGGTAACAACATGTATTTTGGAAGAATAGAGGGGTGGGTGAAAATATTATAGCCATTATATTTTCAAGCAAATATATTTCTTTGTCTGACAAAGAATATAATTCATACTATTGAATGTAATCATTTAAAACTGAAGTTGGGAAAAATGGGATGAGTGGTGAGTGGGAAGGGGTGAAAATATAATGGCCATAATATTTTCACCCGCACCTCTGTTATTTTTTTTTAAGTTTGCTTCATCATAAATGCAAGTTTTATGCTTTTTTTATCATAAATAGTTGTGTTCATTTTTTAGAAAATATAATTGGGGGTGGGGGGGAAATATTATAGCAAAATTCTATAATATTTTCACCCGCAGGTGCCTGCCTATTACAAGTTCATGAGTTCATTTCCCCACCCAGCCTCAGCCTTCGTTATGATTGATATAAACATTGCATCTCATTTTCATTTGTCTCTCACTGCTGATTGAAGTGGAAAAGTTTTCGGTCTTGCTGAGAAGAGTGCGCAAGTATTGGTTAACATTTAAGGATCCCAGGGAAGGGTGGTTAGGTTAACTGATCATCTGTTAGCCCTCAGTGGCATGGAAATGAGGCTAAATATTCAATCGATCAATCAAGTGATTTGTGCATGTCTATTTTCTTGCTATGATCTTTCTGTAAGTGATAATGTTGTGTTTTATGCATATTTGCAGTCTCTGAAAGGTCCACATCACTACCAGATCGGAGACCATGGTGGATTGTTAGTGGCTGTATCCAAAGAGGAAGTAAACCCCAAAGTAATCAAGTTTTCTACAGACGAGGGCAGATGTTGGCATGATTACACCTTCACAAGCAAGACACTCAACTTTACAGGTAGGTAACTCAACTTTACAGGAAGGTAACTTAACTGTACAGGTAATGTTACTTCACAGGTAGGTAACATAACTTCACAGGTAGGTTACTCAACTTTATAGGTAGGTAACTTAACATCACAGATAGGTAGCTCAACTTTACAGGAAGGTAACTTAACTTTACGGGTAGGTAGCTTAGTTTTACAGGTAGGTAACTTAACTTCACAGGTAGGTGACTCAACTTTACAGGTAGGTAACATAACTTGACAGGTAGGTCATGTAATTTCCCAGGTAGGTAACTTAACTTGACAGGTAGGTAACTCAACGTTACAAAACTTCCAGTTCTACAGGTACAGTGTACAAGTAGGTACCTGTAAATCAACTTAACTAGTAGATACCATGTGAAAAATTTAAGAAAATGAATATTAGACATATATGTACATGTGTATTAGTACATTAAATTAATGACAAAATCAACATTAAATTATTTATGCAGATATTGACATTTGATACTGGGTTTTAGTTATATCTCATGGATAATAGGTGTGGGTGTCTTACCTTCCTGGTGCCGCGTCGTGACATGTTAATAAGTGAGCCTTATTCATGCTAAAACTGTTATCCCTCATGATATAAAACAGTTATCCCTCATGATATAAAACAGTCATCCCTCATGATACAAAACAGTTATCCCTCATGATATAAAACAGTCATCCCTCATGATATAAAACAGCTATCCCTCATATAAAACAGCTATCCCTCATATAAAACAGCTATCCTTCATGATACAAAACAGCTATCCCTCATGATACAAAACAGCTATCCCTCATGATATAAAACAGTTATCCCTGATATAAAACAGCTATCCCTCATGATATAAAACAGCTATCCCTCATGATATAAAACAGTTATCCCTGATATAAAACAGCTATCCCTCATGATATAAAACAGTTATCCCTGATATAAAACAGCTATCCCTCATGATATAAAACAGCTATCCCTCATGATATAAAACAGTTATCCCTGATATAAAACAGCTATCCCTCATGATATAAAACAGTTATCCCTGATATAAAACAGCTATCCCTCATGATATAAAACAGCTATCCCTCATGATATAAAACAGTTATCCCTGATATAAAACAGCTATCCCTCATGATATAAAACAGTTATCCCTCATGATATAAAACAGCTATCCCTCATGATATAAAACAGTTACCCCTGATATAAAACAGCTATCCCTCATGATATAAAACAGCTATCCCTAATGATATAAAACAGTTATCCCTCATGATATAAAACAGTTATCCCTCATATAAAACAGTTATCCCTCATGATATAAAGCAGTTATCCCTCATATAAAACAGTTATCCCTCATGATATAAAACAGTTATCCCTCATGATATAAAAACAGTTATCCCTCATGATATAAAGCAGTTATCCCTCATGATATAAAACAGTTATCCCTCATGATATAAATTTCTATCAGAACCTCAGTCCCAGAAGCTGATTGATCCCAATTGCCCTGAATTTCTCACCTGGCAAAGAGACCATGTTAAGTGCAAGAACACAAGAGTAATTTAACTTCATCATGCCTTCCATCATCATTACACGTAATGTCTTTACTAGAAGTAATGCTTGTGCTGTGCTTTTTAAAGACAGATGTTTAAAACGTTTAAAACATCACTTGTGTAAATGATCAAAGGAAAGGGAAAAGAAGTCACTTGAAACACGTATTTAACTGTAAAATATCTCAGATATTTTATGTCAGAGTTGTGGCTCTTGAATTATCAAAAATTGCAATATTTGGCCTTATAGTTTAATTTTATTTTAATATATCATGAAATGGGGTCGGGCCACAAGTTTTGCCAACATTAGATCCGGCCCTTCCCCATGGCCTTATGTGCACCTTGAATTATAAAAAATGTGTTTATTTCACCATGTGTGCACATTCTTTACATAACCGTAATATTTTTGACAGTTTCTTGAGTTGGCCAAATTGAGGACAGTATTTAATATAATTATGTATTGGTACATTTGATTTTTTTTTAGACACTCATATTTTTCATGAAAATAATTTTTCGAGAAATGACTCAGAAGTTGCTGTATTTGACATGGGTCTTGTTTGCAACAGGTAAGCAATTAAGAGCCATAATGGCCCTCTTGTTTTAATTGATGCGGGAGTATTTGACATGAATTAATTTTGACATTCATCAACATGTAAAATGTCATGTTTGACATCTCTACAAATGAAACACAAAGACAAGTTGATCACATTATTGGAATTACTATTGAGTGAATACTTGCTTTCAGGCTTATTAACGGAACCAGAGGGGAAGAGTTCAGTGGTGATGATCTGGGGTTATGTCGCATCCACTCGTAAATGGGAGGTACATGTTATAGACTTCAAGGCAGTCATACAGTCCCAATGTAAGTATAAATTTTTCTGTTTGATGTACCTTTTAATTGGTTCGGATATATGTAAATGGCAGAATTATGCTGCATAAAAACTTGAAAAGTAAAATATCGGGATATTGAAAACATAGCAAATATGTAAATTCAGCGGTATTTGAAGGTTTTATATTGAATTTTTAAGTAATGTTACAGCAAAAGGATTTAATTTTCTGTCAATTAAAGTAAAAATGAAAGGTCACAGAATACATTGGGTATTGTTTTAGGTTATCCTGAGGTATAAGTGTTAACTATTGGTAATACAAAGTAGGATTTGAAATGCTGGTTGCAACCAAATTGTTATTTATTTAGCAGAACATCATTTATATAATGGCTGTCATCACACGTTATCATCCATCGTTCCTGAGAATCGTGAGTGGTCAGTCAGTACTAGGCACATCTTATCTCTACAAGTCATTGACTACCCACATATTCACAGGTGGGAGACTCATGACTGTATGTTGATAGAAACTGTGGCTGGATGGGATTTGAACTCCTTACCCCTGGATAGACCGACAAATATGTTACAGATTGAGCTAACCATAGTCTAAGATGCTGTTTTAAGATCATTTGCCTTTCATTGCTAGATTACAGTTTTGATTCCCGACTAATCCAGATGTATTCTTAAGGGAGAAACATTCTAATATAAACTTGCAGTAGAAAATAAGAATCTTTAATGAGTTTTGACAGAATATTCCTTGTTGAGGCGTATGTATTTTTGCGGTAATAAATTTAAATGCAAAAAAAACGAATTATTAAATTTATTCCAAACCAAATGCGCTGAATAATCATACTACTTCACAGGGTTTTCCAAAGTCACAGCACTAGAATTGTATCTCGACCCTAAAGAAATATTTCATTCTGGTAAACAGCAGAAATCCTATTTGGGTGTAAGAGAATAATGTTTATATTCCAGTTCATGTAAATCTATTCATTTATCTAGATGCATCAAAAAACTTCATTTACCCCTACACATATAACCAATGTTGTGTTGTAGATTGTGTTACCCAGCATTCAAACAGAACTTGTATACCATTTATATTTGCTCAGTGTGTTTGATACAATTTTAAGTCAGCTAAGAAAAGAAATTGGCATCTTACTTGAAAGTGAATGAAAATCAGAATAATATTATTAATTCAGAAGCAGATTTCTTATCAAATATTTGGGATATGATGTTGATAGCCCATTCTCAGTATTGGCTGGTGACACGCTGTGAATATGTTATCCTTGCTGTTTGTAGGCAGTGACAAGGACTACGAGATTTGGATGGCCCGTAATCAAGATGGCCCTGGAGTTAATGATAAGACACGTGGGTGCTTCCTGGGTGTCAAAGAAACGTTCAAACGATTGAAGAAAGATTCATGGTAAATATAATTGTAAACATTAGCATCACACTGCCTGCACCGGTACTCATTTACTATAGTATCATTCTGTGTACTCTGGCATTTTGCTAACTTTGTGTTATGTTGGCATTATTCTCATTCACTGTTGTACTGTGTTGGTCAAATTTCACAGGAGTTTTGTCCAATTTACCAACATATAACATATCCCATTATCAAATACCCATGGGTAATCCATTATGAAACTCTCCATCACCCACGGCCATCCATACCCATGGGGTATCCATTACAAAACTCTCCATTCATCACCCGTGGGATATTACACTTGCTTTCCGTCGTTGCTGGCAATCCGAGATGCAACAGTATGATTGGTTCCCTCATGTTTACATAAAGTAAATTTTATCTATTCGCATCGCTCATTCCATACAGCGCTGACTTAGTCATATTTGGCCATAGTCGCAGCCATATTGTTTGATTTTGCTGTTTTTAGGACTCCCATTGAAGAGTATTCATTTTGCAAATGCCGTTATGATTGGATGTTGTTATTCTGTTCTGTTCAAATAAAACGGAAGATGGATGGAGAGTATCGGAATTCGACTATCAACATATCCATGTCTATGGACACATTTCTAGTATAATAATGGGTCTTTAAAAGCATAATTTAAAGAATGTTCAGACTTGTTTAAGATCTACGTATAATTTTTCCTTGTGGTTGGTAGAAATATATATTTGATTCTATGAGTGATTTGAACCATAAATAAATCTGCTTGCTGTATTGTCAAAAATGAAGGGAAAAAAAAGAGCATTGTATTTATATTTTTGAGTTTCTTTCCCTCTATTTCAGGTGTTACAATGGGTATGGCCGTGCTGTGTTGTCGAGCATACAAGATTGTGTCTGCACAAGAGACGATTATGAATGGTAATTTATTACGTGTCGAGATATTTTATTTTACACTGGTTGCCACTTGTTATAGTGTATATTAGTCTATGTTGCACATGATGGTGTTTTTGCTGACCTGGTCCAGCAGTTATTTCATTACAATTCAACTTGTTGTCAGTTTCAAATTAAAATATCTTCAATGTGTGTAGCAGTCTCTCTTAAATGGCATCTCATATATAAAATCTGACCAATTTAAGCTGGTCTGATTAGCTCAGTCAAAAGCGCATCTGACTATATAAATGATATGGAGGTTGTGAGTTTGAATCCCTGCCTGGCCACAGTCTCCTTGATGATTGATATACGACATTGTGTCTCATCAGTGTTTTCTCCAGCTTCAATTTTTTGGGGGTCATTGATGACCCACTGACTAAAAATCTAAGGGTCATTTTCAAAATCTGGGGGTCATCAATTGACTAGTTTTAAACTTGATCAACATGAATAAATGGAGTTAAAAAATACATATTTTAATAAAACAGTTTTACTTCCTGTTTCACACAAATGTCTCCATCAAAACTGCAACTTAAGATAACAACTTCAAAACAATTTAACTTCAAACGAATGTTTCAATTCTGGCAATAAGTTACAACAACTTGAAACTTAGTAGTTGTTTTTATGATTTTGTCCTTTGGTCGTGAACTTTTCAAATGTTATGGCCACAGCACAATCACCAAGGCCTTTACCATTTTGAATGAAAAACACTAAAATTCTTTCAATATTTTATATTTGCTGAGCTACATCTTTAGCATTATACTCTTTGGAAAACAAACTTTGTTTTTGTTTTCTTTTTTCCAAAAGCATTTCTCTTCAAAGCTAGACTCATTTTAGAGAAATTTTATCTTAAAAAAATAATATAAAATACATTTTAATGGTAACTTCACAAAAATTAATTAAGTTTTTGAAATTAAGTAATCATTTTTCAAAATAAAATTAATTTCTTTTTTCAACAACCTTTTAATCATCTGTTACAGAAACATAAACGGTGCCGGGAATACTGCCGTAAAACTTGGACCGGTCAATGTTTAAACTGGTATTAAAATGTCGCGCATGCGCGTCTCGATACCTTATAGAAAACAAAATAAAAAGTTTTTCAGATAGAGTATCGTTCGTACATTTTAGACAACTTTTATGAAAAGTTTCAGGCTTCCACATTTCATCTTCATATACAAACAACATAAAACTGGGTATATGTCAGTAATATTGTTGCAGGGTACGTTTGTTTTCACAGATGTTGTCTTCAAACTACACTATTGCTTCGCGGAAAATTATGTATGTGATCATAATCGTCTATGCGATTGCATCAATAAAGCGTTCATAACCAATTAAAGCGTTTATTTAACTTGGTAGAATCAAATGACTGGGATTGCCCTGAATCAGACCACGTGATCTGTCAAATCGGCTGGCATTGTAAAAATAACTCTGAAACCAGCTTGCCGAAACAAATATGCGTAATTTGAATTTCTGTGTTTTTAAGGTTGCGTCATAGTGGACGCACTGAACAAAGTTGATTGCGTCAGATGAGAATTTATTGCGTCAAAAACGCAAGAAACGCGCTCTGGAAAAAACACTGTCTCATTATCATTTGTCTCTCTTCACTGATTCAAGTTGGAAAGTTATCAGTTACTTGTGGAGACGAGTGTGCTCGAGTACTGGTTAACCTTGCAGGATTCCAGGAAAAAGTGGTTAGGTTAACGGAACGTCAGTTAGCCCTCGATGACGTAAAAATGATGCTAAATATTCAATTAATGAATGAATCAATCTGACTTATATTATAATTTTACCTTGTGTCTATAAAGTAGTAAAACGCCTATAAACATAATTGTAACAGTAGCATGAACATTTTCAGTTTTAGGTGTCGGCTGGTAAGTTCCAGTGAATGTTCATTACTAATGTTGTGTATTAATGACCATGAAGGTTTTTCAGTTTTGTATGTCAATGACTATAGATGTTGTAGTTCCATGTTTCAGAGACTTCACAATTTTTACATTTGTTTTTCAGCGACTATGGGTATTATAGACCGGGTGGCAGTGAAAAGTGTGTTAAAATTCCTGAGTTCAAGAAACCAGAAATTGATATATGTCTACATGGTCACGATGAGAAGATTATTTCTGAGGGGTAAATCATTTTATAACTTTTTTTTTTAATGGTCTTTGATGGTCTAGTGATATAAGACTGTCCTCAGATTACTAACCACTCACAGCTGAAGTTTTGGATCAGGTTTGGGTAGGTCTAAATACCTTATGTTGGAAAATTACTCGGTTAGTTGTGAAGGTGATGGGTTTCAGTACAGCTTGACTAAATGCTTTATCTAGGAAAGTTTCTCTGACTCTTTCTCTCTGTCTGCCTGTCTGTCTGTCTCTTTTTCTTTCTCTCTCTGCCTATCTGTCTGTCTGTCTGTGTTCTTTCTGTCTCTCATGTCTTTGATTTCTTTCTTTATCTCTCTATCTGATGGTCTCTTTCTCTTGTTTTCTCTTACTTTATCTGTCACTCTCTGTCTCCTTTTTTTGTCAGAGCCTGTAGTTATTTTT
Source organism: Panopea generosa (assembly GCA_029582155.1). Lineage (NCBI taxonomy): Eukaryota > Metazoa > Mollusca > Bivalvia > Adapedonta > Hiatellidae > Panopea > Panopea generosa. The sequence goes on along the minus strand of CM055903.1, from coordinate 67,374,707 downwards.
AATGTTCTCCCTTTTGTTACAGATATAGAAAGATTCCTGGCGATAAATGTAAAGATGGTTTTGAACCAAAATCCACAAAAATTGATCTCTCCAAACAATGTGATGAGAACGGTAAAAGTATTGTGGAATTTAATGAGGAACTTGTAAGTATTATAGACTGACTTTGTATGCATGTTTGGATACTGTACAAATATATGCATTGAATGTCATTGTCACATGACTTCTAGTAGGTAGTGGATTGGCCTAAAAGAGATTTACTTTTTGTTCTTTAACCTGCACACAGTCAGTCTACTTACCTGTACAATGGCACCTGATGCAAATGGCTTCCATAATCATTTGAATTAAATATACACTGAGTGACTTTAAAAACACACAACTCCAATTGAGCATTTCTTAGATGAGTAGAAAAGATGCATTAATGCTCGTCGACCAACACTAAGAAACTTTTTTAGCTTTTCCATGCCTTGGGTCAGAAGTGGAACAACATTTCTTAACTCTGTATTGCAAATATTGTGCTTCCATTGAGGCGGTTATGTGTTGCCTGCATTATTTTAAATGGAAGTTACAACCGCTTCTAATTGCAAAATTGATGATTTAGGGTATTGCTAATTGAAACTTTGATTCTCAGGGAATTCATAATTATCTTCCAATAAAATTCACACAGTTTGTTAGGCTTAGATTGTTGGCAAATTTGATTAAAATGGATAAATACAAAGCCTGCTTCTTTTGGAGATGTGACTTCGCTTTTTCAAGTGAGAACAAAAAAAGGAAAAGAGAAACAACAGGGAACACATTTGGCAGTTTGTTTAAACATATTTCATTTAATTGATGATTGGTCTAGGCAACAGTTATGAGTAACAGTTGACCCTGTTATTTTTTTTTTTTTTTTTGAAAACCAAAACAAAAATGCAAAAGGAATTCAATTAAGTAACAATATTACTACAATAAAGATTCATATGCATTGCAGTATTTTTCAAATTTTACTAATGTATCTTTTTTTTTTCGCATTTAATTTTTCAATTTGGTATAAATATTTTATTTGTGGTTTGTAATTGTTGAAAACTGGTTGTCTTCCATCTAACTTGCATTTATAAATGTAATATTTTGCATGTAGTATTAATTTATTTAAAACACTGTCATATTTAATTGACCCTAAGATAATATCTTTCACAGACCATCTTGGTTGAATGTTTATATTTTTGTCAGTGCATAGAGTTTCAAAATTAGCCCAAAATGTTTTTGTGTATATACACTCCCAAAAAAGATGCGTAATATTTTCTATATGCTGTTTAAAAAAAGTGCAAGAACTATCCTCTTTTATCCGGTCAAATGTATTCAGTGTCGCCTCCTTGAACTCCTTTTATGTTTTTATTTGTCCTGACCAGTACAGCCAATATTTCCACACACAAGAGAAATATATGGGGAGAGTGGATCACCTTGTCGGCAGCCTCGGTAAATAGAGAACCGATCTGACAGATGACCATTTACTGATAAGCATGATTTAATATCTGAATAAAATAATTTAATCCATTTTTTAAATCTATGACCAAAATTAAAAAATGATAAAACCTCTTCAATAAACGACCATGAGATAGTATCGGATGCTTTTTCGTAATCAGCAATAACCAATAACCCTGGTATATCATTTTTTTCTGTGTTATAAAAGTGATCATAGATAGTGCGAGTGTTTTCACCAATATATCTTCCTTCCAAAAATCCTGTCTGATCATCATTTATAACACTTGGTAGTACCTTTTTTAGACGCTGTGCAATACAGGCAGAAACTAATTTATAAGAACAATTTAATGAAGAAATAGGCATCCAATTTTTTAAAAACTGTCTGTCTTTATTAGCTTTGGGAATACATGTAAAAAGGAGTTTATGGACCTCAAGAGAAAACACCTACATAAATCCAAAAGAATTTATAAAATTCCATTGTTAAACCACTAGAGCCAGGACTTTTAAGATTTTTTGCCCTTTTTTAAACAAAACAATAGTTATGGTAATTCAAGAGGGCCTGCTTATGTGAAATGTTGTTTAGGTATGTGAAAATCTTTAAACAATGTATTCAGATTGCTATTTGTAACTGGTTTGTGGGCATATAATGATTGCTAAAAAATCCTTGCTTCTTTCAAAATTAATTCTTGGTTTTTCAAAACTTTGCCTTCATTTGATATTAAAAATAAAATTTGTAACCTTTTCTGCTTCATCTGACCATTTAGCTTTTGATCTTATCTTAATGCCCTCTAATTTTTTTTGTCTTAATTCAAACAGACTTTTTTTTTTATTTTCTAAACTAACTAAATTAATATCTAATTGTTTTTCAAGTCTTTCAATTTCTTTTAGAAGTTTAGACTCAGTTTTATTTTCTTGTTTTTTAAGAAAAGATGAATATGATATTATTTTACCCTGAATTTCCAATAGTAACATTTCAAAAAAAAGTTGATCGTTACTATCTAGCATCAAATCTTTACAAGGTATGTCAATATCTGAATCCTGTGATAACTTAAAAGTAGTTAAAGTAGACTCATGAAATTTTAAACGGTAATAGATTGAACCAGTACTTTGGTTGCCATGGCAACACAATATATATATTTATTTTTTTTAGATATATATATTTATATTTAAATTTGTGTGGAAGATCAAAATTAATTTTTCACCCGTGAGCATCTTAACAAATTGTTACATTTGGCTATGCCAACTATGAAAATATTAAAAGTGAGTTGATAGTGCTGTTGTATGTAGAGTGTTTGGTGCTAGCGGTAGTTATATAACGGATTTCTCAAACAACTTGTTTAATTGATCAAGTCTGACGATAATATACATAGGAGTTTAAGTCCTTTAATTGTACAAATATGTACGATTTAAGCACACTAGCATCCACTGTTGTTATGTGACCAAACTAACATGGTAGTTAGGCAACCCTTAAAAAAATGTTTGTTTGCTGTGCTCTGACCCGTTTTTTTTTATGTGGGTAGGTAGATAGCTAATTTTTCAGATTAATTTTGTATAGTCATTTTAAACAAAAAAATGGACAGAAATCATGAAAACTATGCTTCAATAAAAAAGTTTGTGTTGCTGCAATTCTAATTGAGTAGGTAGGAACACAGCAAACAGTTTTCCTTTAAAAACGGCCTTAAATAATCACTATTTCCCTGACAAGTTCTTGACTGGTTCAATTGGATAATTTATGTCCATGTAAGTTATGGTAACTGAATCAACAAAAATTGCAGCATTCTGTGTTGTGTGCTTTCTTTGGCACTACAAGTTTGTGTGGGATCTTCATGAAACTTGCAGTAGTGATATAACGATAAGTTCTCCGACAAGCTAGTGAAATAGTGAGAACTTACACAATAGTCGCATACTGTAAGATCTTGACTAATATTTTAAAGAGTCTATTTTAGCATGTGGACATTGAATTATCAAAAGATTTATTTGACACGATCTTTACAACACCTGTGAGAAAATTCCGGGCGACCATGACCAACTTGTTTTTACATAGCTTCATTACAATGTAGGCAGCTAAATGTTGCTTTGGGGATTATAATTTTTAGTTTATATTAAATTATTTCAGCTTGATTGTGGAGAAAGCTCAAAGCCTATATGAGCCACTTTCCAGTCTGATGGACAGAACCACTATTGAGTGTTGTTTTATGAGAGGCATCTGGTCAAGCTGGGGATCAAACCCTAAGCAGCAACTATCCACAATGCTACCACCCCGCTTATCATTTTTAATATTACTCTTGAAACATTTGGATTCTGCTCAAATTCTCTTTTTTGTTGTTGATGAATTGACTACTTAATATTATATCTGTGTTGTAGAGTGCCACCAAGCCCAATGGAGTTGGACGAATTGCGAAAATACTGGCCTTCGGTATTGTCATTTTAGTGCTCATTCTTGCTTCCATAATGGGTGTATACTTTATACGCAAGTTTGTGCTTCTGCGGAGACAGTAAGTCATTTTATACATCTATGTAATATTTGTATTAAGCACGTAATTCCTTTATTATTTTAAGACCTCCTCTCATAAAACCAATGGATCAAATAATAAAACAATTAAGTTGCAATATGATATCATTTAGTTTTAATATTTTTTATACATTTTCTTGTGTTTTTTTGTATGTACTAAATGCTTGCTCTTATTTGTCATATAATGGCCAAAGAGGATACACATGTTGAAGGTCCATTGAATATATTTAAATATAAAAGCCCTTCTCTTTCGTTTCTGTCCAACATAGAGCACAATCACTGTCCAGTATATAGGACTCATTTTTATTACTGCCCAACATATGGCTCAATCATATATATCTGTCCTGCATAGAACTCGCTCATATATTACTGTCTCACATAACTCACTCATATATTACTGTCTAACATAACTCACTCATCTATTACTGTATCACATAACTCACTCATATATTACTGTCTCACATAACTCACTCATCTATTACTGTATCACATAACTCACTCATATATTACTGTCTCACATAACTCTAGTGGTAGAGCGTCCGCCTCGCATGCGGAAGGTCGTGGGTTCGATCCCCGGCCGGGTCATACAAAAGACTTTAAAAAGGGTACTAGAAGCTTCCTCGCTTGACACTCAGCATTTAGAGGAGAGTTCTAGGTCTGGTCAGCCCGGTGTCAGTATAATGTGACTGGGTGGGGTATCATACCATGTGTCTGCGGCATGATACTCCAGTGTGACAGCGCTTAGAATACTGTCTCAAGTAGACACCGTCGCGATATGACTGAAAAATTGTTGAAAGCGACGCTAAACACCATACAACAACAACAACTCACATAACTCACTCATCTATTACTGTCTCACATAACTCGCTCATATATTACTGTCTCACATAACTCGCTCAACTATTACTGTCTCATATAACTCACTCATATATTACTGTCTCACATAACTCACTCATATATTAATGTCTCACATAACTCACTCATCTATTACTGTATCACATAACTCACTCATATATTACTGTCTCACATAACTCACTCATCTATTACTGTCTCACATAACTTGCTCATATATTACTGTCTCACATAACTCACTCAACTATTACTGTCTCACATAACTCACTCATATATTACTGTCTCACATAACTCACTCATATATTACTGTCTCACATAATTCACTCAACTATTACTGTCTCACATAACTCACTCATCTATTACTGTCTCACATAACTTGCTCAACTATTACTGTCTCACATAACTCACTCAACTATTACTGTCTCACATAACTCACTCATATATTACAGTCTCACATAACTCGCTCATATATTACTGTCTCACATAACTGGCTCAACTATTACTGTCTCACATAACTCACTCATATATTACTGTCTCACATAACTCATTCATATATTACTGTCTCACATAACTCGCTCATATATTACTGTCTCACGTAACTCAGAATAACTAAATAAACTGTTTTATTAAAGTTAAAAAACAGGGGATGTGCAAAATTGAGATGCCATGTTAATTTCTGAATTTTCACTCATCCAGTTGGGCTTGCAGCCTTATATTTTACTTGTCTGTACCCATGATTCAGTTGTCTAGGCCGTTCGGCGAGCGTTAATGTAAAGCCCTGAGCCGTGACCTGGTTGACCTGGCAGAATTGCTCTACAAACTGAAGTGAACCTATAAACGATCAAATAATTGTAATTTAAGTAACCTTCTCTTTTAGCAGGAACATTTTTTATTTCAGAAAATTTAACTATATGAATGCTTAAACCATTTCCACTGAATCTTATTTCAATACCTTGGAATTTAATCACTCTGAATAATCAGTCGTCTAGATAGTGTAACAGTCTACCCACTTTTAACCGATTTTAAGTACAGAATTCAGTGAAAGTTATGAATTTCTCAAATGTGTTGCAGCCAAATGAAAACCAAAAGGCACATGCTTGTTTGTGTTTAATTCATTAGCTGCCAATTCAAAATGTCCTGGCGCCACTGGTAACAGTCTTTTTTTTACCCAAATCTCGAACCATGTGGTCAGCCTCATTGAAATGTGTATATTGAATTGACACGCTTTTTGGATATACGACTCATTAACCAAGTGGCCCTTGGCATAGGATAGATAATGATTGTATTTATCTAAATTCGTCAGGCAATTATTTACCACTTTCTAAATCTATTTATTATTATTTTATTTTAATTTATATTTTATGTTTGATTGTTGTTGTCCAAGGTGTGCATCAATGGAATTACCTACATTTGTCATAGCTCCGCCCTTACTTGTGTTTATGAGGTTTGCCCGAGATGAAATTGATCATAATATGAAGACCATGCAAATGAATGGCATATACTTTCTGTTCCTCTTGTGTTCAACCTACTTCGTAATAATTCTGATGCTTTCTCAGCAGAGCCTCGTCCCTACATATAATTTGACCCCTCGGGTGAGACTTTTCTATCCCACATGAATATGAATGAGATCCTGATGGATTTTTTTCACCTATTCATCTCAGGCAAATGAAAGATCCTCGATAATGGCCTTCATTACAAAAATGTTTTATTTTTAACGTCCAAGATGTTGCATACATATGAAAAAATGGACATTTTAAAGTACATACTTAAGAATGTACCAGAAATCAGACCTGTTAATCTCTACACACAATGTTGGTTTATATAATTCACTTCAAATATTATTTTTACTCTGACTCTGTTCTTGTAGGTAAGCAAAATACCACAAATATATACGCTGGCATTATTATTCTGATGTAATGTAACATCTTTCTTTTTTTACGGCTTCCTGCAATAAAATCAAGTTGTATAATATTTTCGTGGATGTGAAAATAAAAATATATATGATTACTTTCTGTGGATAAAGAAATAGAATACAAAAATTGATTAAGTGCCAGTTTTTCGTCAGGCTATTTGACAAAGCTGTCACATGACATGGAAGATTTTCTCCATGGGGAAAACCTGTATCTTCTATGAGCAGAAATGGGAGAAAAGATGATAATGATACAGAGTTATTGGAAACCATACTTATACACTTGTTTAAAATTAAGCACATTGTGTTTTCAACATGTTACAGAATATATATGGCATCCAGTTTTCATGGTGCAAGGAAACCTCAGATGCTATAAATATCAGAATTCAATATTTTGGGGTGGCATATAGTTATCGCAGCGTCTGTCCGTCAGTCCTTCCGTCCGGTATTTCATTTCTGGCCTGTATCTTTGTCATGCATAGATGGATTTCATTGATGCTTGCTACAAATGATCAACATAACATGACGACGTCGCGAGTAAGACCCACACCCGTACCTCAAAGGTCAAGGTCACAATTTGAGTTTGTTTGAATAAACTTTGAGTCTGTTTGAGATTTTGTGTCCGGCCTGTAACTTTGTCATGCATAGATGGATTTTAATGATACTTGCTACAAATTATCAAAATAATATGACAATGTGTCGCAAGTAAGACCAACACCCATAATTCAAAGGTAATGGTCACTATTTGAGTTTGTTTGACAACACTTTGAGTCTGTGTGAGATTTCGTGTCCGGCCTGCAACTTTGTCATGCATAGATGGATTTTTATAAATACTTGTTATAAATGATCAACATAACATGACGACATGTTGCACTTAATACCCAAGCTCCCACTTAAAAGGTCAAGGTCACAATTTAACTTTGTTTGACAACACTTTCAGTCATTTTGACATTTCTTGTCCGGACTGTCATCTATTGATAAATTTTAAAAACACTTGGCTCAGTTGATCAACATGACATAATTAAGTGTCCCATGGAAGACCCAGAATCTTTACTCAAAGATCAAGGTCACACTTTCAATTTGTTTGATATTGTGTGTCTGGTCTGTGACTTTGCCTTTAACTTGGCTCAATTTATCAAGATGACATGACGACATGTCATAAGTACGACCTAGACCCATACCTCAAAGGTCAAGGTCATTCTTTTAGTATGTATGACAACACTTTGAATCTGTTTGAGATTTCAAATCCATCCTTTAACTTTATCATACATGGATGGATTTCAAAAACACTTGGCTCAATTTATCAACAATTGATCTGTAACTTTGTCTTACATTTAGGGATTTTAAAATAGCTTGACACAAGTGATCAGCATGTCATGATGATGTTTCAGCAGCATTTAACTGTTGAAATACCCAGACCATTACATCAGATGTCAAGGTCAAGGTTACACAAAGGTCAAGGTCATGCTTTAATATAAAAAACATGAAATTGCATGTCTAGTCTGAAACATTAGACCATTACTCTTTATATTCATGGATACATCGCTACCTATTATAACATAATTATATTGTTATTTTTCAACGACCATTTGGGGAGCATGCGACACTGAACAGTGACATTTCTTGTTTTTATTAATTTGTTTTAGTCTTGCAGATACATATTCATTTACCATCCTTTTTATATTTTTTTAATTTTTCAGAACAAAATTGGCATTTGTGGAGGGGTTTGGGCATTTAGTTATATAGAGGGGGTAGTGTTTATACATGGGAATACAATAATGGAACATAATGCAAAATAAATGAATCTAATATGCAAAGCAAACATCCTTACATACTATATTTTACTTACTTTTGTAGCAGGGTGGAGTACAGATACTCAATCTTAAACCAAAGTGAGCAACAAACACATGGTGATGATGATGACAGGGACTGGGGCCATGATTTAGACAATGCCCTGTCTTCCTCTGGTATTAGGTACCAAGATTCTGATGAAGAGGTAAGTTTTAAAGTTGTCTGTAAACCGTTAAAGTTCTGTTATAAAAACGGGTAGCTCATGTATGGGTGTAAGCCCCATGTTTTATTTTCAGTGATTCAACCATTGAATTTGCAAGTCTGTGCTCTGGTCTAAAGCAAAATACAATACAAAGCATTTTTATTCATATGCAAAAATATAAAACAACATATGCAAATAATATACACTATTAAGACAAATAAAACAACATATACTGAACGGAACAGCTAACCTGCCACCTGACATTTTAGGTACCTGACATTTTAGGTATTTTTTATAAAAGTATTAAGGCAATTCCCTTGAAATGTAGACTTGAATAAGAAAGAACATTTAGGCTGATATAAAATATCAAATTATCAACACTGGTGATGTCATATAGAAATTTTAATAACATGACTCAATATATCAACAAAATTATTGAAAATAAAAAAAGTGACGAGTTAGCTGTTATGTTCAGTATACATTAACTCATAAACAAATGATATATTTCATATGCAGACATTATTCATATATGAACAATATAAGTTGTATGCAAACAATAAAAGTAATACTCATTTTTATTTAATCAATTTTAAGTATATATTGTTTATTGCTTATTTATATTGCCTTCGATCAGTCTGATCCATGAGGCTTAACATATTCAATACATGGACAACATAATTATTATACAGAACAACAATTAGGTGCATATGATCAATAGACAACAAGTATACCAAAGCCCACATGGGTTTGTGTGTGCATAAACATTTCAACAATTTTAAATATTAGATGAACGCAACTTAGCAATAACACAAATGACATCAGTACATTTATTGATAGACACCTATTAAAGGATATTTAATTATTTATATATATTTCTTCGTTTCTTTTCTTAAAAGATTTAAAAAAGTAAACACTTCAATTAAACAGAGTTCTAACATTTTAACTTTTAACTAATTGAATATATTTAAGCATATATATATCCTATATGTATCTGTTCAGGAGTTGACAACCACTGTACGTCCAGCCAGTAGTAGGAGACCCACTTCCAGACAGAATGGAGTGGCAAAACAAACAACAAAAGATTCAAATCCATTTGGTTCATATCATGACGATTCAGACGATGTAAGTTTTCAAAAAATGGATTGCTGTTTATCATCTGTCTAAAATGCCCATTGACAGCTAGTTTAACTACTAGTGTATATTTATAGTGCCCATGGTCAACTATTTACTATGTATTTGTAGAGCTCTTTGTCCACTATTTACTATGTATTTGTAGTGCCCATGTTTAACTATTTACTATGTATTTGTAGTGCCCATGGTCAACTCATTACTATGTATTTGTAGTGCTCATGGTCAACTATTTACTGTATATTTATAGTATTCATGGTCAACTATTTACTATGTATTTATAGTGCTTTTGTCAACTATTTACTATGTATTTATAGTGCTGTAGTCAACTATTTACTATGTATTTATAGTGCCCTTGGTCAACCATTTATTCTGTATTTGTAGTGTCCATGGTCAACTATTTACTATGTATTTATAGTGCTCATAGTCAACTATTTAATATGTATTTATAGTGCTATGGTCAACTATTTACTATGTATTTATAGTGCCCATGGTTAACTATTTACTATGTATTTATAGTGCTATGGTCAACTATTTACTATGTATTGATAATGCTCATGGTCAACTATTTAGTATGAATTTATAGTGCCCATAGTCAACTATTTACTATGTATTTAGTGCCCATGGTCAACTATTTACTATGCATTTATAGTGCTGATGGTCAATGTTTACTATGTATTTATAGTGATATTGTCAACTATTTACTTTGTATTTATAGCATGGTCAACTATTTTGTATTTATAGTGCCCATGGTCAATTATTTACTATGTATTTATAGTGCTATGGTCAACTATTTACTATGTATTTATAGTGCCCATGGTCAACTATTTACTATGTATTTATAGTGCCCATGGTCAACTATTTACTATGTATTTATAGTGCTATGGTCAACTATTTACTATGTATTTATAGTGCCCATAGTCAACTATTTACTATGTATTTATAATGCCCATGGTCAACTATTTACTATGTATTTATAGTGCTATGGTCAACTATTTAGTATGTATTGATAATACTCATGGTCAACTATTAAGTATGAATTTATAGTGCCCATGGTCAACTATTTACTATGTATTTATAGTGCCCATGGTCAACTATTTACTATGTATTTATAGTGCTTATGGTCAACTATTTACTTTGTATTTATAGCATGGTCAACTATTTACTATGTATTTATAGTGCTCATGGTCAACTATTTACTATGTATTTATAGCATGGTCAGCTATTTACTATGTATTTATAGTGCTCATGGTCAAATATTTACTATATATTTATAGTGCTATGGTCAACTATTTACTTTGTATTTATAGCATGGTCAACTATTTTGTATTTATAATGCCCATGGCCAACTATTTACTATGTATTTATAGCATGGTCAAATATTTTGTTTTTATAGTGCCCATGGTCAACTATTTACTATGTATTTATAGTGCCCATGGTCAACTATTTACTATGTATTTATAGTGCAATGGTCAACTATTTACTATGTATTTATAGTGCCCATGGTCAACTATTTACTATATATTTATAGTGCTATGGTCAACTATTTACTTTGTATTTATAGCATGGTCAAATATTTTGTTTTTATAGTGCCCATGGTCAACTATTTACTATGTATTTATAGTGCCATGGTCAACTATTTACTGTGTATTTATAGTGCCCATGGTCAACTATTTACTATGTATTTATAGTGCCCATGGTCAACTATTTACTATGTATTTATAGTGCAATGGTCAACTATTTACTATGTATTTATAGTGCCCATGGTCAACTATTAACTATGTATTTATAGTGCCCATGGTCAACTATTTACTATGTATTTATAGTGCCCATGGTCAACTATTTACTATGTATTTATAGTGCTATGGTCAACTATTTACTTTGTATTTATAGCATGGTCAACTATTTTGTATTTATAGTGCCCATGGTCAACTATTTACTCTGTATTTATAGTGCCCATGGTCAACTATTTACTATGTATTTATAGTGCTATGGTCAACTATTTACTATGTATTTATAGTGCCCATGGTCAACTATTTACTCTGTATTTATAGTGCCCATGGTCAACTATTTACTATGTATTTATAGTGATATGGTCAACTATTTACTATGTATTTATAGTGATATGGTCAACTATTTTGTATTTATAGTGCCCATGGTCAACTATTTACTATGTATTTATAGTGCTATGGTCATAGTGCTATGGTCAACTATTTTCTATATATCTATAGTACTCATAGTCATCTATTTACTATATATTTATGGTGTTCATAGTCAACTATTTACTATATATTTGTAGTGCCCATGGCCATAGCTTATATTTGTAAGATTCAATAAAAAAATCAGCTGTTGAGCACATTAAAGAACTATAAAGGTCTTACCAATAATATGCTTGCATCAGTCTTTTATGTTTAATCAGAGACCTTTTTATATTTCAGGATATGCTGAGTTAACCAGACATTGTGATAATCATCTGCAATTCCAATAAACAAACATTCTATGCGTATAAAAGTGTGTGTGTGTGTGCTGTTAGATTGAACCACATATAAGAGGCAGTGAGCCATGGCTGTGATATATGTTAACACAGGGAAAGGTTAGATCTGAACACCTTGCTTCCTAACCCAACACCAGATGTGTAATACAAGAGTGCACGGAGGACAAGGTTTAAAAGAGAAGTTACAGATGATACATGTGCATAAGAGAGACAAGATATTACCATATTAATTGTTTTTTTCATTCATATTTGTACTTATACACTTTAATATTTAATGAAACCAAAACAATATTAAAAGTGTCAAGAATCTACTTACTTCTGAAGTTGTGGCACAAGAAAATTTCTTTTCCTAATAGTTGCTTTCCTTATCTCTAGTGCTGTATATCAAGTGGAATATTGTACACAAAATAAACATTTATAAAATAAAATGTCTGAAAAAAATAATAGGCTGTTGGCAATGTAGACTTAGATATGGTTTTAGATATATTTCTTAGTTTGATATCTAAGCTAAAGTAGATGAATACTTTAGTTTGATATCTAAGCTAAAGTAGATGAATTGTTTAGTTTGATATCTAAGCTAAAGTAGATAAATTATTTAGTTTGATATCTAAGCTAAAGTAGATGAATACTTTAGTTTGATATCTAAGCTAAAGTAGATGAATACTTTAGTTTGATATCTAAGCTAAAGTAGATAAATTATTTAGTTTGATATCTTAGCTAAAGTAGATAAATGGTTTAGTTTGATATCTAAGCATAAGTAGATAAATTATTTAGTTTGATATCTAAGCTAAAGTAGATCAATGGTTTAGTTTGATATCTAAGCTAAAGTAGATCAATTATTTAGTTTGATATCTAAGCTAAAGTAGATAAATGGTTTAGTTTGATATATAAGCTTAAGTAGATAAATTGTTTAGTTTGATATCTAAGCTAAAGCTTGTACTTAAAAAGACTTTTTTTTTTTTTAAATAAAGTGTCTGTAAATTTATTTTACTTAATTTTTAATGAACATATTATTAACCATAAATGGATAACGGTAGCATAGTATATGATATACATTTAGCACAAAGTGGATAGTCATGTGTATGGACTTATATGCTGTATGTATGTATTAATTTATATGTTTTTGGTCTGGGTTTATATGCTATGCATATGATATGTGTCGGTTGTATATGGGTGTTGTGTCGAAATTTATATACCATGTGTATGTGATGTGTATGACAAGTTCTGTATATGAAATTATTACTCATTGTATATAAAAAGCATACATATATTCCACTGTATTACCGTGTTTTATTCAACGCTTTGATTTGTGGCCATCTTGAACTATTTTTTCTTTATAGTTTTTACACCATTTTTTCTTTTCCTAAACTACATGTTGGTATCTCGGTGTCCTGCTGTTAAATGACTTTACTTGATTTTACTGTTATATAATTCTGCACCTGAGTTGTAAAAGTGTTGACTTTACCATGAATGACATGTGATATTTTTTTTAGGACATCAACCTGTGAGTTTAGAGATTATTTAAAGATTCATGCAAAAAAAAAGGGATGTTGTTTTTTTAACATATTTTTAGCATGTGAGTGACATTTGAATCAGGAACTTCTGATAAAGCACGATTGTTGCAGTCCCTCTGCCTAAATTATTTTGAATTGTGAGTCATTTTATTTGAGACTAACAATGTTTAACAATCTTGTCCAGTCACTATGAAAGGTCTTCCATGTCTTCATTACAGCGGTTTGTTAGTGGTAAAGTAACACTTTTTGGCAGCACTGAAACAAGTCCTAATCATTGTGACTTTGATATTAGAATGAATTGGTTAGAATTTAGAATTGATTGATAAGGAAAACTGCTTACTGAAATTACATGTACAAAGCACGAGAGTAAATAAAAACTGTGCATGATAACCCCACCCTCCCTCAACCCCTCCTGCTAGATAGAATTAACACAGACAAACTATGAACTAAGAGGGTGTGACTTGACTTAATAGGATTATATGTGAATAAAATTTATACATGCTGAAAATAAAGGAGTGGGGACAAATTCCTTTATGGTCGTCTGTTGGACCTCGTTGGCATAAAAGTTACATTAATCATCCAAACAAATACTTCAATGATTTTTTAAATTATAAAAAGAAATTCAAAAGTCAGAGTCATGCTTTGAAGTAGATGACTAACTCTTTAAAATAAGTTGTAGTATTAAGACTTGTATTGTATCGTTAAATTATAGTTTTTTTACCTATCCTTGTTTTATTTGAATGTGAGTGTTTATTGAAGACAGATTTTGTCTAATTCCTTTATAAAGTGTGAACATTCTTGACAGTCGTTTCTTTCAAGGATTTGTCTTGGAGAGGGGTCTTTTTTTTCGCATTATAGAAATTCTGTACAGAATTTCGTACAGAATTTCAACATTACTGGTTTGGTCTAAATTATGTTTGTAAAAGTATGAATGTACATGTTTATGATTCATTTTGAGAATTTATCTTTTTCCGTTTAATTCTGTGTTGAATTTTAGTGACATGAGTGCAAGAATACCTCTAAATGTTGTAATTGATGGAACAAAGAAAATGTTGTATGTGACCTCTTTATTGGCATGATTACATTCTTTAAATACTGTCAAATCTGTGTAAGAGGTCACCTCTATTGAGTAGTCACTTGTCTTAAGCAGCCATATTTGCTATTTCTATGGTTTCAGAGCAAATTAACCTGAATTGAGCAACAACATGTCTTATAATGCAACTTTGGTCCTTCCCTTGATATGCCGCTTAAGACAGGTTTGATACACGCATGTTTTACTTGTCTGTGTCATCTACAAATACATATAAAAATCTGTTAGTTTTCACTTGCACATGCCAAGCTTGTGTGTTACTGCATATATGTATTTGAATTTAAAAGAAAACAACACTGTATCTTAAGCATTTATTTTTTGTATATAATATTGTAAAATTGAGGTGTACCATTTTCCTGTTTTACTGCATTGGACATATCAGCGGTTAAGTTATTACTTTTTAGTTTTGATGGTATTGATTTGTAAATAAAAGTAATATAATATATTATAACATGTGAAGTAGGCCCGAGTGTTTAAGTCTAATATGAGTACTGGCATAGTGTTGTATGCAGATTTTCTAACTGCCATTATATAATTTTAGGTTTCAAAGCATATTCATTTTTTCTCCCTTGGAAAAGTCCCAATTTAGCTGTACTTATTGCTTTTCATTAAAATTTTTGAAGTTAAAATCAAGTTTGCTGCAATAAAAATGTAAGCTGTTATATGTATGCATATTTTATTGATTCCAAATTATTATCATTAGACGACATACTTATAGTGTAGAGAAAATGTGTCCACTGAATTGTTTTTAAAAAAAAATATTAAAACACCCACTACTCCAAAAATGACATAATTATAATGTTAAAAAACTATTTCCACTGAAAATGTTGTGTTTTAAAAAAAAAAAAAAATCATTCATTACTCTATATGCAAATTATAAAATTTTGAAAAAAGATCTGACATACTGCCTTAAGAAAGATGGTTACTTGATAAGACAGATGCCCAAAACTGATTTGTCATTATATTAAACCTATCTAATGACTGTATTTAAGGCCTCACTACACAGTTGAATTTTGTTCTATATAAAATAAGGTCTAGGATTTCCATGATAAAAAAAAAAGAATTTCACATAGAATTTTAAAGTATTTTTATTTCATAGAAGGAATGTATACCCACATAAAAAGACACCCTAGGATTTTTTGAAAAAAGAAGTCATCAAATGCTCATAAATACATGCATATGTTGAAATCCTATAAAAGTCACCTTTTTAACACCAGTGATATCTTATTGCAATATATGCTACACAAACTTGTGCACTAATCTGCAGTAAGAAATCACAACCATTTGAACCATTTTGAAAATATTTTAAAACCAAAATACATAAACCTTTTTTTTTTTAGCGTAAGAATCATGTTACTGCGGGAAAAAAGGGGCATAATTGTGTAGTGAGATGTTATAAACATTGGGCAAGTGCGATTATGGTCCTATATTTATGTTTGGTGTTTGTCATACTCACTGTTCATTATTTCTCTCATTTATATATTTATTGTTTTGTTTTCATATCTTACACTTCTTTTCTATTTTTGTTACCAAATATTTACTTTGTTTAAGTTGCTCATTGTTATTGCTTTCAATCAGTCCATTTCAGAGTTTCTCAAAACTATGAATTTGTATTTATTGATAATGTTTTTGTGTTTACATTGTGCCAGGGTTCTATTACAAGAAGATGAAAGGATTTTATTGATCCATGTCTGTTCAAATTTTATGACAAGCTGAGCTCTGTGTAGATTTGGATACCTCAGATGGCCGGAGTATCTGACGCTCTGTCTTGCCTTTCACCACTAAGGTCATAGGTTTGAAACCAGTTCAGTTCACAAACATGAGAAATTTTGATGCACATTACTTGCAGAAGGATGGTAGTTCGGTTAGATGATAGCTCTGTTTTGCCTTTCACCACTAAGGTCATAGGTTTGGGTCCAGCTCCGTCCACAAATGTGAGAAATTTTGATGCACAATACTTGCAGAAGGATGGTTGTTATACTAGATTCTTGTTTATGATTCTGGATTCTTCCTTCATGAATAAATCCGGTTGCCATTAGTCACCTGTACCGTGTTGAAAGTGGTTGCTGAACCCCATTCCGTTTACCCTCACTGTATAGAACAATGACTGAAGTTGCTGATCTGTTATCATATCTGCCTGGTGGCATTTCACATGAACATATAAATATTGAAATATGTACCCTATTGCAGGGTTGTCACGCATCAGGGAAATTTAAATATTATTTTCCAGTGTCAGGGAAATTTAAAATTTAAGCAAATGTCAGGAAAAATTCAGGGAATCTTGAAAATATGGGTTGAGGGTCAAGGATCAGATGGAATCGTCATCAGCCATTGATAAACTCACTGTAAAACATGGCATTTGCAACAAAAACAGGCGGTAAGGGTTGGCTGAAAGGAAGGATTTAACAATACATGTATAGTTAAAATTTGAATAAAATTTGGTATTTGCCAAAATGCAAAAAGGAGTATGACAGAAAGACAAATTGCTGCGAATGACATGTCAGTGAAATTTAAAAAAAAATTGGGGAGCTGTTGGTGGGTGGGTTGGGGAAATGTCAGCGAATTGTTTCCTGTGGAGTGTGGCAACCCTTTATTGTTCTGATGGCTTAGGGATTGTAGAACAATGTTATGAAAATAATCGAGTTGTGTTATCCTTCGACAGCTGTTGTGATACCTTTTTTTAACTTGGAGATGTAAGTACTCGCAATCAGTCTACCATGGGGAGAAATATAACAGTTGACAATGTTTGGCTATTTTTATATCAAAATGTCTTCATATTTGTAACATTTTACATTTTCTGAACAGCTTATAGTCAATCAATTTGACAATTTGTATATTTCATGGCTTGCCCTATGTCAGTGGCATTTTCGCACTTCAAGGTCACAAACCCCATACCATTGAGAGTGAATTGTATCATCTGTAGGAATTGTTTCTGTAAAATGATTAAAATTTATATGCTAGCTTAGATCACGAACATTAAAATATTACTAGCAAGTAAATTATTACACTATTACAACATACATAATTTTAGTCAGACAAATGTACTTAGAGTCCCATAATTTTAGCCGGACATTAAACATACTTAAAAGTCTTGGCCAATCATACCTGGACTGCATTTCATAAATAAAAGTTACGTTAAAATTTGTCGTAAGTCAATTTGATATTTTCTCTTTGTATGTTCAAATTTTGGTTGACATTTAAAATGATTGTATTTCCAGAAAATATCTCATTTTCTGCATGATATGATTCAACTTTGTGTTCATTTCGATGAATATTAAAGTATTTTTAAAAAAAGATCATGAATAATTGTCGATTTACGTTTGCGACGATTTTTGCCGCAATTATTTTTGTGAAAAGCAGTCCAGAAGACAGTCATGTTATTGATGGCTTTCTTTATTGTCTTAAATATCATCATCATTTCCATTATTTTGTGCACACCCAGTATACTTGTAATATAAGTTATATTAACATTTTAATAAATACAATGTCTAACGGATGATTTTTCTTTTTTATGCTTGGGAGGCTGTGGATTGTTGCTTTCATTCTCCATGTATATATTTATTGTCTATGCAAAAAAGTGAATGAAGTAGATTTTATTCCAGTTTCTGTACTGCTAATATCTTTGATAAATGTGCATAATTGTTCTACTGTTGTCTCAGATGCTTGTTTCAAGTGAAGCCTTCTTTTTTTTTGCAATATGGAGAAATGTTTCATTTTTTAAATGGATGTTGGAATAGAAAAATGTTTCATTTTTTAAATGGATGTTGGGAGAGAAAAACAACATACATTACTATTAAAAGATCCATTACTTGAAAATGGGACAATGAAATGATGAAATTAAAATATTTTATCAGTTTTACCAGAATTTTATTGTGTTTGGTAAGAACACAAAAGTGTTGTCCAGATGGCTCAGTTTAAATCATCAAGGATCACTTTTGAATTCAAACTCAAAATACATTTTTTTAAATTTATCAGTAAAATAATTAATATAAGAAATAGCATTTATTTACAATGACAAGCGATTTAAAAAATATTTTGAAAGAAAATATCTGAAACGGAAAAACAACATTATTACTGTGTACCTATTAACAATGTTTACATATTGTTTGCAAAAAAAAAATGTGATTTTGAGTATGAATCTCGTTCTAAAGATTAAATTTGATGAATTAGGAACAAACTTGGGAAAACCTTGGAAAATTACTTGCCAAGATTGTAGTATAATATGGCAAAATAGAACATGCGTAACTGTAAGAAATAATGTCATTTAAAGATTTGAGTTCTGTTGTAGCAATAATTGCCTGATAAAAGTATAAAATATTTTATACAGATTGGAATAGATGGAAAAAAAAAATAATTATAACTTCTTTGTGAATGTAACTGATACAGATCCTGCAACCGTGAGATGTTTTTTCAAGCATTTATAATCCAGATGGTGACTGGGTATCAATGTATACTGAACAGAACAGCTAGAACATTTAGGTTATGTAAAAATACATAAATTTCTGTTAAGTTAATAGTATATACAACTTTAATAGCGCTACTCAATAGTTTGAAAAAGATATTGGAAATACAAGAGTGGCGGATTAGCTATTCCGTTCAATTTGCTGGTCCGATATGCCAGACAGAGTTTGCAGGTTCTGTCCCATATTCAACCTAATGGGTTGGACGTGCTGCTATATCCGAGATAAGGATGGTCTGTTGGACATGCTCCTATATCCCTGTTAGGGATGGTCTGTTACCCTCATAAAATCAACACAAACACAACTGTGTCCATTTTTTGGGCATGATATTTTATGTGATCCTGGGATTAAAAAAAAACATGTGCTTCTACAATTCAAACACTTGAATATTTGATGTTGCATTGTGTTTAAATGATGTTAAATCTACATAAAAATTTAGATTTTGAAAATTCCTTTAAGTTAAATATGCAAAAAAAATTTAAGTTAAATATACAGTTGATGATAGGATATTCCAATCGTGGGTAGCAGCATTCGATAGTCACCATTGCAGTGCAGGGTTAGATAATAAAAACAATTATGAAAGCCTGGAACCTATAAGGCTTTCTCTGCTCCGGTAGGAAGAATTTGTAGGAGTGGTTATTGTTTAGCAGCTGGGATTTAAATCACCTTATCCCACCTGGAAAAATATAAAAATAATTTCATTCTATTGGCTAATAATACTCTCTGATTGTGAAGGCTAGAAAGAACATTTTGACTAATATTACTCTCTGATTGTGAAGGCTAGAAAGAACATTTTGGCTAATATTACTCTCTGATTGTGAAGGCTAGAAAGAACATTTTGGCTTATATTACTCTCTGATTGTGAAGGCTAGAAAGAACATTTTGGCTAATATTACTCTCTGATTGTGAAGGCTAGAAAGAACATTTTGGCAAATATTACTCTCTGATTGTAAAGGCTAGAAAGAACATTTTTTCTTGTGTATAATGAGGGCGATTGTGTAAGAAAACGTAATTTGTATGTCGAGCCTGTAAACAGTCAGAATGCAATAAACGTTCTCTTCATCTACCTGGATGAAGTGGGCCATATATATGTATACTTGTCTTCTATATTTGTTTACACAACATAATAAACGGGACACCTGCTGTTGGTATAGATGTTGTATACATGTAATTTAACTTTGTTGGTCCAAAACCAAAATACACTGCATGCAAGTGCTTATATCTTCGAGTAATTTATCAAAATGGAGTTCGTTTTGTTCATAACAAAATATTTGTCTTATAACAAGCCAAGTCTGAGTAGCTCAATCGGTAGTACATCTGACTCAATTCAGGGGTCGTGAGTTTGAATCCCTATCGGTCAGTCTCAATGATGATTGATATACGACATTGTGTCTCATTGTCATTTATCTCTCACTGCTGATTCAAGTGTGAAAATTATCAGTTGCAGAGATGGGGTTTGCTTGAGAACTGGTTAACCTTCCAGGATCCCAGGAAACAGCAGTTTCACACAAGAATTAATTTTGTACTGTTCTACATATAGAGACATGCACTTCTGGAACACTGGATACATTACCAATGGTTCTAAAAGTGCCTTATTCCCATAGATAGTCCTCTGTTAGTCCAATTATGCAGAAAAAAATATGGGGATGACCAGGTTGCTTTTTCACAATTTCAATGGTTTGATGGCACTTCTTTATTTTTGAGTTCTTCCCTTTTGTTGCAGTGTATCACTACCCATCTTATATTATAGCATCATCAAACAGTTCCCAGTGTCACCCAAACTTTGCAGATATTATGAAGATGTTCCAATATGCACAAAGAAATATGACATTTTATGCATTTCAACCGAAAAATTGCCCAACCACTTTACACAGCTCTAATTTCTTTGACGTAAGAATCTTGCTACCGTCATGTAAGGGAGGTAATTCTTCAGTGAGACTTTAACTGATTGTCTGTTAGCCCTAGATGGCATGACAATGACACTAAATATTCAGCAAGTCAACCGACAATGTAACCATTTCACACAACCATGCAAATAGATTATTCAGCAAACTGAGGTGTCATGGTTCCATAACTCTACCTCAAATAATAACACAATTATTTGCATTAATGTACTTCAATTTTAGCTGTTCCACAAACAATTTCTAAATTCTAATTTGAACCATATTGGGATATATTTTTAATGATCATGACATCTCTGACACGATAAAACAGCAATTCATTGTTATGTGCCGATGTCGTTTTCTTGTTTATCGATAAGAAGTACTGTTATTAATTTAATTTTGAGCAAACTTGGATATACTGTATGTGACTATTAGACTTAATGCAAGTTGAAAAGTCTCGTTCGAATGTCAAAGCAAAGTTGTTGTTTGCTTTAAGGCTTTTTTTCATAAAAAATACCATTTTTGTTCTGTTTTATCAAGTACTTTTGCTTTTAAGTTGATTTTAATCAAACTTCAATATGTTATTTAGAACCATTAGATATAACAATCTGTTTTGACTGTGTGAGGCAGAGTTGATTGTCTCTGAATCATTTAAATTACCACTTAGAACTACTTGTATAGTGGTTCTGGTGGTATATCTGTCCATCTCTGCATAGGGCAGGAATCATCAAAATGTCTCGTATCTATAATATTTATCATTACCATGTGGTTCCAGGGTGCCCGATGAGTGATGGCACGAATAGGGCCACCATATCACATTTATGATGTGTAGAAAGGCAACAAATTGAATATTGGATGGAATTTACCAACATTTTGTGGTTTAGTTTTCAATCTGTATGTTGATTTGGGGTTTTTTACATGGAAAGTGAGCCTGGAATTTTCTTTGTTGTTGGCATCGTATAATCTTTTTATACCATAAACAAGAAAATATCGATGGATGCTCCCCAAGTGAGTGTTTGACTCTGTACCATATTCTCTTAGTGCTGATGGCTACTTGGTTGAAAAATACCAAACTGCATAGCGGGAACAATATATAGGTCTGCACTTGACAGAACTCATTCGCAAATCATTGAACTGGAACAAAATGACAATATGCGCATATCCTAGCTAGTTTTACAAAATTAAAAGAGGTTGTAGCGAAATAGCGTCATGAAGACAATATGCACATCTCCACTTGGTAGTAATGCATCCTAGCAAGTTTCATAAAATTCCAACCAGAGGTTGTAGAGAAATAGAGCAGAGAAGAGTTTGGTCACAGACAGAATGAAAGGGCCACAACTCCGTGAAAAATCATCAAACAGGAACACAAAGACAAAATGCGCATCTCCACTTGGTAGTGATGCATCCTAGCAAGTTTCATAAAATTCCAACATGGGGTTGTAGAGAAATAGCGCGGACAAGAATTTGGTCACAGACAGAATCAAAGGGCCATAACTCCGTGAAAAATCATCAAACCGAAACACAAAGACAATATGCGCATCTGCACTTGGTAATGATGCATCCTAGCAAGTTTCATAAAATTCCAACCTGAGATTGTAGAGAAATAGTGCGGACAAGAATTTGGTCACAGACTCGATGGAAGTGCCATAACTCTGTGAAAATCATCGAACCAGAAAACAAAGACAATATGCGCATCTGCACTTGGTAATGATGCATCCTAGCAAGATTCATAAAATTCCAACCTGAGGTTGTAGAGAAATAGCCTGGATAAGAATTTGGTCACAGACTCAATTAAAGGGCCATAACTCTGTGAAAAATCATCGAACTGGAACACAAAGATATGCGCATCTCCACTTGGTAGTGATGCATCCTGGCAAGTTTCATAAAATTCAAACATTGGTTTGTAGAGAAATAGCGCGGACAAGAATTTGGTCAGACAGAATCAAAGGGCCATAACTCTGTGAAAAATCATCGAACTAGAACACAAAGATATTATGCATATCTCCACTTGGTAGTGATGTATCCTAGCAAGTTTCATCAAATTCCAACACTGGGTTGTAGAGAAATAGCACAGACAAAAATTTGGTCACAGACAGAATCAAAGGGCCATAACTCCGTGAAAAATCATCGAACCGGAAAACAAAGACAATATGCACATCTGCACTTGCTAATGATGCATCTTCGCAGGTTTCATAAAATTCCAACATTGGGTTGTAGAGAAATAGCGGACTAGAATTTGGTCACAGACAGAATCAAAAGGCCACAACTCCGTGAAAAATTATCGAACCAGAAAACAAAGACAATATGTACATATGCACTTGGTAATGATGCATCCTAGCAAGTTTCATAAAATTCCAACCAGAGGTAGAGAAATAGCCTGGACAAGAATTTTGGGACGCACGCACGGACGCATGCACGCACGGACGAAGCAGGGACTATATGCTTGCCCCTTTGGGACAGAGGTATCTGTCTATGGATAATGGTAACGTGTCACAGGCAGAGTTATCTGCCCATGAACAAGGAAAATGTCTCACAGACAGAGTTATCTGTCCATGAACAATGATACATGTCACAGATAGTTATCTGTCCATGAACAATGGAAACGTGTCACAGACAGAGTTATCTGTCCATGAACACAAGGAAAACGTGTCACAGGCAGAGTTATTTGTCCATGAATAATGAATACTATTTTTCACATTGTCCTTACTACCTCAAACTTTAAGTTAGAATGTTATGACATGTAAATATTTTGTATTGTTTACACCCCCAAATCTGAAAAAACAATTATAATCTATATAAAGATGAATAATATACTACAAAGTTATTGTTGTATTCCTGTCCTGTTACACATTCTGTATATTGTCTCAACTTTTATGTAAATTGGTCCTAAAATGCTCACTTGTGGCAGCGGAGACAATGCCAAAGGGAATTTTTTATAATGCAAGGCTGTATCTCAGATATTTAAATTTGCTTAGTCAACCACAATATAAAAAACAAAACTAATACTCTCCTTGGTTATATAAAGAAAAATACAACTATGACATTGTCCTTTTGCACGAATATCTATTAACTAAAACATCAACAATAAACTGTAACCAAGGCAACTGAAGTGAAAAATTGTTTACATAAACACAAAATTTATTCAACCAATTCCACCCTTTACAACCAGATAACTGAGAATTCAGCAAAGCAGGTAAGGAAATGTCAATATTGCTATAAAATGTTCCAACTGATGGCGAGCAGGTGCTCAGATGTAAACGTCTCATATACTTCCACTGTGAACATTGCAACAACAAAGGTATTTAAAAAGAGGTATAAGTTTGCTTAATGACCAAGTTGTATCATCCGTCGTATTTTGTTTTTGAATAAGGTTTTACACCATTTAAACCACACATCAGGTTATATATGGCATATAATTATTACAGTGGAGGTAGACCCCAGAATGAATCTGATTAGAACCATCATTCTTCCACTGTAACTGGCAAACCTTCTCGTAATGTTTTTGGACCAAGCTGGGCTCAAACCCATGACCTAAGCAGTGAGGTAAGCGATGGTTGGACAACAGTTCTTTATCAAAAGCACCTCTCACTGCTGTGGATCTGCTGGAGGTGCTTCATATATCTATCAGTCACAGAGAGGCAGTGAGAGGTGCTTCTGATACCTATCAGCTACAAGCACAGCAGTAAGAGGTGCTTCTGATATCTATCAGCCACAGTTACTGATCAGCCATGAGCACAGCGGTGAGAGGTGCTTCTGATACCTATCAGCCATAGATTCACAGCAGTGACAGCTTCTTCTGATACCTATCAGCTACAGATCCACAGCAGTGAGAGGTGCTTCTGATACCTATCAGCTACAGATCCACAGCAGTAAGAGGTGCTTCTGATACCTATCAGCTACAGATCCACAGCAGTGAGAGGTGCTTCTGATACCTATCAGCTACAGATCCACAGCAGTGAGAGGTGCTTCTGATACCTATCAGCCATAGATCCACAGCAGTGACAGCTTCTTCTGATACCTATCAGCCACAAGCACAGCAGTGAGATATGCTTCTGATACCTATCAGCCACAAGCACAGCAGTGAGATGTGCTTCTGATACCTATCAGCCACAGATCCACAGCAGTGAGAGGTGCTTCTGATACTTATCAGCCAAAGATCCACAGCAGTGAGAGGTGCTACCGATACCTATCAGCCAAAGATCCACAGCAGTGATAGGTGCTTCTGATACCTATCAGCCACAGATCCACAGCAGTGAGATGTGATTCTGATACCTATCAGCCAAAGATCCACAGCAGTGAGAGGTGCTTCTGATACCTATCAGCCACAGATCCACAGCAGTGAGATGAGCTTCTGATACCTATCAGCCACAGATCCACAGCAGTGAGAGGTGCTTCTGATACCTATCAGCCACAGATCCACAGCAGTGAGATGAGCTTCTGATACCTATCAGCCATAGATCCACAGCAGTGAGAGGTGCTTCTGGTACCTATCAGCCACAGATCCACAGCAGTGAGATGAGCTTCTGATACCTATCAGCCACAGATCCACAGCAGTGATAGGTGCTTCTGATACCTATCAGCCACAGATCCACAGCAGTGAGATGTGCTTCTGATGCCTATCAGCCACAGATCCACAGCAGTGATAGGTGCTTCTGATGCCTATCAGCCACAGATCCACAGCAGTGAGATGTGCTTCTGATGCCTATCAGCCAAAGATCCACAGCAGTGAGAGGTGCTTCTGATACCTATCAGCCACAGATCCACAGCAGTGGGATGTGCTTCTGATACCTATCAGCCACAGATCCACAGCAGTAAGAGGTGCTTCTGATACCTATCAGCCACAGATCCACAGCAGTGAGATGTGCTTCTGATACCTATCAGTCACAGATCCACAGCAGTGAGAGGTGCTTCTGATACCTATCTGCCACAGATCTATGACATAGACTGCTGTCATCTGATGTCAGACATACAACTTTTACAAGCAATACTGAACATTCCTTACCGTGAGTGATCTTGTTTTCATCAGAAATCCATGAATCAAAATGTTGCACTGTCTCCGTAGTATACAACATACATGTTGCATGAATGATTGTACATGGTGGTGCTACATTTATTACTGGCTGCACACGGTGGATTACAAAGATTCACTTTTATAACTATTATAATCTGAAACTTGAAAAGCATAACAATGATAATGTTCAATTTCTCGTAGAATGTTCAATATAATTAAAATATTGTTCAACATTAAAACTTATTTTAAAAAAATTTGGGGACAAAATAAGTTTTTTTACATAACAACAATTTTTAACAGTTTTTTTTTTTCTGAAAAAAAGTAGAAGATATATTTCAATAAAAATAGATAAAAGATTTTTTTTTTATTTCTATTTCCTATCCATAAATACTTAATTAATTTATTAAACTTTACAATACCATCTGATATTTTGGACATAGGAACATTTATTACAGCATTTATGTGTCAAGCAAGGCAATACAATCTTAAAGTACTAATCAAGTTTTTACTGTCCAATGAGAAAAGCAAGTCTCAGTCTAGTTGCCATAGTAATAAACACCAGGCAAGAATTACTGTCTGCATAGAAACAAAAAAATATACCAGTAAGAGAAATAAACAAGAGGGCCAAGATGACCCTATATCGTTCACCTGACTTACCTTGAGTCACCCAACTTAAGTAGATTGTATAATACAATCATATACACTCAAAATTCCACAAAGACGAGATGGGCAAGTAGTTAGAATTTTGATTTGTTTTGAAGATGTAACAGATGCGTAGAAGAGTTAAAACTTGGTAGAGGTTCACCCATGGTAAATGTCAGTGAAATTACATCAAAATCAGAAAGCTTTTGAAGTTTTTACTATAGCTGCCTATATGTTTGGAGACTGTTCCAAACCTAAGTCTTCGAACTAAGATAGATATCCAGTTCCAGTACTAAACTAGCTGGTTATGTTTGAGAACGGTTTCAAACTAAAGCATCAGGCTAAACTATTGTGCATGAAACAATCCACAGTTCCAGCACAATAAAACGCAATCAAATGCAAGTCTTCCCAAAGCCTATCGCTTGAAAGAATTAAGTACACTCTCCCCAAAAAACAATTAAGGTCCTCGTCCGAGACTTCAAGTTCACTTTGACATTGAAAATCTCAAGCAGACTTCTTGCTGTGAAGAAACTAGCTAAAAATATGGTATTGCTTTATTTTGAGGCAGTAAACCATCCCTGTCTGAACCATAAAAACTCTGACTTTTATATTCAGAAAAACACCAATTTTAAAATGGTTCATGATTTATGAATAAAATTTCAATCATTGATTGAGTTTATTACCTCTTCTTATACTAATTGCTATATACAGACATTTATGCTTTAAAACAAGGACATTAATTTGACATAAAACTAACCCCACCCCCTGGCTGCCATGTTTTTTGACGAATCACGATGGCTTGAACAAACTTGGTAGAGAGTCACCCAAGGAACATTTCTGTGAAATTATTTTAAAATCCAGCCAGTAGTTCTGACAAGAAGATTTTTTAAGTTTTTACTATAGCTTATATAGTAAACTGTCCCCACCCCTTGCCGCCATGTTTTTTGACGAATCAAGATGGCTTGAACAAACTTGGTAGAGAGTCACACAAGGAACATTTCTGTGAAATTATTTTAAAATCAAACCAGTAGTTTCTGACAAGAAGATTTTTTAAGTTTTTACTAATTAAACTTGCCCCGACCTCTGGGGGCCATGTTTTTTGATGAATCAAGATGGCTTGAACAAACTTGGTAGAGGGTCCCACAAGGAACATTACTGTGAAGTTATATCAAAATTGGCCCAGTGGTTTCAGAGGAGAAGTTGTTAAAAGCTAAAAGTTAACAACGGACGACGGACACCAGGCGATCACAAAAGCTCACCTGTGAGCCTTTGGCTCAGGTGAGCTAAAAATAAATATACTGACTGAACCTGAATCAAAAGTTGTTATTAAATAATGAAAACTTTACCTTAAGGTACCTTTACTGAGTGTAAAAATTAGTTCAATGTGTTGCCCCACCATGTCATCATGTGGTAATAAACCTTGAATGCAAATTTCTAATAAAAAATAACACATATAAGCCATTATACATAGTGACAATTGAGATGCATTCAAAACTAGAACTCACATATAAGTCAACACAACTGATAAATATTGCATGGTAACAATAGTATCATTTTCTCTTCTTACATTTTTTGGAAAAATCAACAAAAAAATTCAACCCACGATCATGTTAAAATAATAATTTCTTGCATTCATTAAAGCTGAAAAATGTTTCGATTTGCTGTTTTTTTTCTCCGATGAAATTATTATTAAAATAAAGTTTCAAGATTTAATTTTCCAGTAAAAAGTCAAATATTTAAATTAACAATTTCTTGTAAGATGAAAAATGTTTAAATTTGTTGGGATTTTTTCACCAGTCAAATTATATTGAAATAATAAGTTTAAGATAGGCATTGCTTTTCAACCCTTTGCTCCATAAGCATTTTCTTGGACTCTTCCAAATTGAAAGCATTAATTCATCACGTATCAACAATAGATGAATTATGTTTATATTAACTGACAGAGTGGAAAACAGTGCAGGAAGTGTTCAGAGCAATCTGAACTCTTCCTACACTGTTTTCAAAGGCCTTCTGTGATTGGTGCGGGATTGGTGCGTATCTATGGAGTAAAGGATTAAATCCAGTAAAAAGTCCCAATATACAAATATCATTTACATCCAATATCTACAAAATGACAAAGATGTTTCAGCATATCAAGGTGCATGACTGTCTCATGAACTCTATTTAACAATACAATTATTGATAAAAAATACTCATGTCAACAAAAACAATCTCTTTCTTGCAGAATTACTCAACAAACTCTTGGTTTTCAACAAGAGCACTGTAAGTGGGTGCAGACGCTAGTCTTCAAAGTCAGTGATATAAACTTTTTAAACATGATGGTGATTAGTTTACAAAATCAATACTATTACTGAAAAAATATAACAAACAAAAATTTAAACAAGAAATGTCACTAGTAAGTGCCGCATGCCCCCCAAATGGTCTGTGAAAAGTAACAATATATGTTATAATTTGTATTCATGATATCAAGAGTAATGGACTGATGTTTTGGACTAGACATGCAATTTCATGGGGGTTTTTTTACATTAAAGTGTGACCTTGACTTTTGTGTAACCTTGACCTTGACATCTGATGTAATTTTCTGGGTATTTCAACAGTTAAATGCAGGTGAAACATCATCATGACATGCTGATAACTTGTGTCCAGCTATTTTAAAATCCCTAAATGTAGGACAATGTTACAGATCAATTGTTGATCAATTGATAAATTGAGCCAAGCGTTTTTGAAATCCATCCATGTATGATAAAGTTAAAAGACGGACTCGAAATCTCAAACAGATTCAAAGTGATGTCATACATACTAAAAGTGTGACCATGACCTCTGAGGTACAGGTCTAGGTCTTACTTATGTCTTATCTTGATAAATTGAGCCAAGTAAAAGACAGTCACAGACCAGACACACAATTTCAATCAAATTGAAAATGTGACCTTGACTTTTGAGGAAATGTTCTGGGTTTTACATGCGACACTTAATTATGTCGTGTTGATCAAATGAGCCAAGTGTTTTTAGAATTTATCCATAGATGACAAAGTAACAGACCGGACAAGAAATCTCAAAATGACTGAAATAGTTGTCAGTTAAATTGTGGCCTTGACCCTTGAAGTGGGAGTCTGAGTATTAAGTGCAACATGTCATGTTATGTTGATCATTTGTAGCAAGTATTTATAAAATCCATCTACGCATGACAAAGTTACTGGCTGGACATGAAATCTCACACAGACTCAGAGTGTTGTCAAACAAACTCAAAGTGCGACCTTGACCTTTGAGGTATGCATGTAGGTCTTACACATGATACGTCATGTCATGCTGATGTATTGCACCAAGTGTTTTTGAAATTTATCCATAGGTGACAAAGTTATAGACCGGACATGGAATCTCAATCTGACTGCAAGTGTCATCAAACAAAGTTAAATTGTGACCTTGAACTTTGAATTAGGAGTTTGGGTAAACGGGTGACAATCGTCATGTTATGTTGATCGTTTGTAGCTAGTATTAACAAAATCCATCTATGCATGACAAAGTTACAGGTTAGATACGAAATCTCACACAGACTCAAAGTGTTGTCAAACAAACTCAAATTGTGACCTTGACCTTTGAGGTACCAGTGTGGGTCTTACTTGCGACAGGTCATCATGTAATGTTGATCATTTGTAGCAAGTATCATTAAAATCCATCTATGCATGACAAAGTTACAGGCCGGACACGAAATCACACAAAATCAAACCCAAGCTAGACAAAAAACTGAGCTAGATATAAAACTTTCACCTAAGGTTTTAGAGACCAAAGTATGAAAATTTAGGTAAATTAGGTAAATATAAATTGTTTCTATAAGAAAATATGAATGTAGTTTGTTTCGAAACAGACAAAGCTGAGCTTACCAGCAGCCAACGACAACATGATGACGTTGATGCCAGGATCATCACAATAGCTCTTCAGTATTTTATTTTCAAAAAGACCAGCTAAAAATGGTCAAGGGGCCGGTTTCACTAAACATCTCAAACGAAGATTTTCTTCAATACAAAAATCTCTACATGATTATTTGAACTCAATTAAGTACACATTAACCCTTTACTCCATAGATCACATTTTCCCGCACCAATCACAGAAGACTTTTGAAAACAGTGCAGGAAGAGTTCAGATTACTCGTAGCGAGCAATCTGAACACTTCCTGCACTATTTTCCACTCTGTCAGTTAATATAAACGTAATTTACCTAATAATTCAAAACCTTCTATATTAGAGGTGTCCAATGGCGTCTATATTAAAGGTGTCCAAAGGCGTCTATATGAAGTAAAGGGTTAAATGACCATTCAGAATGGAAGCCATGATCAATGCTTACTCATCGGTAAAGATGACAAATGTAAATGAAGTGATAATATTTTAAAAATCTGAATTAAGGAAAATATTGAGTTGAGCTGTTTATTAAAATTGCGACAATTTTTTAATGAATGGTAAATTAAACATGTCATTTTTTCCTGAATTACCAGGAAACATTTTTTAAATGCTGAGTTGCAACTTTGCTTAACTTTATAAGTTTTTTGCTGTTGTTCATGAATTGTTATTATGTTTTAAATTGTGTAAAAAAACTCTTGTTAATGTTAACAATTTCTCCCCACTGGTGCATTAACTCTTTTCTTCATAGAGATATAGCAAGGTACCAAGTGACTTCTTATTTCATAAACACTTGGTACCTTATTGCTCTAACAGGAAGATTTTCTTTCTGTTCATGTTAAAAATTAAAATGTTCACCAAGGACCTGTATTTCCTAGTGTTAACCAACAGTTGTAAGAACATTCTTGAACAAAATTTTTGTGAGAGTTTTAAGAACATGATTATTAAAAATTGTTCTAACAATTATTTGAACAACAGAGCCCATATTTATTTTTTTAAAAATAAGTTCAGTTGACAAGACATTCATTTCGAAGTTAATGTTTTTTTATAAACAATATCTTCCGTACATCAATATTATATTCATACAAATGTGTTTGTTCAGTTGACAAAACACTGGTTTTAACATGATTATTTTAAACAAATAAAAAAGAACACTCTCTGTGTGATATCATATACAAACTTTTGTAACATCAAATCATGGACGCTATAGATTGATTTGTTCCGTCACATGTGATTGTGTGGACGTAAATAAATTTGAACTATATATCAGAAAAATGGTGAATGGTGCAAACAGGGACGAACATTTCTTATCTTTTTCAAACAGTTCACATTAAACTGCACTAAAAATCAGCCAGCACAAATTGTGAAGCTGTTACAGTAGTAAGTGTATGTATGTATATGCATTTGCCCTACATTGTGCGCACACGTTTTATGTTAAAGAAATTAACAAAAACTGACGAATAAAAATTTATGACAGAGATGTCATATAGCGTGATAATTGCAAAGCTTCTTCAGAGTTCTAACCCTTGGCAGAAACAAGTCTTGTTTAATAATGAAACAGTGACACGCACAAATGATTTATTACTCACAAGTTACAAGTTTACTGACTAATGGTCCGAACATTCCATATACTAAGTTTCAGCAGATTTGAATAAAAAATGTAGGAGAAATTACTGTTGCTAAATTTTGTGAAACATGCAATAGGGACAGTTGAAAAAATTATCTGACCAGAGCATGAACCTTTGTCAATGCGAGAGATAACAACACAAGACAAACTGAGGTAAACTTTTAAACAAGAAAATTGGACTGCATAAAAGATGATAGTTATTTTTTTTATACAAACTTTCAGAAAAAAATATTAATATAAATTTTCAACATTAATTTGCAATGGTTCGCAGACTGAAAAATAGAGAAGATAATGGATGTACAGAAGAATATACAAAGATGGACAGAAGAATATACATAGATGAACAGTGAAGTATGGAAAATAGAATAAAACAGGGATGGAAGGAAGAATAAGCAAGAATTGAAAGAATGAATATGGATGAAAAGAAAAAAATGAATATGGCTAAAGAAAATAAATGGATGGATGGAAGAATGAATATAAATGGAGAATTAAAATGAAGGTAGACAAGGATGAATATGGATGAAGAACGTATATGGATGGATACAAATAATTACAAAATTATGCAGAACGATCAATCAGCGAGCACCTCGTCTGTAAGGCTCTTACGTTTGTATTTTCACAGAAAACGTCATATATAAGATTATTGTACTATTAAATAAAAAAGTTTGTAATTTCACAGAATACGCTGTCATCTATGAGATTACAAGTCAAAATGTTCACAGGAATACATTACAATGACACTAAACATCAGACACAGTTGCCTTATTCAGTTAAGATTTAAGGCATGCAAAACAGCACAGTCCTTTTGAATTCTTACTGTTTCAACATCCCTGCTATAAATTTTGAACAGTTTTATATGAAAATCTAATCAAAGTTTATCATCATAAATGTACTTCTCAAACTTAAATTAAAGCATCTCAATCAATTTACAAAACAATATTCACAAATACTTTCTACAAGAGACAAAAAAACACACAATTTTCCTGCTTTTTTGACATGTATTTTCAGCATGTAAATTGTGGATTCATGTACAAATTTAATAAGGTTCAAAATAACTACAATACTCACTTACTGGCAAATAAAAATATTCCTCTTAATTTATTTTTTTTAAAAATTGGTCATTCCAAAGCTTGTATCTTGTCCTATTAAATATTGTTCTTCTTAAGCGATTTGTCAATATTATTAACACATGCATAAAACTGAGAATACTTAATTTAATCCTAATAATTACACAATTTACTTATATCTTTCAATATTTCAAAAAACATTAGCTTTTAACTCATATATACCTTTGTTCATACTAAGAAATATTGATAATTTCCCCCCAAAACACTGCTAACAACTCAGGCCAAATGTCACAATAATTCCAACAATTTTCTATTTTTAACTCTATTTTTATGTAAAGAATTACTTTTTGATGAAAAAAACAACAACAACAAACTGCAAATCAACAAGATTTAATGACTGTTAGTTATAGCCAATCACAATCATTATAATCAAATCACTTTCTTGAAAGTCCTTGAACATTCATAACTGCAATCACCCTCAACAAACGTCTTTGAAAATACTTTTGTCAGCAATTCAGAAAATACCATCTTAATTTGTTACTGAACAGCAGTACCATTTGATTTAACTTTACCCAAAGTCTACTTCACCATAAAGGCAACAAAGTAACGTTTACATGTTTGTCTTGTGTATATACATACATATACTGGTCAGGTCTGGGATATATCTGCAAAATAACAAACCATTTGCCCATCATCAAATGTTTTTGTGAACTACAAAATTCATCGTTACAAAAATTAGTTTTATTATTTGTTATTTGACAAATTTTCCAATGAAGATATAAAATTAAAGTTGATTTTGAGCTTTTACAAAAACGTCCTTTACTCCAGGATTGCTCATGAAGACCATCAACAATAAATAAATTACGAAAATATTTAACTTCAAACAAACGAGATCAAATTTAAATGTTTTGCAAATATCAGTTTCACAAATAACTCTTGATTTTGACCTCACACTTGTTAAACTATATATTTTAAGAGAATTCATTCAACAAATTATTTGCCAATCAATGAATTAGTCAATTAACACGATTTGTTGTTTTGGTGATTTCCTGCACCTGCTAATACACATATGTATATCACTTAAAGTACATGTAATAATAGTGTAAGATGGAGACTCGGATATTAATGATGGGACTTGGGTATTGCTGATGCTATTCTACACAGAGGTAGGTAAACATCACATCACGGACACGAGGTAAACGTTTTATCAGACACATAAATCAACAACCTTGACAGCATTAGAAAATGTCAAAAACTATTTTATTTTTTCTTCCATATACTTCAAATTCATGCCCCTAAAATAGGGACACTCAACTTTAAGTGGCATAATATTTAGGTTCTACTGTTTTAATTCAATAAAAAAAACTGGTATAATTGTTATATTTAGCATAAATTGTGGCTATCTGGATCATGCCTGGTGCGAAATACTGTTGATACTGTTGTTTATTGTCATTTTTTTTTTTTTTTTTTTTAATGGGGTTTAACGCCATTTTCAACACATTTCAGGTTATATATGGCATATCCAGTTTTACTGGTGGAGGAAGACCTCAGACTGAGTCAGACTGAGTAGAACCACCGTCCTTCCGCAAGTAACTGGAAACTTTCTCACATAAAGTTTTTGGAGCGAGCGGGACTCGAACCTACGACCATAGCGGTGAGAGGTAAGTGATCTTGAGACGGC
Organism: Panopea generosa; assembly: GCA_029582155.1. NCBI lineage: Eukaryota > Metazoa > Mollusca > Bivalvia > Adapedonta > Hiatellidae > Panopea > Panopea generosa. The sequence continues at coordinate 67,339,496 of CM055903.1, read as the reverse complement.
GCCTTAGACCACTCGGCCACGGAGGACCCTGTGTTTATTGTCATAAACATGTATTTAACCTTTTACTTCATATAGATGCCTTTGGACACCTCTAATATAGAGGCCTTTGGGCACCTCTAATATAGACGCCTTTGGACACCTTATATAGAAGGCTTTTGAAATATTGGGTGAATTATGTTTATATTAACTGACAGAGTGGAAAACAGTGCAGGAAGTCTTCCTGCACTGTTTTCAAAGGCCTTCTGTGATTGGTGCGGAAAAATACATATCTATGAAGTAAAGGGTTAAACTCGCTATTATCGCCGATATTTGAATTATACCTGACCCATGATATAACATAAATGATTAAGTATATTATAATTTTAGTGTATATCCGTAAACATTTGGAAATTTCCAGGCATCATCGATTGAATCTGAGTAAGCGATTAAATTTGAATTAAGATCTATCTTGTTATATTCCTGCATGAGGCAGTTGTTACATCAACTGATTATGACTCGGGCAATCTGGGTTAGAAACCCGTGTAAAGATGATATTTTCGTTAATTTCCCTAGCACCACTATTTTTTTCCTACAGGTCTCCATAAACGGCTTTTCATATACAATGATATGTTCCGACAAAATGGAAACAAAATATCTGTCTATATGTACATTTATATTTTTGCACATATCTATATTCTAATACTGAAGGATGACAGAATTGAGCCTGTATATATGAATGAGTCTGAAATTTTATGATATTTCTGTCAGCGTAGCAGCTAATTTGCATATTAGAAGTACTGATCAGTAAATATAGATTTTGAAACACGATTAATTCATGTCTAAGAAAGGTATCGGCCATTATAAATGCATCAAAGGCCATAAGAATGCATGAAAATGTTTGTCATTTATAATTAAGTTGTTTCTTTATGAAAGAAATATCTTCAGATACTGGTTATTATAATGGCGCTTTAAATTTCCGACAGTAATATTTTTACTGGTATATAAAATAATCTTGAAGAGAAATTATAAAGATTTTACTTTCCTGTCAATGTACAACCCAAATGCATGCTTGAACAGTCTTTACAGGTTTACAACCATTTTCAACACATTACAGGTTATTTACGGCATTCAGTTTCATTGCTTTTTTTATTCTGCTTACCAGAGAGACACAAAACAAGCCTATGTTTAAAGTCAACACAACTTTTAAATTGTAATTCTGACTTAAAATCTCACACTTTACATACATTTGAAAATTTAAATATTTTAACACAAAATGTGAGGTAATACATTTTTGCGATGGTTTCTACAAGACGATATTATCAATGACCTAATATAGAATATAAAATTTGAGAATTTGTGTGTTTCATTTTAGATAACAAGTATTACACAATGAATATTATATCAATATTCAAAATGCATAATATCTGATACCTATATTATATGGATATCTCTTGCAAATGAAAATCACATGAGCATTTGATACCTATGGTATATGGATATCCCTTGCATGAATATCTGATATTTATGGTACATGGATATCCCTTGCATGAATATCTGATATTTATAATTTATGGATATCCCTTGCATGAATATCTGATATCTATAGTATATGGATATCCCTTGCATGAATATCTGATATTTATGGTTTATGGATATCCCTTGCATGAATATCTGATATTAATAGTTTATGGATATCCCTTGCACGAATAACTGATATTTATAGTATATGGATATCCCTTGCATATGAAAATCTCATAAACATCCAATACCTATAGTATATTGATATCCCTTGCATGCATATCTGATATTTATAGTATATGGATATCCCTTACATATAAAAATCACATAAATATCCGATATCTATAGTTTATGGATACCCCTTGCATGAATATCTGATACCTACAGTATATGGATATCCCTTACATATGAAAATCTCATAAACATCTGATACTAAGATACCGGTAGCATATGGATATCCCTTACATATCAAATTCACATGAATATCTGATACCTATAGTATATGGATACCTCTTGCATGAATATCTGATACCTATAGTATATGGATACCCCTTGCATGATACCACTTACATATGGAATTCATATGAATATCTGCTACCTATAGTATATGGATATTCTTTGCATATGAAAACCACATGAATATTTGATACATTTAGTATATTGATACCCTTTGCATATGCAAATCACATTACTATCTGACATCTATATACTAAAGATACCCCTTGCATTACTATCTGATATCTATAGTATATAGATACCCTTTGCATGAATATCTGCTACCTATAGTATATGGATATTCTTTGCATATGAAAACCACATGAATATTTGATACATTTAGTATATGGATATTCTTGCATATGCAAATCACATAACTATCTGACATCTATATACTATAGATACCCCTTGCATTACTATCTGATATCTATAGTATATAGATACCCTTTGCATGAATATCTGCTACCTATAGTATATGGATATTCTTTGCATACGAAAATCACATGAATGTTTGATACATTTAGTATATGGATATCCTTTGCATATGCAAATCGCATCACTATCTGATATCTATATATACTATAGATACCCTTTGCATTACTATTTGATATCTATAATATATAGATACCGTTTGCATGAATATCTGCTACCTATAATATATGGATATTCTTTGCATACGAAAACCACATGAATATTTGATACATTTAGTATATGGATATCCTTGCATATGCAAATTACATAACTATCTGACATCTATATACTATAGATACCCCTTGCATTACTATCTGATATCTATAGTATATAGATACCCTTTGCATGAATATCTGCTACCTATAATATATGGATATTCTTTGCATACGAAAACCACATGAATATTTGATACATTTAGTATATGGATATCCTTGCATATGCAAATTACATAACTATCTGACATCTATATACTATAGATACCCCTTGCATTACTATCTGATATCTATAGTATATAGATACCGTTTGCATGAATATCTGCTACCTATAGTATATGGATATTCTTTGCATACAAAAATCACATGAATATTTGATACATTTGGTATATGGATATCCTTTGCATATGCAAATCGCATTACCATCAGATATCTCTATATACTATAGATACCCTTTGCATTACTATTTGATATCTATAGTATATAGTAAATAGATATCATGATTCTCTAACAAAACAAGAGAAATTGCACACCTGTCTAATACAAACTCAGTGACAATGGTTTACAAAAAAATCTTGACAACAACTGTTTCAGATAGACAATAACCTGCCTACATGTCTCAATTGGAATTATTTTGAACAAAACTTCTCTCATCATCAACAGATAATAAAGTTAACCTTAACAAAACACATGGAATTAAATTCAAACTATTAGTAATGACAGTACAAATGAATTATTTAGAATAATTAACACAGCTTGAATAATTAACTATGGTCATTTGCAGAATTAAAGTGGTTTGAATAATTAATGAGACTTAAAACTTAGAAATGTGAACAACAGGAAATGATGATAATGACATTTAAACAGTGTCATAACAAAAAATGCTTGGTAGCAAAATGGCTGGTAAAAATAACGGACTAGATCTTTATCATGTGATATGTGAAAGTACCTTTGTCATTGTAATGTTAAAACATTAACTGTGCTTGCATTTATCAAATTGTCAGAAAAAAAGCTTATGTTAAGTTAACTAAAATCAACAGTCTAATAACAGTTTGCAATAGTTCCAAGTGATTCAATAAATGCTGACATGGGCCAAACACGGAAATCATTTGCATACTTCCTTATTAGCGAGTATTTATGTAGACACCGTTTCTATATCCAGTTTATGCGGCAATGGCTTTCAATTTTAGTTTTATCGAAAAACGAAAAAGCTTTTATTTTTTATTTATTAAATACATGTACACATCAAAGTGTATCTGTTGTACCTAAATATGAGTGGTTTCACAATGTATTACAATGCAAACAAGACCATTCATTTGGGCAACGTTTTTCGCTTTCTATCGGATTTTCATTTTGTGGACCCCCAAGATATGCGTTATAACAGGACCCCAATGGTATTTATCTACGAGTCCCACAATGCACTCTGATCTAACCGAGTTACTTGTTGGCTGACATTTTTCAACATTGCTTGCAAATGGTATAAATTTGAATGAAAACTGATATGACAATGACCCAGCAGTTAAGTCTTTTCTGAATATTTTGGATTGTTATTCTAAGATTTTTAATCATCTTTCATTAATATTCAGACCCAGTTTGATCCCTGAACTGAACCAAATCAAAAATATGTTCCCAATGTTTTTAATACTGATATAAATCAAATATTGGCCCCTGTTTCAATTCAAAGCATACATTCCCTACAGGTTAGATTAATCCAGGACAGGTTTTTAATAGATTAAGATAAAATTCAAGCATTATAATCCTAAAACTTTCACAGCAATAAAAAAAAAGAATAAAAAAAAGATGTAGTATCAAGTTTCTTGTAAAGTATAGAAATTCAATGCAAAAATATTATCAAATTATTCCACATATCAATTTCTCTAAAACTACCCACTGTTATAAAAAACATTATGTATTCATGAAGTCCTAATTAAAGCAGCAAAACAAGAGGCCCAAAATGGGCCTTAGTCACCCATCTGATTTCACTTGTCATTTCTTTTCAAATTTTAAATGAACTAGGCCTATGAAAAACTTATATAATTATGAGAAAATGAGAATAACCTGTTTTCCCATAGCATTTCCAGGTAAAGTCCCCTTACTGGACCCCAATGGACCCTCCTAGTCCCTTTTATCTAGGAAAACTTCAAACCCCCTACTCAAAGGAATCATTTATACCAAATACAAAAAAATTAACTTTCATTTCTTAAGAAGTTTTTTTCAAAATAGACAATTTTATCCCTTTTTGGGGCATTTACTGGACCCTTATGTATATTAAATTCCTTTTATATGACACAATCTCAACTAGTATGACTAAACAATGCTCCAGATCTTAAGATGATTAAAATAATCCTAAAATAGATAGAAATCCTTACTGGATCCCAATGAATCCTGGCCCCTACTCATAGAGATCATTTTTTCTGGTCAACTCTTCTGAAGATATTTAAAGTAAAGTTTCCCTATGTTAGAAACTGATAAGCCCCAGAGGCAGGGTAAAATTGGACTCAATATCTTCCACATCAATCTTTGTGAAAATCTGTCGGGCAGTTTCAGTGCAGAAGTTGTTTGAAGCAAATATTTACGGACAGCCGATGAACATTGAATGATCGGTTAAGTTCAAGATGAGCTAAAAATACAAATAAAATTGTGATTAAATTTAAATAATATCCAAATTTTGCACAAAGAAAAACAGCAAATAAGCTACAAAATATACGCATTTTGCATATAGAATAAGCAATTTAGTTTTAACCAAACAAAAAAATCTGATTTACATTGTGTGTGTATATATATATATGTATAAACAAAGATTACATGTGGCATTTCCTCTCATCAATGTTCAGGATTCAATTGAATAGTGTTATGGTTTGTTAACACAATAATTTGTAGAAATAATTAAGTATAAAATCACAAAAAGATGAGGCTAGAAAATGCTATACTTTACATATGATAAGCTCTAATTTTTCTATGTCTCGTTGAAAAGTTTGCTCCAATCGAAACTGGATAAATGATAAGACATGTGATTAGGGCATTGTTTTAGGTTTAACTCATTGCCACAAGATGACTTGAAATTCTGTTCCTGTTTGAGAGAATGAATATATATTGAAAATGAAAGTCTTAGTTAGCAAAAATACATGCGAAATCCCATAGGGTACATTTAAAGCCGGATGAGTGCCTGGGTATGGAAATGATATTTTGAAGACAGTCTGAAATTGTATTTACGTCTGTAACAAACAGAATTGGTAATTAAATAAAGTATACTAAATTCGACCAAACTACCTTGTCGCTTATCTTATTTTCAAAGTTATAAATGAACAATTACTATTTATTACTAAAAACAAAAACAAAAATCCCTTTAGTCATAATATTTAAGTAAATATCAATGCTAGTTCTTTATGCCATTTTTCGTCAAATAAAAAAGTTGTCAATTTGTTAAAAAAAGAAGTCTGCTTTTAGATTATTACTTAATATTCACATGTATATCCTGGATTGTGGTTAGCCCATGTGTGATAAAATACACTAGTTTTCTACATTTACATGTACATTTTTGAAATATTCATTTCAATGCGGTATAATTGAGAAATATAAATTAGACAACATGTGCTTAACATGCGCGTAATCATAAAATTAAAAGCAAACTTCAAATAACAGTAACTATTAAACAATGAAACAATGGTCAGTATTCAATCAACATTTTATGATATTTAATAGCATAAAAAATCAGTGTTACATTAAATGTACCATAGTACATTGTTCCCTTATTTATGCAGATCAAGACAAAATACCTCGGAATAACTATTTCTACCTCTATCACATCATCACAGGTATTTTACACAGGTAATTAAATATATAACATCGTACCAAATACAGTTAATCTAGGCCGTGTAACTGCTGAGAACCATTGCTGACAGTGTAGATGTTGCTGTTGCTCACAGAAAAGCAGAAAGAGCGACTCTTCAGATGACATTTTAAATGAGTTTTCTTGCACTCAGAACAGTTATGCATATTTTCATTTCAAGATTTCAAGCACATTTAAACGATAAATATATTCTGGTAAACTTTTGATGCACATTTTTATACTGTATATATATTATTCATACAAATAGTTAGGAAAAGACTTATAGTACCGTACCTATAGACTACACCAATTGCCCATATACATATCATTAAAATGCTGCCTTCGTTCTATTTCCCCCACTTAGCACTGTTTATATTTTCTGTTTATCTTTCATCGAGCGTTGTTTTGCCATTTTTATTAACTTTTGCTGGATATCCTTGCATGCTGTTGGGAGGGCCGTTCCATCCTTTAGGTTCACCATGACTTTCTGAATGAAGTTGTATGTCAGGACAAGAGTGTCTGGATACTCCATATTAAAGATCCAGTAAGTCGCAAAAAGACTCGCAAATGCTATAGTAAATTCCTCGAACTCCTGCACTATTTCTTCTTCAACGACCAGAATAAACTCATCGCTTTTAAAAACGTTCCCTTTAGAGACGAGCACCGGAACAATTTTGCCTTTCGGATCAACCTGCTCTTCCTCCCCTATCTCTATAACCATATCACAGAGATTTTCCTTCATCATATACGGGACCAAGCACAGTGATGCCACCATATCCCAGTACTGCTCCAATGATGGACTTTCTTTTTTTACTGAATCTGCCTGCTTAAGGAGCGCATTGGCACTCGGAATTTTCTGGCACATGTCCGTGATATCTCTCCAGTGTGACACACAGTACTCTTGGAGGGCATGGTCAAGGTCTATTTCTGTAATTCTCTCAAACTCGCACATGATCTGTCTTTCTCTAAAAAGCTCCGGGTAGCTTTCTTTCACCTCAGCAATGGTCGGCAGTTCAACAGTAATAAAACTTCTCCTTACATCAAATGTTCTTTTCATGTATGAACCCAAGTCCTCTGGGGGAGTAAGGCCCCCTGATTTGTCCTCTTTTAATTTTTTAGCAGGTACAGCAACATTGGCATCCTCATCAGCTATAGCTTTCTCAACTTCTGTCGACGATCCCGGGGTGACTTCAGCGGACATCATTGCAGTTTTGTGCTTACCAAGGGACGATGACATGCCTTAACAACTAAAACAGACAAACATATTAAATATATTACATATATATATATATAACAACTAAAATGGACAAATATATTTAATATATTACATATATATAACAACTAAAATGGACAAATATATTTAATATATTACATATATATAACAACTAAAACGGACAAATATATTTAATATATAACACATATATAACAACTAAAATGGACAAATATATTTAATATATTACATATATATAACAACTAAAATGGACAAATATATTTAACATATTACATAAATATAACAACTAAAACGGACAAATATATTTAATATATAACACATATATAACAACTAAAATGGACAAATATATTTAACATATTACATATATATAACAACCAAAATGGACAAATATATTTAACATATTACATATATATAACAACTAAAATGGACAAATATATCTAAAATATTACATACATAAATCAAATAAATCTTAATTTAGTTAATGATAATTTATTTTAACTGGATCACAAAGTAGGGATTGTTTTATTTTTTATTTGTTTTATTTTACCTCGATTGTGAGTCGAATTCTTACAACTGAGACAAATCATGTTTAAGGTCTTTCTGGGTAGAACCAGTACTTCCTGGGTAGAACCAATACTTCCTGAGTAAAACCAGTACTTCCTGAGTAAAACCAGTACTTCCTGGGTAGAACCAGTACTTCCTGGGTAGAACCAATACTTCCTGAGTAAAACCAGTACTTCCTGGGTAGAACCAGTACTTCCTGGGTAGAACCAATACTTCCTGAGTAAAACCAGTACTTCCTGGGTAGAACCAGTACTTCCTGGGTAGAACCAATACTTCCTGAGTAAAACCAGTACTTCCTGGGTAGAACCAGTACTTCCTGGGTAGAACCAATACTTCCTGAGTAAAACCAGTACTTCCTGGGTAGAACCAGTACTTCCTGGGTAGAACCAATACTTCCTGAGTAAAACCAGTACTTCCTTGGTAGAACCAGTACTTCCTGGGTAGAACCAATACTTCCTGAGTAAAACCAGTACTTCCTGAGTAAAACCAGTACTTCCTGGGTAGAACCAGTACTAAGTATATGCAGATAAAGTGTCTTGCTCACCACACAGTCGTAGCAGAGGATCAAACCCAGTCTGATTCTAATTCTGATACTCTACCACTGGACCAGCACTCCGCATAAAGTAGGAGTTGGAGCTTATATGAATCACTCCAAGTCCAAGCCATAGATCAAACCTGTAACTTATAGCATGAGCGGCCAACTTTGTATCCACTGCACTACCACCCCGCTTAAAACATGTAAGACCTCAACAAAAAGGCAAATAGTAATTAATTTCAAAAACTTAATATCATTGACGTCATCAGACTGCTCTGGGTATCCATAACATACCGTATATTCCCTTATAAACGCCCCGATTCTAATAAACGCCCCCCCCCCCCCCCCCCACCTATTTTTCTGGAAAATTAAAAAACAAAACAAATATGCGATTTGAGTGCGTATTCGCCCATCTTTCCCTGATCGATTATTTTGTTACACAGTCAACAATTAGCGAAGAGTTTATTACCTTTGGACTCTTTAACCCATTGTTTATATCTTGGGTGACCACTTAACCACTTTTGGTTGAACAAATACTTCAGGACCCATATTTGCTGTTTAATACTAGTAAAAATGCTGTCTGCCGATTAAAACATTCCAAAACGTTGGAAAATGCAGTTAGTCTGTGTACGCTGAAAGCTCATTTTTCCACGTTGATAAGAGCAAGCGTCCAAGTGATTTAAAGTGAAGAGTACAATGACCATAAATTCGGATATTCCAGTACACAGACTAGTAATTTCATACAGATTTTCAGCTTTTTTTCATCCTATGTCAATTATTTCATTCACTCTAAAATAATTCTGAACCACTTTTTCAGGGATTTAAACCGGATTTAAGTTTTTTTTCAATGGTTTTATTGGTTTTATTGCATTTTTAACTGTTGTTAAATTTGCTTTTTTTATCTTTTATAAACGCCCCCACCTTGTAAAATGTAACGCCCCCGGGGGCGTTATATAGGGAATATACGGTATATACTTTGTAGCACTGTTGTTATATACCAGTATTCAATTGAATAAAGGAAATATTACTTTCTATGGCAATACAATTTTTATTCATGTGCTCTATTAATGGTACAAAATATTGCGAAAGTCCACATATTTTTTAAACACAACTTGTATATTGTTATCAGGTGAAATTTTATGATAAAAGTTATGACCATTTCATAAAACGGGGAGTAAATTTACTCTTGTTTTCTTAGACTCACTAAATATGCAAGCCCCACGGCATTCCACTGGCTAATCTATTAATAATTATTGTATTTTATTCAGTTGTCATGAATGAATTTTGGTTACACATATACTAATATTTGTATACATGCATTTTATAAATTTAGACCAAATTTTTAAAGGACAAATATTGTGCCTGCATATTCAGGAATGTAAACACAAATATCCAAGGCCACAACCTTCAGTTTCAAATTTCAAAATATTGCACATGTTTATAAGCTTTTGTTGTTGTTTGTTTGGTTTTCAAATAAATGTTCCCTAAAAAAATAATTAAAGTAACATAAACTTCTACTTACATTTTGATGTTTGTTTAGTTTGATGTGGGATTGCAAATAAGTACGACATGTAAAGCAAGAGCTGTCGGAGGGACAGCACGCTCGACTATTCAAACATTTGTCACAAAAGTACAAAATTGATTATGACTATGACAAATCCAAGCAAACAGCAGTTATCTAACTTACTAAATTGAGAAGGCCTGCTAACTGCAAATACCGTGTATGAAGTTTCAATACAATACATGGAGAGGCTGCTGAGTTATACAATTTCTAGGCCAAACAAAGGCCATAATTTGCAAAATAAATCTGGCAAGAGTTATCCCACTTAGTTATTTTAGTAGGTTTGATGACTAGGAAGTCTTGTGTGAAGTTTTTATCAAATACATAAAGTGGTTGTTGAGATATGGTCCTTTTTCTGTGAAAATATGTTAAAATCGAGCCATGTTTTTTGACGAATCACTACGGTTTAGCAAAATCGGTGAAGGGTCCTCCAACGAACATTTCTGTCAAATTATTTTAAAATCCAGCCAGTTATTTCTGCCAAGAAGATTTTTTAAGTTTTTACTAATTAAACTTGTCCCACCCCATTGCGGCCATGTTTTTTGACGAATCAAGATGGCTTGAACAAACTTGGGAGAGGGTCACCCTAGGAACATTTCTGTGAAGTTATATTAAAATTGGCCGAGATGTTTCTGAAAAGAAGATTTTTTAAGTTTTTACTATGGCTTATATAGTAAACTAACCCCACCCCGCTGGCCGCCATGTTTTTTGACGAATCACTACGGTTTGAACAAACTTGGTGAAGGGTCCTCCAACGAACATTTCTGTGAAATTATTTTAAAATTGAGCCAGTAGTTTCTGACAAGAAGATTTTTTAAGTTTTTACTAATCAAACTTGCCCAGCCCCCTGGCTGCCATGTTTTTTGACGAATCAAGATGGCTTGAACAAATTTGGTAGAGGGTCACCCAAGGAACATTTCTGTGAAATTATTTTAAAATCGAGCCAGTAGTTTCTGACAAGAAGATTTTTTAAGTTTTTACTATAGCTTATATAGTAAACTAACCCCACCCTCTGGCCGCCATGTTTTTTGACGAATCACTACGGTTTGAACAAACTTGGTGAAGGGTCCACCAAGGAACATTTCTGTGATATTATTTTAAATCGAGCCAGTAGTTTCTGACAAGAAGATTTTTTAAGTTTTTACTAATCAAACTTGCCCAGCCCCCAGGCCGCCATGTTTTTTGATGAATCAAGATGGCTTGAACAAACTTGGTAGAGGTCACCAAAGGAACATTTCTGTGAAGTTATATCAAAATTGGCCCAGTGGTTTCTAGCAAGAAGATTTTTTAAGTTTTTACTATAGCTTATATAGTAAACTAACCCGCACCCCTGGCCGCCATGTTTTTTGACGAATCACTACGGTTTGAACAAACTTGGTGAAGGGTCCTCCAATGAACATTTCTGTGAAATTATTTTAAAATCGAGCCAGTAGTTTCTGACAAGAAGATTTTTTAAGTTTTTACTAATCAAACTTGCCCAGCCCCCTGGTGGCCATGTTTTTTGACGAATCAAGATGGCTTGAACAAATTTGGTAGAGGGTCACCCAAGGAACATTTCTGTGAAATTATTTTAAAATCGAGCCAGTAGTTTTTGACAAGAAGATTTTTTAAGTTTTTACTATGGCTTATATAGTAAACTAACCCCACCCTCTGGCCGCCATGTTTTTTGACGAATCACTACGGTTTGAACAAACTTGGTGAAGGGTCCACCAAGGAACATTTCTGTGATATTATTTTAAATCGAGCCAGTAGTTTCTGACAAGAAGATTTTTTAAGTTTTTACTAATTAAACTTGCCCCGCCCCATGGCGGCCATGTTTTTTGACAAAACAACATGGCTTGAACAAACTTGGTAGAGGGTCACCTAAGGAACATTTCTGTGAAGTAATATCAAAATTGGCCCAGTGGTTTCAGAGAAGAAGTTGTTAGAAGCTTAAAGTTAATGACGGACGACAGACGACGGACACCAGGCGATCACAAAAGCTCACCTGTGAGCCTTCAGGTGTGCTAAAAACACAATTTAGCCTAATAGGCTACTTTTTCATTCAATATTAGAAATCTTTATCGTATTTATTCGCACGCATATTTTCTCTTTTAAAAACAGCTACTTGAAACAATGCTGGAGAAATGTCACACTGTAAAATGGGTCTTCTACTATTGTAATCGACACATTCTTCTTGGAAACAGTCTATTTTTAGCACTTTCCACAGTGATGAAAATAATACACACGAGTAAACACACAACTCTGATAGCGATACGCATATTTTATGTAATGAAACGGATGGAACATTAATACAGTTAACATATTTTAACCTAATCAGTGCACAAAATTACAGATTTCAAACTTAAATTTAACTTTCATTAGATCTAATAGCTAAGTGCGCACATAAATGAAAACTATTGGGTGACATAAGATCTAGCTAAGAAAGGTAGGTCTACATTTTAGGTACAGATATGCTATGCAGTTCAGATGTAACAAAATTATATCCATATTCATTTTGCTGGTATTTAATTTCATTGTCGAGGCAACAAAAATTAGTACCCCACAAAAATAAATGATTTCACAGTATTGAGGAAATCTGTATTTTTAATCATCAACAGTTTCTGGACTACTGAGCTTCTCATAAGTTTCTTCATTGATCCAATGAAAATGAAAGGTGCTACAGTGTTTATAATCAGCATTTCTCAATTAATTAAGGGCCATAACTTTGTCCATTCTGGTCCAGTATATCTGAGTTTTCATTGTCCATGATATTCTGATAAAGTTTGGTCAAGATCCAATGAAAACTATAGATGCTGAAATGTTTACAAGGTTTTAGCTTTTTTAATCAAGCAAGGGCCATAACTCTGTCCATTTTAATCTGATACAACTGGTTCAAGACCCCCCCCCCTCCCCAGTTACAATGGTCACTTACATTCAGAGTTTGATGACAACCTGATAAGACTACATTTATACAGTGTTTACAGTTTACAAGGCAAAAAAAAAATCAGATTTTTTTTCCAAACATTCAAGGGCAATAACTCTTGTCATTTCTAATTGGATAAAGCTGGTTCAAGAACTAGTCTTATTAAAATTTGAACCAAGTTTAGTCTAGATGAGTTCAGAACTAAAGGTGCTTCAGTGTTAACTTGGCAATAAGCAGCACTTTTCAATGATTCAAGACCGTGATGATTGATATACGACATTGTGTTTCATTATCATTGGTCTCTCACCACTGATTCAAGTGGAAAAGTTATCAGTTACTTACGGAGATGCAGTGTGCTCGACTACCGGTTAACCTTTCAGGATCTCAGGAAACAGTGGTTAGGTTAATTGATTGTCTGTTTGCACTCGATGGCATAAAAATTACGCTAAATATTTAATCAATCGTTTGTCGGAATTACCATTACCAAGTCAGTAGTTCAAATGAAACGGTCTTTCCGTTCTCATGTTGATAGTCCATTCAAGCTCCATTTGCACTAAATTCGATAAAATAACAGTTAAATTTACTGATTATAATATGTAAATTTAAACTGACACAGAAATACCAATTTTTCAACACTAAAATATAATTTTCGGGACCTACAATTCATAGCAATTGAACTTTTACTAAACTGTGACATCATTCAAACTTTCAGTTGAAGCAACTGACCGATCAACATGCTCAAATGTGGCTTTCCCAACATTGCTGCTTAACAGACCCAATTGGGAGAGCTTGGTCTGTACTACAGTTTAATAGCATAGTTACATTGGAGGAAGATCTATGCGGATAACCGCCGAATAACTGGCCTTTTTTTTTTTTAAAAAATGTATTTGGAACAAGCTAGACTCGAACCAATGACTTTAGCAGTGAGAGGTCAGTGATCTCAAGACAGCACCTATGACCACTCAGCCATGGTCCACAAGTATTTAACAAAAACTGATCATTTTCAGAAAATTTCACCAACAAAGCTATGCTTATTCTAAGACCAATGTGTTAGACATTTTTAAAAACCTCATTATATATAACATGCTTGTACCATGAATTGGTTTAATTGACTTTTATGTTCAATTGTAATGAGTCAGAAACAATACTTTTACGTTTTCAATTTCAAAATTAGGAACCTGTACTTTAACAGACTGAGGATCATAAAAAATGTTTGACTCATCATTGATTCACTGCAAAACTTTACAGTCCCCCGAGCTATTGTTAATAATAACAGATGAACATACTGGTGTCGATATACAACATACATGTATGCCTACAGTAGTCCCATAGAAATGTTTGCCATCTACAAAGAAAACATTTATTTACCAGAATGAAAAAGAAGTCAATCTGAGAATAGTTCAGCTAAAACTCGTTGGAATAGATCTAATAACAAATGAGATAACAGCAACGTTTCCATATTTACGAATTGAGATTGCAATGCAATTACAACACACAGTATATAATTTATAATCAATTGCAAACTATATCTACTTAAATAAAGCTTAATTAACATCAAGGAATGAGTGACAAACAGGACAACCGTCTCCAGCTGCCATTCTATAAGCAAATCATGCAAACGTGTGTCCAGATTCGATTTTGCGGGAAATCTGCCATGTTGGATTTTGCAGGAAATTAAAACAAACTGATATATTTAAATCATATTTGTTACACTGTTATGTATATCACTAAAACATGCATTGGTATTACCATTGAACAACTCCAACAGATTTTATAATATCAAATTGTTGATATATTTCTACAGTATTTTGCCATTCTGTCGCAGTAGCATAATCAAGGTGAAGGGCGTTTCAACGGTGTACTATACGAACTACATATACTGTAAAATTCAATATACATACACTACTTGAATATAATAGACAAACTTTTGATAGGACTTAACGCACTCAAAACTTTGCTTTTGTTGTTGTTGTTGTTGTTATTTTTAATATAATTTTAGAACAAAACGAGATCGAATGGTAATTAACTCACTGATAAAACATTTTTAACGCTATTTTCAACACATTTCAGGTGATATATGGCTGGCATATCCAATTTAATTGTTGGAGGAAGACCATTGAATGGATCTGAGTAAAACCAACATCCTTCCACAAGAAGCTGGCAATCTTTCTCACATACAGTTTTTGGAGGGAGCGGGACTCCTACGGAAACCTACGACATTGACAATAAGGGTAAGTGAGCTTGAGACGGCGCCTTAGACAACTCAGTTACGAAGGGCCCAGTTTGATAAAAAAAAAACTAACCAAGAACTCGTTAAATGCAAGGAGATCATCTACCTCGCACGGACCTACATAATTATATTCTTTGTACCACCTGGCAACCTTCAATTTTAACTTTACGTTTATTTCAAATTGGATGTCAATTGCAAAAATTATATTTGGAAAGTATAGAGACCATCGTGTCACTCGTGTGCATCTAACAGGATACGCTACAGAGTTTAACTTTTGGTATTTTTGTAATGCAAGCACCAGTCTATGCGTAACCTTATTCCGGAAGCTGCAAATGGACCGGAATCTCTCCAAGTACACATATTAACAGGCCACGAAATGTAGGACTGAAGAAGAGACAGACGGCAAATGGCGACATGGCGTCATGCTATAGCATTTTTTTTAATCCGTTGATGTCTGTCGGGACCAAGTTTACACGAACAACGCTATCTACATGCACACAATGATCATATATGACACCTTTGCACTACGGACCCAGGTTTTGCAGAATACACGTCTATATGTCATGGTGACCATTTGTTCCAAGTCCGGACCCTCCAGGAATTTCCAAAACAACTAAAAAATTAACCCGTTCTATTGAAAATGGTATCAGCATATTTGGCGCCATCCAACCGTCTTTGCAATTAACAACCGACTAAAAATCCTGGGTCCACTTGTGGAATGCATACCAGTTTGACTATTGTCAGATTACAATAATAATATATATTATATAAACATTATTTAAAGTACATGTTTAAAATGCGTCAATCTTGTGGTAGTGTATATCGCATGTGGAAAGTTCCCAGCCAGGACCAAACATTCAAGTTGAAAACTTTCCTCGCTTAACGCGTACGCTCGTACAGCATTTAGGTTGATTTTGTCAATTATGTACTTGAAAGTACTTTGCAAATGATAGGGGCAACAAAGTGTTATCAACATGAATTACGACCCTTCCCTAAAAATGTCATCTAGGTAATACTTTTACTCTACGACTGGTCAGTCCTAGACTTTATGTGACATTTCTACTCTACGACTGGTCAGTCCTAGACTTTTGGTGATATTTCTACAAATTATAGGCGTAGCTGCCTTTAGGCTTGGTCTTTACCTCTCTCCGAAAAATGAAAAAAAAAACGCAACTATTTCGTGATACCGACGGCATTAATTACAAGTTGAATCTGAATCTATACGACATAGGACCTATTACAGCATGTACACGTTGGGGGAGAGAGTGTTTATAGGTTTTGACAATTATAGGTTTAGCTATTCTGAAGCTCTCTGTAAATGGAGCGCACAATACGCTGTCATCCTGGTGGTTCCAGTCAATTATTGTCCTTGGGAAAATGAGTTTTTAAAGAGTTCAGTACTACACTGCACAGTTTTGAAACATCTAGAGTTATTTGAATCAATACATCCTGAGTAGTGTTTGGCCTTAATACGCCTTTTAGCTTTTATTGGGGTAAGACAATCTTGACATGTGAAAGCTGGCACCAGCCCCTCGGCCACCTTATTAAAAGAAGACCAGTCAGTTCATTTTCCGTCTATCTTGAAGAGATGGGAGCTTCAAATCTTTAAACATGTTCGTGACGCAACCCTTTTCTCTGGACTTGCAGCCGCCCAATACACATCTTGCCGCTTGCCGTTGCACTTTCTCGAGCCAATTTACATCTTTCATTAAATGGGGTTGCAAACAGTTGAGCTGTATTTGAGAGTAGATCGAACAAGAGCTAGGTAGGCTGATCTTCTACAGGATTTGAGGGAGAACTTTAGGTTTCGCTTTAGAAATCAAACTGTCGAGTTCGCCTTTTTAATTAGTTTGGTGATGTGCGAGTCCCATTTCATGTCTTCTGAGAGAGTAACACCAATGTATGTTTTTTTTTATTCTGTTGGAGGATGACATTGTCGAGTGTGTAGAAATGGGATGTTCTACTGTTGATGCTCATAATGTAGCACTTTTTGGCGTTGAATCGCATTCCCCATGGGAAATATTTCACTTCTGGAGTTGTTGTTGTTGTTTTAAAGTGTAAAGTACGTCAATATAAATCAATACTGATTTAATGATTTTGTATATTTAAATATAATCAAAAAATTTCATTTAACGTCAGCATGATATATACTGAACGGAACATCTTACCCGCCACTTTTGTTTTTCCATTTTTTTATCATGATATTGAGAATCGTTATTTAATATTTGTTTATCATAACTATTGTCCAATTAAATAAAATCAACTTGGTCTGTTTTGTCCTAAAGGATCTTTCTTATACGAGTTCAAATTTCAAGGAAATTGATTTGATACTTTTTGAAAAATTACATAAAATGGCAGGTGGCGGGTTAGCTGTTCCGTTCCGTATGCATACACTAAACACACGCTAATGAACAGTTTTACATTCAAGAGAATCAGTAATTTAAGTTTCTATTACGATGTCTTTCACCACACACCAACGAGAGCACACACAGATGGACGAACGCATGTACATTTCCTTCCCCCACACACTTTCCTCGCTACTCATAACGTGCCAATAACTAAAATAAAATAATATATCATTAAAATTCATTTATGCGTCATTGATTGGGCTATTATCGAATTAATAATCTACCAATACAGGTGGTGTGAGAATCAACACGTACACAATCAGACATATAACAGTAAAAACATCAAAGAATAAAATCGAAACAGATCAATCAACTAATCAGTGAAATGGTCATTGTCGATGATAATAGTTTATTCATATGTCCAACTGTCAATCGCTAGTAAGGCTTGTGAAATATGTGGCTGCATATGCTTAATTAATCCACAGTTTAATTGATCAATAATTCATTCAAGTACTCGAGAAATAAAATAATTCATCTACCATTATAACAATCAGTAATTAACCAGTTTAAAATAAAAACACCGAATCCATTAAAAAAACATTTCAATTATTCAACATCATCACTCATCGATCATTTATTAATCATACACACTTTCAATAATCATCAATTGATAGATAACTCTTTACGTGGTGTCTAACCCAAGACAATATCTCCACTATTTTGTTGACTACACGTGACCACAGTTTCCATGACGTCACGGGATCTGACGTTTTGACCAACCAGGGTCTCGCTTGGCAACCATAGCTCAATTCTAGTCTTTCGAAAAATAGCAACAGAATGTTACAACAAAGAACGTACAAAATGGACTAAAATCATTACAATCTACGTTTGGATTTTATAAATTTATTAAATTGGACTTAATTTCAACATGTCTTGATGACGAACGCGGCTCAAAACAAGGAGGAAAAGGTAAATTTCGGTGTTTATATCGGAACATGTCAACTCGGGTGAAACCATTACCAGTGCCTGGAGTGCAAAGGACCCGATCTTTGTTAAATACAGGCGATATGTATACCCATACTATTGATGGATCCCACCATTTACCCCCTCTGACTAGTCAGACTGTTGGTGGGGCTTCACACAGTGCTCATGTTTCCACTCAGGCACTTAAAGTAACACAGTTGTACGAGGATCACAAACACCATGATAAAAAGGACCATAATCAACATGGCGGCCAAGAAGAACAACCGTTGCCAGTCGTTCGCCCAAGTTCAAGTGCTGGAAGTATCGGTTCGAAAACTGGTTCTGCAGCTAGACGGAATAATGCTATGAGCCCAGAATCAGCAATGAAACAATATATGCACAAGCTAACATCGTTTGAGCACCATGAAATTTTCAATTATCCAGCCATTTTCTTTGTTGGACAAAATGCGAAAAAGAGACAGGGTGTTGTTGGTGGTGCAAATAACAATGGTTATGATGATGAAAATGGATCATATATTCATGTTCCACATGATCATATAGCATACAGATATGAAGTGTTGAAAGTTATTGGCAAAGGCAGCTTTGGACAAGTTGTGAAAGCATATGATCACAAGATTCAAGGCCATATAGCGTTAAAAATGGTTCGTAATGAAAAGAGATTCCATAGACAAGCTCAGGAAGAAATCAGAATTTTAGAACATTTAAAGAAACAAGATAAGGATAACACAATGAACATTGTCCACATGTTGGAGCATTTTAGTTTTCGCAATCATATTTGTATAACATTTGAATTGCTCAGTATGAACTTGTATGAACTAATCAAGAAAAACAAGTTTCAAGGATTTAGTTTACAACTTGTTCGTAAATTTGCACACTCAATATTGCAATGTCTAGATGCGCTGTACAAAAATAGAATCATACACTGTGATCTCAAACCAGAAAATATTCTTCTAAAGCAACAGGGGAGAAGTGGAATTAAAGTTATAGATTTTGGATCCAGCTGTTATGAACATCAGCGCATATATACATATATTCAGTCTAGATTTTACAGAGCTCCAGAAGTCATTTTAGGAGCGAAATATGGAATGCCTATAGATATGTGGAGTTTGGGATGTATATTAGCAGAACTGCTCACAGGGTATCCACTCTTTCCAGGAGAGGATGAGGGGGACCAGTTGGCAACCATCATAGAGTTACAAGGAATGCCACCAACAAAATTGCTTGATCAGTCAAAACGTGCTCGCAATTTCATCAGTTCAAAAGGTCATCCCCGTTACTGCACAGTAACAACACTGCCAGATGGTAGCACTGTTCTTCAGGGCGGACGATCACGTCGCGGGAAGACACGGGGTCCACCAGGAAGTAAAGATATGGTGACAGCCCTTAAAGGAACCGATGATCCTCTCTTCTTAGACTTCATGCGACGATGTCTAGAATGGGATCCATCAACTCGTATGACACCTGGTCAAGCATTACGACATGCTTGGCTACGACGGCGGTTACCAAAACCACCACCGGCCACAGAAAACCGACAAGATTCCGCAAGCAGGAAAAAGCTAACCACAGCTAACACTAGTACAATAGTGTCTAAATTAGGAAACTCATCAAGTGGCGGAAAGGCCCGTCAGCAGTTCATTCAGGATGATGCGCATGCATTGAACACTAGGACCAAATTACCACAAATAGGTTCTACTATGTAGGACTACTTTATACCACCAGATTAAATTAGTTAAAAAAATTAATTTGAATGCAAAATTAATTTTGAAGCCGTCCATGCATGCCTTATTCAAAGATGAAATCACTGTTTTTGCGATTTTTAAAATTATGGTTCGATTTTTCAACTGCACTCGCCAAAATGTGGATTTGAATGTGAATCAATTACGTGAAATAAAATTAAGAGATTTCATATGTGAATTTGATTTTTACTGAGTCTATCGAGTACATGTGCTGATATGAAGTGAAAAATTATAAAAAATCCGTGTGATTTTGTTATATGATCTTATGGATGTGCTGAATATTAAAAAGACACAGTTGTGTTTGTACATGAAGTGGACCGTTATTGAATAATTAATAAAATATACAAAAAAAGATTATCAGTATTGATATATATATATATAAACTTTCACAGTTTCTTTCACTGTCTGCCCGTGTGTGAATACTATTTATCCATTTAGGCAGTGACAGTATATATAATATGGATGTGCGTGATCCTGATAAGGATCAGTAATAACTGTGATATGTTCCCCATCTTGCTCTCATTATTACAGAGCAAGCTTCATGCCGCCTTCAGTTATGGAGTTACTTCATTGATTGATTGTTAGTGTCTGTGTTTTTTGTTGTGGATCTACCATCAATCTATAGTATATACCACTGTGCTACTGAATTAACCAGTCTCCAGCCATGGATGATAGTGCCCCTGGTACTCTATACATTATACATGTAATATTCTGATGCATTATATCTCTTACAGTTTGTGGATATCTCATTATTTGATACATCATGATTTCAGTTGGAAACCAACAGATTGATTGACAGCTCTTTATTGTAATCTGTCAGATGCATCCCCATCATTCAATCTCCACTGCTGACCTCAATTACAGATCGCTCCTATTGTGTTGCTGCACCTGCTGTTAGCGTACTAATTGGGGTCACAGTGGTCACTTGATGTGTTAATTATTATTAAATTAAGACCAGCTATCAATAACAATTCCCTTTTAAATAATGAAATCAATTTGAAAGTTGGATGCAAGACTGTGGTATCTATATTTATCCATATAAGTAGTCTACATAGTTTTGCGTTCAATCTTCAATATAGCAGTAGTAATCTGTTACAAAACACTGATAGCAGATGCGAATCAATAACGTATGAGTCTCCCAGCAAATTTCATGACAAATCGTTTAGATAGAAAGTTTTCATCAGATCTTTTAGCTATTGCTCAAGTACTAGTGCATATCTTGTAGAAATGTTAGGATGTTTAAAATTCTGTAATAAAAACCAAATATGCAACTTAAACATTAAGAAAAATTGAAATTTGGGTATATCTATTCATTATTCATACACCTACAAATATGTGTTTGTATAGTGTTGGTTCCAAAAGGTATGCTTGATATATTGCCAAATTGGAATACATATAGCTGTAACATTTTTATATTTGTGCATTTATATACATTTACATATACTGTCTGTGTATGACACATCTAGACGCAGTTCACTTCTGTTGCTGGAGAGGATGGTTTTTGTGTCATTTCCAAATAGTTGCGAGGCAGCCATTTTTTACCAAAACAGTTTTAAGACACTATAAGAATCAGATAGCTTTTCGCAGTTTGTTTGACTTGGTGAGTTGTTTAACACTTGAAATTATACATGTATATGACTTCTGAATTTCAAACATATGTAGGGTTGTTTACGCCTTATTGGCATATAAAAGTTCCATTGTTTAATCAAAAAATAAAGAAATATGAAGAAAAGGGAGAAAAAACTATTTGAATGATTTACTTTACTTTTATATACATTCACTGAAACAAGATGTTAACTGAGTGCAGATATGTTAAAGATCTGTATTAAGTTTAGTTCCGGCAAGTAGACTGTGACAGCAAAATGTTAGGCCAATCTTTCAGCTTATCAGCAAATGAACTGTGTCTCGCAGTTTATAGGAATGTTCCCAGGCGTGTCTTTACTATATTGAAGTTACACAATGTATTGATTTTTGACTCTTGTTTCAAAGTGACTGGCTCACTGCATTTGATGAAAAGAATTTCTGTGCGAAACTATGGACTGAATGTATAGAACAGATTGAAATAAAGAGCTGTCGGCCTTCTATGATTTTCATTCACATGGTGTATTGTCGTCATTCTAAAAGCGTATTGATAAAAACTTTCAGTTCAGTGTGATATGCCTATTGATTTTACAGGTTGTTTCAATTCCTGCTGAATATTGGATTCTTTGAAATAATCTTAATCTCCCATTTTACGTTTTGATAATATCAGTAAATTGAATTTTATCAGTATTTTATTTTTATGTACACACTTGTTATTGAAACATTATAGCATAATGATTTTAAGTTTAGGCTGTCCTTAAAAAATATGTTGTTTGCTGTGCTCCTACCTACTCACTCAAAATTGCAGCTACCCAAACTTTTTTATTGACTTTCAAAGCATTTCATTTTTTTCTTCATGATTTCTGTCCATTTTTCTTTAAAATGACTATGCAAAATCAAAATTTAGCCAAAAAAATTAGCTACCTAACTTACATCATGAAAAACACTAGGTTGGAGCACAGCAAACAACTATTTTTTTAAGTAAGGCCTTATCGCATAATGATTTTAAGTTAAACATTTTATTTCTTGTTGTGTTGCAGATCTTTTTGTTTAACAAATTAAGAATAGAACTGTCTTTCCGGTAATATCGATCGTAAATATTATATCAGTTTATCAGATTTTAAAATCAATAAAAGATAGAGAGAAAAAAAGAAGAAAGAAATAAATGTTACTCACATTATTTTTTTATATCATTTTTTAAAGGCCTGATGAGAGCTGCAATTTTTGTGATCATTTCATTTTATTATATATCGCAATTACTCTGGTCTACTTTTAAAATAAATTGTCTTAACTATTTAATAAGTGTATTTGATTGAGTTTCATAAATATTAACTTGTCTAAGTAATTAGATACATTCAGCATGAAGAAACATAACAATTTAAGTAAAGCAATCTTAAATGCTGCCCATATAAACATTGACACTGTAAGTATTTAAATATCTACTTAGTTACGGTAGTGTTGCTGAAATTCAATTTGGGTTGTTTAGAAATCTAACAACATGTATAGTATATTAAATATTTGAAGTCGTGTAAATTACGGATTATAAATTTAAGTACCTGTACTCTCAATTGTTAGGACTTTCCAACATTAAATTAGATACTTTTTAGACTGAGAATTGGAATTATTCCTAGTGTACTCGCAAATCATAAAAAGATATGGTATTGATCATGGTACATGTATGCATTTGTAAATTTTGAACACCTGTGTGTCTCTGGGCATACATTCTCACTACCTACATAGCCGGGACAGTTTACAACACGTATTATCATATTTTTTCAAATTGAGGAAACGGTGCAAAATTGTTATATCCTCATGTAAACAGAAGAAGGAGATACGACAGGTTTGCAATCAAACCTTGATATTAATTCCATTTTATATCATGGATGCAAAGTTTTATGCCCTGTAGGGAATAGGGACTTTGTGATAATATTAATGAAAAACTATTTAAGAATGTCTGCATCTGGCACACATATGAAGTCGTGATTGTTACCGTATTTAACTATTTGCAGTATGATGTTGGTGCATTCATAGCACTGATCTATAATGTTTTAAATAACGGAGGCATTGTTCATATATGACATACATGACGTATGATGTATATTTAAAATACGGCTATTGTTTTTAAAACCACTGAACACGGATGAAACTTTTACTTTCGTAACTTGTTTGTATTCAGAATTGTTATTCATACTATTCTTGAACATTTGCAAAAGTCTCTAACTTCTACATTTTCCATGTATTCACTGAAATTGTTTTTTGTTTTTTTCTCAGCATTGTCAAGTTTGTTTTTCAAAACCAAATCTGAATCAATGCAGAGTGGTATTGTTTTATCTAGATGAAAGATAAAGGTGATGTCAGAATATAACAATTTGACATTCAAAAGAAAGTCCCTTTCCTCGTGAAACAGACAAGATAAGATACCAAAAGTAACATCTAGTATTATCAGTAATTCCATACCATGTCTTTCTTTATTTACTTCAAATATTTATTATTTGATTATTAAGAAACTTACTGTATTTCTATTTCACACCAATTTGCTCTTGTTTATTTTGATGTGACTGTCGGTGTGAAGGTTCTAGGTACAATTGGAATTGTTTTATAAATCATTCCACTTTGTTGGACATAGATTCTTCATTCCTGTTATTGCCATATCTGTATGCAGTTTTTATATATAACATATTTGTGTCAAAAGAAGTGCTATCAGTTGACGTTAAAATTGTTATAATTAATAGTAAAACCAGCAAGTAAGAGAATAACAGCCAAAAAAATGAGAAAACCAGTTTATAGGGTAAAGCTGTATGTCTGAGAATTACAGTTACTATGATTATTTTAATATACAATGTGTGTAAGTGTTTTCTGTTAGTTATATACAAAACACACATTCATGAGGAAAACTGAGACAGCTATATACAAAACACACATTCATGAGGAAAACTGAGACAGTTATGTACAAAACACACATTCATGAGGAAAACTGAGACAGTTATATACAAAACACACATTCATGAGGAAAACTGAGACAAAAAACACATTCATGAGGAAAACTGAGACAAAATATCTACTTGATATACCAGTTGCAGCCTTATACACGGTGAAACCTTCCATCAAATGCATGTTGTATAGTAATGAAACTACATACATATAAAATATCATACATCATTGCATGTTAGCATATTAATTTATTATTCAATTGTTTGACAGTCATTATTTTAGCTTCTGAACAAATTTTTCTCCCCCAGGAATTTTTGTATAGACTTTCAACAAAAGCATTTAATACAGAGAGTATCAAAAATTTAGATATTGAAAAGAATGGTTTAAATTGAGGAATATTTCTTATTAAATCTTGTGTTCTTGCAGTGCAGTGTTTTGTAAGGAAGTATCTGCTGCAGGACATGCTGCTGAAGTAACAGAAACATCTAGCGGTGTTTTTAAAACAAACAAGTAGGCAAGAACACAGAGATCTATGCTTTTATAATTGTTATCTAAAAAAAGATACTTTCCGAAAGAAGAATTGATTCCCTGGTTGTCAGGCATTATTGATTGGGCTACTTGCGATTAAAAATTGGCAAATACCATTGATAAAGTGTGGCTGGTATGTTTACTTTGTTGGTAATGGCTATAAAAGTGTATATTTGTCAGACAGTATGTTAATATTGAATTGTAACTAAGTTACAAGGTGGGCATTCAGTAGCAAATATAGAACCACTAACGCTGTGAAAACATCTGTGTGTATATTTAGGATTTACTTAAATGAAACGTGTGTACAGACTTCCACACCTTCAATAGTGGTAAAGAGTTGAATGAAAAAAAGTAATATTTTTCTACAATTAGAGAAAATGCTAAATTGTTACTTTTGAGTGTTGTAATGATTCTCTAGCAAAAGGGATTGATATTTTTTTGGCTTCGAGCATTTAACCATATTTGAAGTTTTATCTAGAAAAAATACACCAATAATGTATCTTTATGATTGATATAAAAAAAATGTTTATATTGTGGGCATTTGGTTTAACCAACATATTAAAATCAACATCATATGTGTTGGTTTATATTTATTATAATGATCAAAAGAATTTCTTTTTTAAAACTTTTTAACACTTTATTTTTATCTTAAACAATTTTAGACAAAATTGTTCCTTTTCTGGGACTATTTTAAAGCACATAGCGTAAAAAAAGCAAAATACTTTTTTTTAAATGTAATTAAGTTTTAAAAAAGCATATTTATTGGTTTAACTTTATTGAATTGAGTAATTATTTTACTGTAATAAATTGACTATACAGAGAATAAGCACAGGAACTTAAAAAAATTTCGTAGCAGTTTTTGTTAAAACCTAATTTTTTACTGCAATCGGATGATTTTTGTCTGTCATGTCATGTGTGAGGTGAATGATTGGACATATTTTTTCTTCAATTTTTCAAACTTCCTTCATTCATGTTGATCAATATGAGATTTTCTGATTTGTGTTTTTCTCGTTATTTATTTCGTTAATTTATACACAAATTTTTATTTCATCATGTGTTTTTTGGGTGTTCATGTGGATTTCACAAGAAAAAATGTTCATGAAGAAAGACAGCACTTACCTATGTTTGTGGTACTGTTTCTGATTTTTATATATTAAAAGAAATATAGGAAAAATAAACAATAGTTGTTGGAAGCGCATGTTTTGGCCAAAGATTTTGATTTGTTGTTCAGAAAGTTATTTTCTGGTGTCACTTATAAAGGGCTTCTCAAGAAATTGTGTTTTAAATGCATTCATTGCATGAGCGGCTTAAATGACGTTTGTCGTAAAAGCAACAATAAAAACCTATGGGGGAAACATGGGCCTAAAATAACACCTTTCAGTTTTGTTATAGATGATAAAAACAGGAGGGTCGCAAATGACGTTCGTTAATACAAATACTGTACTCTCAGCCTTCGGTGTCGCCTGTAAAGAAAATTTGCAACTAAAAAAAATCACATATACGGTAGAAAATTTCAAAATCACAGTATACTTAGCTGTATATTGTTTTATCCTATAATTATGCAGTTTGTGAAATTAAAACAATCTTTGTAAACAAAATATTATTTTTCACAAACATTGTCGTCGGTGAAATGGACGTCAGGTCTAATACATTTCCTCATTCCTTTCCATTCATTTTGTTAAATGCTTTTTGGTGAACTTGTAGAGAGTTCTGAGTGAATTATTTTTTAAAAATATTCCTTTAAATCAGTGAATTAAAAATTGTAATTTCACTTTTTTCAGTCATAAATCTTTTTTGTTTGTAATGGGGAAATACCATTAAAATAAAACTAAAATTATCGCCATACCACTTTAGCGCTCTGTCGATGAAATAAAAATCGTATTTCACTGAAATCAACAATTATCCTTTACAATGTATACACTTCATTATTGGTTTAAAAATAATGGAACAAAACAAACACATTTTTACGATAGTCAGGTTTATTACTTATATCTTTCGAACTAAGTACTGGTATGTGTATTGATGAACGTTACATGATTCCCGCCCAGTCGGAACCTGTATATATTATCCCTTGTGTATATAGCATTTATACAATTGACTTTGTTTTGGTATGAATCTGCCAAATATGTTGTTAGTGAATGGTTTTGATGAAGACTATAAATCCTTAACATTATTATTATGACGTATGAATGCTTGATAAAGATATTTTTAACAAAAGTGTAAAATTTGAAATATTAAAAATGACACTGCAACTTGGTTTTGTTGTTGTTACTGATGTTGGCCTTTAGAACTTGTATACAAACTAACTTGATATGGCAGTTACCGGGTGTGTGGATTTTTTTCAAAGGGGTTTAAGTGCCATTTTCAACAGGTATATATGGCCTATCCAGTTGGTACAGGAAGACCTTTAGAAGAATGAAGTAACTCTGGAAACTCTTGTGTGCATTCTAGCTCAAGCATTTTTAGCTCACCCTAGTAAAGCTTAAGGTGAGCTCTTCTGATCGCCTGTTGTTCCTCTGTTGTCTGTCCATGAATTTCTTGTGATGCGCACTCGAGCATCCCCATTTTTTGCTCACCTGAGCTGAAGGCTCAAAGGTAAGCTTTTGTGATCATCCTGTGTCTGTCCCCAGTCCATCCACCTCTGCCATTCACTTTTGCTTCAAACAACTTTCTCACATGAAGTGTTTTGGACCGAGCTGTACTCGAAACCATGACCTGCATGGTCGTTAGACGACAGTACCTTATACTACTCTCCCACAGATGACCTGTAAGACTTTTAAACCAGTGGTTAATGTTCCATACCGAACAGGTGTTGAACCCTACTGTCATATTCAGTTCCACCCATGGTGTCGTAGTTTTATGTGAAGTTGTGGAGAAATATCTTGCCTCTCTGAAACAGAATGGTACAGAGTTTTTGAACCCCATGAATTAACATACTTCCACACTATACCAGTCGAGCATCCTTTTGCTCTCCTCGGCTCTTTTAAATTTTAACTTATATGACTGTCGTCTATTGTCTGACTTTAGTTTTAGCATGTGTGCACTCTAAAATTTGCATTTTAAGATAAATCCAAAGGCGCAAGATGAACTATGCCTTTTTGGTAACGTTTAGGTTTTTTATTGTTTAAACTTGTTTATTAACCTCGGTTGTGAAACAAGTTATACAAATTAGACAAATCACACTCAAAGAGTTCCTGGGT
This sequence comes from Panopea generosa, assembly GCA_029582155.1. NCBI lineage: Eukaryota > Metazoa > Mollusca > Bivalvia > Adapedonta > Hiatellidae > Panopea > Panopea generosa. The sequence goes on along the minus strand of CM055903.1, from coordinate 67,310,658 downwards.
ACAACCAGTACTAACCATATGTCTCGCACAAGGACACCACACTTAGTCATGGCAAAGGATCAAACCAACAGCCCTCCAATGTTTTACCATTGGATCAAACACTCCACAAGCTTAGGTTGTGTTCACTCTAGCACCAAGGCCTAAATTCATCAATTATTTGCACCTGAGATTTAGACTCTGACTCAAATTGTAAAGAAATTAAGATTCAAATAGCATCTATTCAACAAGCAAATTATTATATTTATTTGTAGAAACAAGCAGTTTTAACCCTTTACTTCATATAGACGCCTTTTGACACCTCTAATATAGATGCCATTGGACACCTTATATAGAAGGCTTTTGAATTATTGGGTGAGGTATGTTTATATTAACTGACAGAGTGGAAAACAGTGCAGGAAGTGTTAAAATTGCTCGAGCAATCTGAACTCTTCATGCACTGTTTCCAAAGGCCTGTGATTGGTGCGGGAATATGTGTATCTATGCCTAATGGAGTTAAGGGTTAATAGCTATATAAGGGAAAATATTACAGGATCACGTTTATTATTCTTAACTGTATGTTACAGGGTTTTACTTATTGTAAGATTTTGAGTCCAAATTATTGATGAATTTAGGTCCAGGGGTCATTCACCAACCATTCCTGAGAATATTCTTGGACTTTGGCTTGAAAATCCAAATTTCGACTATAGCTATTTAGTTTACTATGACAGACAGAATAATTGTGAGAATTTATTTGACTATAATTATATCAGGTGACACTACATGCTTGAATTTTTTTCCTCAAAAATGGTCTCTAAGTGTTGTTTTTTTTTCAAAATTCATTCTGGAATTAAGTCTAAGAATATTCTTCAAAATGGTTGGTGAATACAACCACAGTATTTTTATGTTGCCCTTGATTAAAACTTCAACATTAGTTATATAACTATAAAATCTTGGAGAAGTTCTGAACTGGTCAAATCTGATAATTTGGAGCCATTTGATTTATACGGCTTTTAATTAAAATGAATTGTACATTATAAGAATATAGCCAAATTGGACAAATAGTGTCAATAGTTTTGACCCTTGATACATTGAAGATTTCATCATTGACATTTTGTGCACTCTAGCACTCGCAGAATTTCTTCATTTGATCTTCACCAAATTTACACAGTGTTATATAACCAAATATCTCAGACAATATCTTGAATTGGCCAAATCAGTTAATTATTGCTGGAGTCATGGCCCTTGAATCATCAAAAATTGCACCTTGTATGAACTCTAGTATATGTAGTCTTCATTTGATTTTAACAAGATTTGCACAGTTGTTATATAACCATAACATCTTGGGCAAGTGTTTGAACTGGCAAAATGTGATAATTGACATTGAAGTTTAACTGTCAAAAATTGCATTGCAGTCTTGCACCAACAGTTTCACCAATCTAGTACTGGTTCTACTCTAGGAAACAGACTCTGGCTAGACAGAGGAACTGATATAAACTTTGAGCTTTCTTCATAAAGCTAAAATGAATTTGTACATGCGAAAAAGTCTTAATGTCAGCTAATCTGAAAATCATGTGACTCATTCTTTGTTTATCCATCTGTTAACTCTCAGATTGTGTGCACTGTGCACTCTAGCACTGCATTTTTAAACTGGATGTTAACTTACATAGTTGTTATACATATAGTAGATACTAGCAGGGACGTAGGTACAGTTGTAGGGGGGTTTGGAGGCATGATACCCCCAAAAAAATTTCAACTAGACTGTGTGTTTTCAATTTGGCATTTATTTCTTATGATTTGATGGTCCTTAATATTAACCTTGCATCCACTGTTTTATAACCAAATAAATTTAAATTTATAATAAATGTAGTGTAAGGTTTGTTCACTTTAATAAAGAGGAAAATGAAGTAGTCATCAGTCTTGTGGTTTCAAATGGCTAAAATTTTCATACAACAGGTGTTACAATGTCTATATTTAACCCCCTGTCCACCTAGGGGTCTGATTTTTATTGCATTTTTGGAATTTTTATTTTTTCGATTTCTTAGAAAAAAGTGTATGCACGTGCCTACAGTGTCTATAGGAAGCTACCCCGCTGACTAGTATTGAAATGTTTTTACTTTGGGTCATAGCACTTTTTGTCCTTTTGTGTACTCTGGTATCCGCATTTTAGCATATCATAACAAAGTCCATGCTAAGCTATTCTGATCACCTAACAGCATGTCTTCTGATATTTAGGTCGTGTGCAATGTAGCCTCTGTGTTTTATAATAAGTCTTCACCAACATTGCACAGTAGTTAACGGTTAACAAAACATCTTACTGTCAATCCAGAGGTCGTGGGTTTGAACCCCCTTCCAACCACAGTCTCTCTGATGATTGCTCATCCAGTACATGAGTTTCCCACCTGTGAATATGTGGGGAAGTTGTCATTGATATGGATATGCAAAGGTAAAACAGATCCCAGTAACATAATGAAGTTAATTTGACATTAAATGTCGTATCTTCTGTCACATATAAGCCATTTAGAGATGTTGTTTTCATTAAGTACACAATTTGTATAACACTGCGTGGATTCATAATGTCAGGGGAAGTAATCTGGAACCTATAAGGTTTTTAACAGGGCTGTAAGCAAAGGCATAGCCCTGCTTATGTCGTCGTGATTAACATTTGTAGTGCTATCACCGCCAAACTGATCATTCGCGACAGGGACCACGTTTTATTCCTCAAATTTCTTTCCGCCCAACCATGTATTTTATATATGCAAGCAGAAATAAGCGGAACAATAAAACATTGTATTAGATCAAGGACTTCAAAAGAGAGTTCTTGATTAGATCTGTGTATTTATAAAAAAAATGTTTTTAAAAAATCAAGCTATATCAATCAAATAAGGAAGGTGTATGAATATTTATAAAAAAACAGCTATCTGTACTTTCTAATACTTTGATTATTACTGGTGCATTATGTTAACCAGTATCGGTCTGCCAGTATATAACCAGTATCCGTCTGCCAGTATATAACCAGTATCCGTCTGCCAGTATATAACCAGTATCCGTCTGCCAGTATATAACCAGTATCAGTCTGCCAGTATATAACATATTAACCAGTATCAGTTTGCCAGTATATAACCAGTATCCGTCTGCCAGTATATAACCAATATCCGTCTGCCAGTATATTACATGTTGACCAGTATCAGTTTGCCAGTATATAACCAGTATCAGTCTGCCATATATAACCAGTATCCATCTGCCAGTATATAACATGTTGACCAGTATCAGTCTGCCAGTATATAACATATTGACCAGTATCAGTCTGCCAGTATATAACATGTTGATCAGTGTCAGTCTGCCAGTATATAACATATTAACCAGTATCAGTTTGCCAGTATATAACCAGTATCAGTCTGCCAGTTTATAACCAGTATCCATCTGCCAGTATATAACATGTTGACCAGTATCAGTCTGCCAGTATATAACATATTGACCAGTATCAGTCTGCCAGTATATAACATGTTGATCAGTGTCAGTCTGCCAGTATATAACATATTAACCAGTATCAGTTTGCCAGTATATAACCAGTATCAGTCTGCCATATATAACCAGTATCCGTCTGCCAGTATATTACATGTTGACCAGTATCAGTCTGCCAGTATATAACCAGTATCCGTCTGCCAGTATATTACATGTTGACCAGTATCAGTCTGCCAGTATATAACATATTAACCAGTACCAGTTTGCCAGTATATAACCAGTATCAGTCTGCCAGTATATAACCAGTATCCATCTGCCAGTATATTACATGTTGACCAGTATCAGTCTGCCAGTATATAACCAGTATCCGTCTGCCAGTATATTACATGTTGACCAGTATCAGTCTGCCAGTATATAACATATTAACCAGTACCAGTTTGCCAGTATATAACCAGTATCAGTCTGCCAGTATATAACCAGTATCCGTCTGCCAGTATATTACATGTTGACCAGTATCAGTCTGCCAGTATATAACATATTGACCAGTATCAGTCTGCCAGTATATAACATGTTGATCAGTGTCAGTCTGCCAGTATATAACATGTTGATCAGTATCAGTTTGCCAGTATATAACCAGTATCAGTCTGCCAGTATATAACCAGTATCAGTGTGCCAGTATATAACATGTTGACCAGTATCAGTTTGCCAGTATATAACTAGTATCAGTCTGCCAGTATATAACCAGTATCAGTCTGCCAGTATATAACATATTGACCAGTATCAGTCTGCCAGTATATAACATGTTGATCAATATCAGTTTGCCAGTATATAACCAGTATCAGTCTGCCAGTATATAACCAGTATCAGTCTGCCAGTATATAACATGTTGACCAGTATCAGTTTGCCAGTATATAACCAGTATCAGTCTGCCAGTATATAACCAGTATCAGTCTGCCAGTATATAACATATTGACCAATATCAGTCTGCCAGTATATAACATGTTAACCAGTATCAGTTTGCCAGTATATAACATATAAACCAGTATCAGTCTGCCAGTATATAACATGTTAACCAGTATCAGTCTGCCAGTATATAACATGTTGACCAGTATCTGTCTGCCAGTATATAACATATTGACCAGTATCAGTCTGCCAGTATATAATATATTGACCAGTATCAGTCTGCCAGTATATAACATGTTGACCAGTATCAGTCTGCCAGTATATAACATATTGACCAGTATCAGTCTGCCAGTATATAATATGTTAACCAGTATCAGTCGCCAGTATATACCATGTTGACCAGTGTAAGTCTGCCAGTATATACCATGTTGACCAGTATCAGTCTGCCAGTATATAACATGTTGACCAGTATTAGTCTGCCAGTATATAACATGTTAATCAGTATCAGTCTGCCAGTATATAACATGTTGACCAGTATCAGTCTGCCAGTATATAACATGTTAATCAGTATTAGTCTGCCAGTATATAACATGTTAATCAGTATCAGTCTGCCAGTATATAACATATTAACCAGTATCAGTCTGTCGGTATATAACATGTTGATCAGTATCAGTCTGCCAGTATATAAACAGTATCAGTCTGCCAGAATATAACATGTTGACCAATATCAGTCTGCCAGTATATAACATATTGACCAGTATCAGTCTGCCAGTATAAAACATGTTAACCAGTATCAGTCTGTCGGTATATAACATGTTGATCAGTATCAGTCTGCCAGTATATAAACATTATCAGTCTGCCAGTATATAACATGTTGACCAATATCAGTCTGCCAGTATATAACATATTGACCAGTATCAGTCTGCCAGTATATAACATGTTAACCAGTATCAGTTTGCCAGTATATAACATGTTAACCAGTATCAGTCTGTCGGTATATAACATGTTGATCAGTATCAGTCTGCCAGTATATAAACAGTATCAGTCTGCCAGTATATAACATGTTGACCAATATCAGTCTGCCAGTATATAACATATTGACCAGTATCAGTCTGCCAGTATATAACATGTTAACCAGTATCAGTTTGCCAGTATATAACATGTTAACCAGTATCAGTCTGTCGGTATATAACATGTTGATCAGTATCAGTCTGCCAGTATATAAACAGTATCAGTCTGCCAGTATATAACATGTTGACCAGTATCAGTCTGCCAGTATATAACATGCTGACCAGTATCAGTCTGCCAGTATATAACATGTTAACCAGTATCAGTCTGCCAGTATATAACATGTTTTAAGTTCCTATTTTTAGACTTGACGTCCTTGTTAATCACATCTTGGACACTTTCAGCATGTTTGATGTAACAGCCTTGAGACATTGTGTCTGTGTGCAAGTGCTCAGCTGGTCTCTGGGTGTCTGATTACCTGACCAATAATGTAGTTAAGTATAGCTGATTTCCCTCGTGGTCATAGGGTAACAATACAGTAAATTTTCGATAGAAATCCTAAACCAGTATCAGTCTGCAAGTATATAACCAGTATCCGTCTGCCAGTATATTACATGTTGACCAGTATCAGTCTGCCAGTATATAACATATTGACCAGTATCAGTCTGCAGTATATAGCATGTTGACCAGTATCAGTCTGCCAGTATATAACATGTTGACCAGTATCAGTCTGCCAGTATATAACATGTTAACCAGTATCAGTCTGCCAGTATATAACATGTTTTAAGTTCCTATTTTTAGACTTGACGTCCTTGTTAATCACATCTTGGACAATTTCAGCATGTTTGATGTAACAGCCTTGAGACATTGTGTCTGTGTGCAAGTGCTCAGCTGGTCTCTGGGTGTCTGATTACCTGACCAATAATGTAGTTAAGTATAGCTGATTTCCCTCGTGGTCATAGGGTAACAATACAGTAAATTTTCGATAGAAATCCTAAACCAGTATCAGTCTGCAAGTATATAACCAGTATCCGTCTGCCAGTATATAACATGTTGACCAGTATCAGTCTGCCAGTATATAACATATTGACCAGTATCAGTCTGCAGTATATAGCATGTTGACCAGTATCAGTCTGCCAGTATATAACATGTTGACCAGTATCAGTCTGCCAGTATATAACATGTTAAACAGTATCAGTCGCCAGTATATAACATGTTGACCAGTGTCAGTCTACCAGTATATACCATGTTGACCAGTATCAGTCTGCCAGTATATAACATGTTGACCAGTATTAGTCTGCCAGTATATAACATGTTAATCAGTATCAGTCTGCCAGTATATAACATGTTGACCAGTATCAGTCTGCCAGTATATAACATGTTAATCAGTATTAGTCTGCCAGTATATAACATGTTAATCAGTATCAGTCTGCCAGTATATAACATATTAACCAGTATCAGTCTGTTGGTATATAACATGTTGATCAGTATCAGTCTGCCAGTATATAAACAGTATCAGTTTGCCAGTATATAACATGTTGACCAATATCAGTCTGCCAGTATATAACATATTGACCAGTATCAGTCTGCCAGTATATAACATGTTAACCAGTATCAGTTTGCCAGTATATAACATGTTAACCAGTATCAGTCTATCGGTATATAACATGTTGATCAGTATCAGTCTGCCAGTATATAAACAGTATCAGTCTGCCAGTATATAACATGCTGACCAGTATCAGTCTGCCAGTATATAACATGTTAACCAGTATCAGTCTGCCAGTATATAACATGTTTTAAGTTCCTATTTTTAGACTTGACGTCCTTGTTAATCACATCTTGGACAATTTCAGCATGTTTGATGTAACAGCCTTGAGACATTGTGTCTGTGTGCAAGTGCTCAGCTGGTCTCTGGGTGCCTGATTACCTGACCAATAATGTAGTTAAGTATAGCTGATTTCCCTCGTGGTCATAGGGTAACAATACAGTAAATTTTCGATAGAAATCCTAAACTCAACAAAGGATGTGATGGTAGGCAAAGGAACCATGCCACATGCTCGGCAAGATTATGATTTATGTGTACGTGATATATTGATCCCAATTAATAAAAACAACGGCAGAAATATTGTTATAAACATACAAGTTCGAGCCACTTTGTTTCCCATGTACAAGATGGGGTTCATTTATCACAGAAGAAATATACAAAATTATGTAAGAATATTCAGCCGCACTAACAAATCAAATGTGACCTCTGTCTCATTCAGCGAATATCGAAGCTGATTAATTATCGATCTGAGAGAAATCAATAACGGCAAGGGCGTAGCTTCTTACAGGCATGCGCCTAAACTTTTTTCTGACAAACATACGCCAAAATGCACCTATGACAGCTAAAATAATTGAGGGGAGCATGCCCCCGGACCCCCCTACAACTATGCCTTCACATCGTTTTCAGCCAAGCTACGGCAGTGTTTTGTATTGTACTGACGCTATCTGTCCTTAAAAATCCAACTGCTATGAATATTTATATAAAGTTTAACAAATGTTTTCTACTTGAACTCGAATTTTATATTAGAGAACGTGTTTTTTTCCCGAAATGTCAAGGCAATGAAAGTCTCGGCAGTATTGGAAACTTCAAAGGACTGTTTTAACTATTCGACAGCACAAAAACACCACACAGCGCTTATTGTCTTTCAAAAATCATTAACATTTTATGGATATAGCGCATTTATTTCCACACGGTTTTATAAGTCAGAACACATTAGGCCACAAAATTTGTTTTTCGTTTCGAAACATCTCGCTGATTGTCCTAAATACCGAAAGATGGCGGAATTGGCCGAGTATATATGATTGATCATAACTTTTGACGCTCGGTGAATATAAAATAAAATCATTTCATCACATAGAAATAAGTTTACACTCACATCTTACATTAAATATATCTCACATTGGTTTGAGTCTGCTTGGAATGGAAATGGATAATATTACAATTTTGTATCTGTTAAAAATCGTTTCAGGCATTTATTACTATCCAGAGCAATATTGTGGTGTATGTATTTAAGGTAATACTGTGTATAATTTCTGTGCTGGAAAAAAATATGACAGATCTACATGTAAAGAATATGAAAAATAAAACAACTTATTACAAAAACAAAAAAAAAAAAAATAATTTTAAGTTTTGATCTTGGTTTTTAGACAAATTCCCGAAACATTGCGAGTGATGCTGTCAATCATTTCTGGAGACGTGTGTGTTTTCATTGCAAACATAATTTCAACACGAATTTTATTTTTACTGATATGTCCACTGTATCATAAGTTTAGACCACTTTATAGTCCAAGGAAATATTTCACTCTTCTCAGTAAAAACAAGTTTTATATTATTATGTCGTGTAAAATGAAGATGTTATAATAAAATATGTAGTCGTGTATCTTAATTTTTCCTTTCAAAGGGGCCAATTGTCATATAATAATGTATAAGGTAATAGTGTTTCTGTTTATTTTTTTGTACTTGAATGTATATGAATGTGATACAAAGTTATTATTGTTACCCGCGTGGAAATGATTTGATATTATAGCGTATCTATGGGTGATATGTGTGGGCCGGAGGCCTGAATCATTAATACAGAATTGAGACGAATATTTTGGTCTTATTGGTTACTGTTCACGTCGAGAGTTTAAATGGTTTGTTTATTGGGCAGCACTTAAATACTGCTTGACGACCTACACATCGTCATTTGGACTCATTCTAAGATGAAAAGAAATCAACAACAACAAAACGTGTGTATAACGGATCAAGTTGAAATCAAAATGAAATCACGTGACTCACGCAATACAAAATACACCGCAATTTATATTCTAGTCTAACGTAGGTGCGTAGCACAAATTAGGCAATCCCTTTCTATTGTATTATTTTGGCATGTTTACATATACATCCTTTTGGCATGCGGGGTCAGTGAGTATATATAAGCATGATATATTGGGAAAAAATGTTTTTAGCCAAATTTAAATTTGAAAATTCCTAATATACTCCCTTTTAAATGGTTTGATTATTTGAAGTATGCCATTTACTGATGCTCACCTTTTTTCCTCCTCCTTTCCAACTTTCTTTCCTCCAAAAAGTCTGAAAACAAAACATAAAAAGCTGTGACCTTATTTGCATTGGTAGTAAATTGTGTAAGCGTCTAAATGATGCATAAATGAAGAACAATTAATCATGAGCAATGGCGTGTAATGTGTTATACTGTAATCATTGATTGCATGATGACATACGGCAGGTCTCACCAGTCCATAAACTTGTTACAGTACTCGTATTTACTCGGCGAACTCCGTTATGCTTCAATCCTCTTACACTAAATGAAAAAGTCAACCCTACAAGTATAAATAAAACAATCGAATGTGTCGTCCACAATGTTAAACATGTGACGTAGATACTATTTATTGTTTGTATGTTTTTATGAAGAACGTCATCACAGCAGCTCTCATGGAGTTTGTACACAGCGTTTACCTGAATCAGAAATTGTTTTTATCTACACTTTTTACATATTTGAAGTTGTATTTAACTATATTTGAAGTTGTATTTATCTACACTTTTTACATATTTGAAGTTGTATTTATCTAGACTTTTTACATATTTGAAATTGTATTTAACTTTGAAGTTGTATTTAACTACACTTTTACATATTTGAATTTTATTTATCTACACTTTTTACATATTTGACGAAGAGTTAAGGTTACTTTTAAGTATATTCAAAATTCACCCATTTGAACCGAGCTGTTGGCGCCACCCGTCTGTAATACTTGATCATAGTATGGACCCTGCCCAACTTCATTCCGTTGCTCTCCATTTCGGAATGGAGAATAACAGAATGGAAGTTGGGCAGGATACCAGACTAGCTTGGTCATATCTAGTGAAGCAGTTTATAATGATACGTAATAGTTGTTATTTCAGTCGGCATCAGTGTACGTAGATGTGAATGAATGTTCTTTCATGCACAGCCTAATGTGTACCGCACGCATGCACGCACAATAACGAAAATAAACCTGTTCATCCTACAACAACAGTCCCCCGAGCACGATCATGTCCATGCACGGACGTTGTCAACCCGTTTAATAACTTGATATGTTTTATGATGTCGTATTATAAATGTCGTGAACAATAATGTACCAGAATATAAATATCTAATTAGAAATATTGCAATTTCGCATGTTTCACAGCATGTGCGTTGCATGTGCTGAAGGGTTTAATGCCATTTTCACACATGACAGATTATACTCGTATATGGCATATCCAGTTTTATTGGTGGAGGAAGACTTCAGAATGAATCTGAGTAGAACCACCGTCACTGACAAACTTTCTCACATGAAGTTTTTGGACGGAGCGAGACTCGTAGTCACTTATTCAGCGGTCAGAGATAAGCGGCCGTTAGACGACCTCGCCTTAGCCCATTCACTAACGGAGAATCCCTGCAAGGTTTACTAAATATATATAAAATATCAAAACACTTCTTCCTCTGAAAACAATCAAAATGTCTGTCAGAGTCATATACAGTCAAACTTGTATTAGCGGTCCCCTCTATTAAGCAACCGCTTGTCTTAAACAGCCTCATTTTGTTTTTACCATTTTCATCATGTTAGTTTAGTCAATCTGCATTAAGCAGCAACCTGCCTTAAGGGGTCATTTTCTGCTGGTTAAGACAGGTTTGAAGGTTTGATGTACGTAGTTCTCCCAGTCAATGGAAACGCTAGCAAACTTGTGTTGAATAACATATTGCTGAAATGTTCGATTAATGTGCGTAAAATCCTGCGTCATATCACAGAGGAAGCCGTCACTTCATGTTACCGCACAATAAAAGGCGGCACCAAGTCCAATTACTATTACTTTAATCACAGGATTTTAAATATTTAATCAATTTATGGTAATAAAAGAATGAAATAAAAAAATCATATTGATTTTTTTCAATTCTAGACACGTGAAACTACCAGACATTTCTATATCATCTCATCATTTCATGTATCATTTATCATTCATAAAAACACCCTACATGGGATATATGATATATATGAATATATGTTTGAAAAACGTATAGGCAGTTATATGACATCTATATATCTCTAATACAGCGAACATGAGGACAAATATTGAACATACTTATGGAAAAATGAGATATAAAACAAGGGGGAAAAATCGGATCCGGTTACATGGTATATTGTCAACGAGCAAAATAATCCTCTTCCATTATGTCATGTCTTTAAGTAATTGCTTTGTTCAAAATTTTACAATATCATGTGTTTTCCAAGTGTTTTTTCTCCAATAAATTTGCAATAGTTACTGTAGTGTTTTAACCTTTTAAAATAAAAGTACGTGTGAGTACTGACAGCCGAGCTTTGATATATTCATATGCCTTCCTAGTTTCGTTGAAATTGTAGCGTATTGTTTATTTTATGATTTTTAAAAAAAAAAAAAATACTTAATACAATGTCCACAATATATTTTGTTTGATTTCTTTCTGCATTATTATATCAAACATGACAAAATGAAATTCAGTGAATAAAAAGTAGTCCCTGTCGCGTATGGTCATTTTGGCGGTGTTCAACACGACAAAGTTTAATCACGACGACATAAGCAGGGCTATGCCTTTAGCATAAAGCTCGGCTAAAATCAATTGAAACATTGATATTGATTTAACCAAAATGTTATTCCCGCGCCAACCAAATCGCTTGTTCTATAGACAACACTACTTACTACTAAATTCCATATCATAAACTCTTCATCAAGATGAAAATTATAACGGGGCTACTTTCTTACCATTCATCAACACTTTGCATGAATTAATATGACTTTTACAAATTGAAACGAGAAAGAAAGACAAAATAAAACAAATAGTTCGCACACATCTTATCGTAACTAAACATAACTTTTAAGTAAATATGGAATTTATATCAGATGAACAATCCCTGGAAATCACAAAACACAAGCAAGAAGTGAAAATAGCAGACTCGGTTTTACTGACCATGGGGTGTGGGTGGGGTAATGAAATAAAAATACTCGAAAGTAATGATAGCTGGGCTATAGCCGGAATATTCATACGCCGTCCGTTTTGATTGAAATCAGTGTAGCGTTTGGTTTATTTTGTGTGTGTTTTAAAGTGACCTAATATTATGTCTACAATATATGTTTAGTGTTTGTTTCTGCTTGCATATTATATAAAATAGATAACAAAAGAAATTCAAGGAATTAAATATAGTCCCTGTCGCGTATGGGCATATTGTCGGTGATCGACTCTGCAAACCATAAGCAGGGTTTTGTCTTTGGCATAAAGTCCGGCTAATAAAAAACACCATCACCGACTTAAACAAAATTCTATTTTTAAAATAATGAATAATAACAGCTGTGAATCAAAGCGATTTTTACGGCTATCACACATTACGGTACAGCGGCATTGTAAATTTCAATTAGTATTTGATAAAATGATTACTTAACCCCAAGAAAAGTGTTAACGTTTATTTTTTAAATAAACACAATATTTTATGATGGTTAAAGGTCTCGAAATAGCGATACCTATTGTTTCAGGATAATTGAAATCTTGGAAATTTAATCAAAATGCCGTAACCCTGGTGAGATCACCGGCATGTGGTTAAATTTAATGCCGATGTCGTTTATAGTCGTTTTATGCCGCTGTCGTTACCAAATGCGTCAACGGAACGGCACGTTTCAAAGCAGTTTCTTAACACTAGCTGGAACTGGTCTAGGCAGAAAGTCATATTGAAATATAAGAAAAAGTACCATGTATGTAGATTTGCATGCAGGCCATTAATTTTGTTTCTTGTTTGAAAATGTCGTAACTATGGTAACTGCTAGAAAGTATGAAACAAATTATACTTGATGGATGGCGAAAATTCCATATTGATATTAAAGACGTTTTTTATTTCTTACTTTAAAAAGGGGCCAAGAATGAGAAAATTATCGAAGTTTCTTCATTTCTTTAAATTAAAAAGGAAATGATTATCACATCACCTAACCAACAAAAAATTGATACCAAAATCACAAAAATCTGTTGTTTGTTTCAGGAGGAGTTGTGTTTGCAAAGTGTGGAAAACGTCAAATGTGTCACTCGTGATTTATACAAGTACATCCCACATTTCACTAAACATCTCAACATGAGATTTTCTAAACTAAAATGTTTGAAATGCTACAACTTCATTTTTCATGCTATCCTTTACCAATGAGTAAAGATTTGCTCTGATTTCAATTATTTGTGGTCATTTAATAGATTATGAGTGCAAACAAGGAATTAGGGAACTTCTGTGGTTCTTGGTTCAAATAATCGTTTAGAAAAAAAAATGAAATTTTTAGTTGAGGAAAATCTCAGTCTGGGATATGTAGTGAAACCAAAATATGTCAGTAAGTACACACGTGTTTAGGTAACAGACAGATAATATATAATGCTCTTTCACAAACTTTCAAATGGCGAACTTTCTTTAACAGATTAGCAGGCGATGACGCAAACCGCACCAACGTTCTCTGCTGGTAAAACCATTGTCTCCAGACAACATGGAAATATCGAATGTCCGAATATTGGTTTCACTTGCACATGGACTAAGTTGTGTTTTTTCCGTCTGCCAATACTTGCACTTTAGTTGTCAGTATTACTTGTCCCCAATGACTAACTAGCTCATTAACACCATAGTGTTATGCTTTATGTTCAAACCAGCGTCTAGGACATCTGTCTTGCGCCTAATTGGATTGTCAGGAACAACGGGCAAAGATAACAAACAGATGATAGTGTTTGAAGAGTGACGAACAGATGTCAGAAAAAACAGTGCACCGTTATGGCGCGTCGTATGCGATCATGATAGTAACACTGCACAGTGATTTCATTACGTCGGTTGATGTATGACAGATAATAAGATGGTACCAGCAGATAGTAGTTACCGATTATTTGCGGTCAACAAGTGCTCGAGGCAGTCTACGTTTTATGTATGTGTAATGTCTGTAATGCGAAATAGGTAAAACTTTCATGGCAAGAGTAGATGAAGAACTAATAATATATGATCACAATATCGTACAAATCTGTCCATTTCCGTCATCGGGAACTTCGGAACATTATAAGCTCACTTTGTTCGCGCCTGCGGCCCTCACTGCGATTATAGTGACGTACAGTAGGGCACCCATGATAGCTAACCCGCCACCTGACATTTTACGTATATTCTCAAAGGTTTCAAAGCAATTTCTTTGAAATTTGGATTAGAAAAAGAAGGGAACATTTAGGCTATGTAAAATACATACGTGTCTGTTAATGTCGTACACACAATTTAACAGCGCCACTCCATATTTTGACGAAGATATTGGAAATACAAAAATGGCGGGTTAGCTGTTCCGTTCAGTACATTGTATATCAAAAATTACAGAGCAATGTTTTTTTTAGAGTGAACAAAATCTTAAATATCACCCATTCAGCATGGTTTATGTTTTCTTGTTCTTAGAAATAAAGCATGGTAGAGTCTATATTAATTGTAATCAGTTACAAACATCTGCTACATGGCGTGTGAATTCATCGTGTAACTAACTATACATTGCAATGCCATTAAAATTGATTTAATGTCAATCTCTCAAGAGACTTCTGTTTTGTTATAATTCGCCGGGCCCGATTAGCTCAGTCTTTAGCGCGTCTGACTATTAATCCAGGGGTCGTGAGTTCCAATCCCCGCCTGGTTACAGTTTACGTGATGGTTGATATACGACATTGCATTTCATTATCAGTCGTCTCTCACCGCTGATTGAAGTGGGGAAGTTATCAGTTACTTGTGGAGATGGGGTGTGCTCCAGTACTGATTAACCTTCCAGGATCCCAGGAAACAGTGGTTAGGTTAACTGATCGTCTGTTAGCCTTCGATGGCATAAAATGACGCTAAATATTCAATAAATCAATCTTATAATTCGTTACACTTAAGGTTGGCTGAAGTTAACAAGCCTAGTTTATCGTAGTCGTCAGGTGAAACACCAATAATATATGACGTATTTGGGGGGGGGGGGGGGGGGGGGGTTACTAGTGAGGAATCGTAAGCTACAGCTCAGATCACTCTGGCTGGTCAAGTGAAGAAAGCTATTTTCAAGTTAGATACATATCTTTACAAATTTATATACATCTCCACCGAACATTAACTGGAATTATTAAGAGTATCCTTTAAAACGTCACATTATAATATATTTAAATATTAAATAAAAATATAACTTGCCAATGAAAACTAAAACATATATATAATATACCATTTATTAAAACATGATTTGAAATACCAAATAAGGTAAATTGGTGTTACATGCTCAATGCTTTGCTGTGTTCGCTCGGTTTCAATGTTGTGTGGCTACAACAAAGTACTGGAAATGTAGATTTATTTTTATATTTTATTAAGCAAAGAACTAACGATCAATTTACACAGAATTGGCACAGCAGAATAAATGATTCAAGCAGAGCTCTGTTTTATAAAAATATTGCATGTTTTAGATTTCAGCCTTATTTGAACTCTTTTTCAATCTCCAAGTTTTGCAAGTGTTCTTACACGACTAAGCGTTTCGTCGCATAGTTTTCATATTGAAGCAGGTCGATGGTCTCGACCAGAGAGTATTCCTGTAAATGAGAGAATATGCCCGGTGTGTAATGTATTAGAAGACGAATATCATTTTGTTATTCAGTGCTCTTTGTACATTGAACTGAGAAAACAATTCATAGCATCAAAATATAGGAAATATCCAAGTATGTTTAGAATTATTGAATTGATCAATTCAGAAAATGAAATCGAAATAACGATTTTGGGCATGTTTGTTTATAAAGCTTTCTTGGTGAGAAATGAGTATATGTTTGCAAATCAATATGTGCTTGTGGATTGCGTTATGAAAAATGAAAACGTTAAAATGTAAATATTTTGTTATAGTGACACGTATATGATATATTTGTAAACTTAAATGTGTATAATAGCACCGAATAAGGAAATGAATGTTTAAAGTTTCTGTTTATTAAGTGTAAACATAACAATGGCATATGCAAACACTTTTTAAATGGTTTCCGGTATGTGACATGCCAACCTTGTGTTTCGTTTCGATAAGGTGGTATTTTAAATTTTACATTTTTATTTTTATATTTTATATTCGTGCAAATCATTCTCATATGAATAACAAAATTGTTGGTCTTTCAGTAAGGAAAGGTTGACATATACTTTGGAAATATTCTATCACATCTGTATGCGGTAAACAGTCTAACTGTTGCTGTTTTGTACTTTTCAAATGCAATGCATGTACTTAATATATTGTAAAGATCAAATACTGTGCATCATAGTATTGTGATACTTTCTCCAACATTATGTGTATACATATGTGTATCTAGCTTTGGGTTTATATCTATGAATTATTCTCGTATATAAATCAAACATTGTGGAAATTGTGCTTGTTTATACAAAATCGTAACTTTTACTGTTCGTCATGAAATATGCTTGTATATGTATCCCTAAGGGCTTTTTGCCTAAAAGATTTGAAAGAAACTACTATATGACGTGTGAATTCGTTGTACAATCTATCACATACTGCAATGCCATTCAAATTCAAATAATATTTCAAATTAATCAAGAGGTCCATGCTTTTTAATAACTCTTTAGCGCTTGTGTGAAGTCACTGATAATTGCACGATTACAAGTAACACAATTATTACAAGACGTATGAATCCGACCGTCCCTCCTGCGAGACTCCAAATATATATTTACCTTTTCCGTTTATTCGAAATAAAAAAAACAACACGATACACCCCTCAGCACCCACAAACTCCCCATACTTGGTAGCCGTCTCCATGGTGCACATCACCCTACGGGATCGAAACTCCGTGATCCTTCCCCTGTGCACCCTCAGTTAATTGTTAAGTTTAGTTTATAC
This sequence comes from Panopea generosa, assembly GCA_029582155.1. NCBI lineage: Eukaryota > Metazoa > Mollusca > Bivalvia > Adapedonta > Hiatellidae > Panopea > Panopea generosa. Next base: position 67,293,392 of record CM055903.1, on the reverse strand, counting down.
TAATTTATTTAAGCTTGATTGCGATGAAAGCTCAGAGCTTATATGAAAAGCATATACTTTGCAAACCCCCGGAGCAGTAGGTGTTACATCCTCATACACTCTCTCCTCTGGTTGACCCCCCCCCCCCCCCCCCCCCCCAGTAATTGAAACGCCTCCTACGCCCATGAAATATCAATTCATTGTGCTACGCAACAAGTTTTTCCGAAGTGCAATGCAACGCATGGATCCAATTAATTTTAAGCTGTATTTACTCTGTTTTTAACTTTCTTTCCACCTAGTTGTCACCAAGAAATTGATAACGGTGGTCGGAAAGAAAAACATCCGGATCGGTGTACCCGCCGTGATGCATACAAAGTATAATATTTCATTTCACCCAACGACAATGCATGTCCACAGTAATGGTAGTCTGTTTATATCACTAGATTATCGTGTTGACATACGTTGACACACGTGTCTGCGTCAGGTTTGTTGTTTACTCAGGAAAGAAGAAATATTTCCACGAAAACTGCTAGCTGCTATTAATGAGCACGCAAAAACTTTCTCGTTTTAGTATGTACTATTGTTTAACGTCTCCAAATCGATTCATGTGTTTCCAATCTTAATATGATAAGTACGTGTACAGCATTCATTATATTTGTATATTTACAATTTATATCACATCAAAATGTTATTAAATCACAAGATTCCCTTTCAGTCTCATTGTCGCAAACTGTCATCATATACTAAAGTTATTGAGGGGAACTATTTTTCTGTATTTTTTTCATGAATCCAAGGAAACATCTATGCTGAGCTTGATTTCTTTGCCTATAAGCATTCTGACCAAGTTTGGTCACAATCCTATAAAAATGGTTCTAATCTTCTTAAGGTAAAAATCAGCAATGTTACATTCAATGGTCATTATTCTCCCTATATTCCGGTCCAATTATGCTCGATTCAAAGTCTTCTCAGAGTTTTCATGGTTAATAACATTTGAACAATATTTTGTCCAATGAAAACTAAAGATGATGTGTTTAGTGTTTAAACGCAAACCATCAGACACTGTCCTTTCTGACACAAAACGGCCGATTCAAGACCGTAGGGATCCATGTTATCAAGGTCAATAACATGGTCACATTCCGATGAAAACCAAGGTTAACAAAACTGTGTTTATCAAAACAAAATCAACATTTTCAATTATTCAAAGGTCGTAACTCTGTTTAATATTGTTCAATATGGCAGGGACACAATTCATGGCTAGTAACACAGTAACAGATGGTTTGGTCATATTCTGATGAGAACGCGACGACGAAAACAATAACAATAGCTTTCAATCAATCAAGGGCCATAACTCTGACCATTCTGATTAAAGAACTCGTCCAAGCTATCATGGTCAATAACGTTCTCACCCAGTTTGGTCACAATCAGATGGAAACAGAAGATGCGACAGTCACAATTTCCCCCGTCAATCAAGGGTCATAACGCTGTCCATTTCGGGCCGATATAATTGGTGAAAGAACTCGTCTAATAACAACAGGAACAACAACAATCAAAGTACATACAGTACCGGTAGCAGGGCTTTAATACATATCTATACGTCTTCCTAATTTGATTGGTATTATTTTAGCGTTTGGTTTATTTTATGCAACATGATTAAAAAATGATATAATACAATGTCCACAATATTTGTTTATTTTTTTATTTGTTTTTGCTGGCATATATAACAATGAAATTCCAGGAATTTAAAGGTAGTCCCTGTCGCGTATGGTTATTTTGGCGGTGATCAACACTGCAAAGTCTGATCACGACGACAAAAGCAGTGCTATGTCTTTGTCATATAATCAGGCTAAAATGACTTTATATAAAGAGAAAAATAAATTCTTTACTTGGTTAACATTTTTTTCAAATTAAGTCAATGCGTTGTCTGTAATTTCTTTTGCGTGTAAAGTGGGCACGTATTAACCAACGTACATTTATACAGGGACAGTACTTCGCAGTCTTTTCGGTTCATTACTACCATATATACCGAAACACTTTAGAAACGTAACACTCAGATAAACAGCTATAAAACATTGAGTTCTTTGTCTATCTAATTTATTTATTTATTTTATTTAATAATAAAACATCTTTCTCCCTTTCCTGGAAAATTTCATAAAAATCTATTGCGATTCTCATTTCTTTTTATCGATTTGAAACATACAACCTCCGTGGATCAATGCGCAAGGAGGCTATACGAGATACTGAATTTGTGAATCTAGGTAACAGGGGTTGTATGTTAAGATTAATAAAAAGAAGTCATCGCAATATATTTTGATAAAACTTTCCAGAAAATGTAGAAAGATGTTATGTTAGCAAATGAAATATCTTTTTAACAAATCGATAAAGAACTCGATGTTTTATTGCTGTGTATCTGAGTGTTCCGTTTCTAAAGTCTTTCAGTGTATATATAAAAAGTTGATACATCACCCAGTAAAGGTACATAAGTTGATCATGTTGACAGTATATGTCTGGAATAAAGTTTCTCCTACATAAAACTGCATTGTTAGTTCATGATTAGTAGTCGCTCGAGCCACACCGGCGTATATAATGACAGTATTTGGTGTTTTATACATTTTTACGCCCCAATTAGTGAAACAAGCGTCCAACTAAAAGAAATGTGTTGACTTGTCGCTAAATTAAGGATTACAAATTACCTTGAAAAATATCTCATTAGCATTAACTATGTACAATGGAAGTGGTGATAGTTACACATTGCCCAATTTATAAAATTAATTGAAAGATCGTGTAAAAACAAAATGGCGAGGTTATGTATGTTTACATTTGCAATGCCAGGAATATTGTAAATGACAGCTGAGGTGAAAGATGAGGGTAAAACATCATAATTCTGAAATGAAGCCATACACGATATTGCGTTTCCACATACACTACTAACTGAAGGCCAATCTGTACATTTGGCGTTGCACTTATGCCTAATCCAGTTTGTGCTAGCAAGACGGACATTTTTTAACCTTTGTCATCAAAGTCCCTATTACTTACCTCTTCGATATTTTAAGAACACACACGTTATGTATGTTCATGTACACAAGACTAAGACGTTCTATCGGTGTTCGGTCTTCATCGTCCAAGAAACATTATAACCATGGTAAAATTGTGTCAATGGTTTCGGGGAAGTTGTCCTATGAATATATTGTTAACTTCAGTTTCCTTTAAGATATTTTGCCGCTAAGGTCGTAGGTTCGGGCCTGCTCGCTTCAAAAACTTTATGTGAGAAAGTTTGCCAGTAACTTGCGGCGGACAGAAGTTCTATTCAGATTAATTCTGAAGTCTTCCTCCACCAATGAAACTAGATGTGCATATATAAACTGAAATCTGTTGCAAATGGCGTTAAACCCTATTCCAAAAAAAAATAAATCTAGATTTGACTGATTGATTGAATATTTAGCGTCATTTTTATGCCAACGAGGGCTTACAGACAATCAATTAACCTAACCACTGTTTCCTGGGATCCTGAAAGGTTAACCAGAACACGAGTACAATCAATCTCCACAAGTAACTGATAACTTCTCCCACTTGAGTCAGCGGTGAAATACAAATGATAATGAGACACAATGTCGTATATCAATCATCACTGAGACTGTTGCCGGGCGGAGATTCGAACTCACGATCCCTGGATTGATAGTGAGACGCATAACCGACTAAGCTAATCGGGCCCAGAATCTAGATTTAAAAGTCGATACTGTAACAGTGTCTCTGATCTCGTTAGGCAACGAATTCAAAGCCGAATGGGTGAGGATACACATGACCTGCTGCAAATTTCAGTCCGAGAAATATGATTTTTTTTATGTAATTATTATTTCTTAACATATATTGTATGTTTCTTCTACAGAAAGTAGGATAAGGTCTGATGTGTAAGAAGGGGTCATAATATGAGTAGTTTTGTACATGTATAGTTATTTGTATTGCTTTCTCCTCTCTGCAACAGCTACACAACCACAGTTTTTATATAAATAAGCTATGGAGAGCACCCATTGACTGTTCCTATAGATTTGTTTCAGTCTGTAGAATGGTCCGTTAAGATGACATATTTGAGCACGTTGATTGGTCAGTAGCTTCAGAGTCACAGTTTAGTAAGCGTTCAATTCAGTTTAGTAAGCGTGCATATTTCTCTTTTAAAAAGTTTAATTAATTCTGATGAGTTCCTGTGTAAGTATTATAATATTTGAATTATTTGCACCAGCGAGAATGTTCTTACAGTGTGCCTAAACACATAATTTAAGTTGAAATTCGGACATGTATAAAAATATGCACGAGTCCGAATCAGGAGAAAAGCTCGTGACAACACAATTTACAAAATATTGAAACTAAATCGTGGCCAACCAGTATTAAAAGTATTCGTACGCAGTACCACATTGCCCGATTTTCGAAATGAAACTTATTAATAAAAATATTAGACAAAAGGTAAATCATACTCACGTGTGTATAAATAAAAATACTCGTTAGCACCACCGCGGATGTGTCGATAGCTCATTTTCTAGTCACCACTTGTTGATGGTGGAGGTGGCGTTTAGCAGCCGTCCAATTGCTATGACTTGTGGGACAGGTAAATAGAATTCCCTGCTTAATAATTTGTGGTTAGTAGATCTAACTCGGGGGATACCAGGCTCTGGGATAGACTTTCGTTTTGAAATTATAAACAGTACAATTGTGCCGAATTGTTAAACTGTATTTCAAACCTTGACGCATACAGGACATATAAATTTGGTTTAACGCATTGAGGACAACAAAAAAATGAATTTAATTTTCTTCAGGACACCGGTGACCTAGAGGCTGATTTTGAAATACTAGTATTATTATGGTCATTCCATTTACTCGTTGTTGCTAAATGTGGCGCCAAAATGTCTATGACTGTCGACAAAGGTAATCGGAAGAGTATCGAACATTAAATATAAATAGGAACTGTTTTAATGAAAATAAAATTGATCCAGTTTTGTCTGGATCGTTGTTTAGCCCATGCAAATATAACGTTTAAATCATGGTTGCTGATTCCTTTATATCTTTGATAGTGGTTGATATATAATACAAATAACTATTATCAGCGTAGTCGAGTGAAGGTTTCCTGTGATACACACATTTACAGTGGCTTTTAAGGGTAAGCATATAAATATTGTCACAATAAAAATTAATCAGTAATAAACACATACTTGGCACTTGTTTTCTAATTCCGTTTGTATACACTTTAAGTATATAATATGACTTTACCGAAAATATGTGATTTTTTTATTCGGCTGAATGCATTTTATGAAGACCTTTTCGACACTATAAGATTTTTTCTCTGTTTTTATGGACTCGTAATATTCGATACTTGTAAAGTTTGCAAGCAGGGCGGCAGTGTGATCGACCAAACGCCGCCTCTCTACACATCACCCAGTAATGGTTCTATCCAGGAAGCGGACTCGAGAGCGGTTCATATAAGCTCTGAGTTTTCATCGCAATCGAGCTAGGAAATTAATATAAACTAAAGTTTGCAAGATGTGACATACGACAGTTTACACGGATTCTACAGTACAATAGTATACGGTTATTTTACAGTGTTTTGTACAATATGGGAATATATTGTACATGTACGCATTGTAGTGAAAACCATATTGAACGAGATGCTGTCGACGTCGAGTTCAATATGATTTTTACCACACCTGGCCAATCAGCGTGGAATTCCCTGCCTTTTAATTGGGAATAATTAAACCTGATTAGGGAGACATCTGGGAGTCGTATTCACCAACCATTCTTGAGAATATTCTTAGACATAAGCTTAAAAATCACAATTTTAACCTAAAGTATCTAGTTTACCATAACATATAAAATAATAATTGTGAGAGTTTATTTGACTATAAAATTTTATTAAATTACATGCTTGCAAATTTTAGTCTCAAAAATGGTATCTAAGTGTGTTTTTCAAAATGCAATCATGAGTTCAAGTCCAAGACTATTCTTAAGACTGGTTGGTGAATACCATCCTGGTCCTGGGATAAACTAAGATCAGATTTGGTCAAAGTGTAATTGATTGGACAAGTTCTGGGACTGGCTATACTGGACCAGAACAAGTTACGACACTTGATTGATTGGAAACTGATGAATTTTAGTGCACGAATACTGTAGCATCTTTAGGCTTTTAAATGGTCAGACTGTGACAGATTTTGTCAACGTCTTTATAGGCATAAAAGCTCACATAAGTTATTCACAATTAGTTCCCTTGGAATCTTGAAAAAAAAAAAATAGAAAAAAGGTTTCCTTTCAATAACTTTAAGCTTCCTAAGGAATATTTTGATTGGAATTTAAGAAAAAGTTTGCATGAAAAGAAGAATGAAAGAAAAAAATGGAATTGGTGTTGGGTAATTTGAATAAAGATCATGTTTGTTTGAAATTGAAAAGTACATTCCTCTTAATATTCTTTATATATATAGTTTCCTTTGAGATATTTTGATGCGATTTGGTGTATATGTTCCTTTTGAGCAGAAAGCCTGGGATTGGTGTTTGGGCAAATTGAACCAAGTTCCAGATCGTTGCTACTAAAAATAGGAAAATAGTTTCCATTTGATAATGTTTCCTTTGAGATATGAATATATTTATCAAAATTTCCTAACATAGAAAGGAAGCTTGGGATAAATTTGAAATAAATCGAGTCACAATAAAAGTAAAATTATCTCAAAGGAAACTTAAGTTTTTGAGCAGAAACTGCTAGGCTAAACAATGCTGTATAACCTATTGAATAAAATCATTGCTAAAATGGATGAGAAAATGGGATTCTTTATAATGCTCTCCCACCACAACGTTCTCATATCTCTTGATTTGATTGACCTTTAGCATAACATGAACACATTTGTTCGATTGGTTCTTGAGATTTTTAAAAAATCAAAATTTTAACCCTTTTGGGACTCTCCTGGAACCACAAGACTGCCAGTCTCATGATCTGAATAAATCTAAAAGAATGGACAATGAACAAACAATGGTGACAATAGAAATTGCTCAAATGAGCTAAAATAGTATGCATTCCATCCAGTTGTTCCTAAAAAGCTGATAGTTGAATCTCCCAAAAGGGGAAAGCCCCATAACCCCTAACCATCTTTCATAGATAGAAATCAGTCCATTGGTTCAAAGAAAGAATTGAATATGTGGAAAGTTTATGAATGATTAAGGACTGCAGGACAATAGCCAAATGTTAATCATAACACCACATTGAACATTTTGCTAGCTTGGCATAACACTGTTTTCAATATCTGATCTAAGTTTGAAATTTATGCAACTTATCCCAAAACCATAATGATAAAATGTCATCTTCTCACTATGACATTTTCCAGTGTTGGGTATGATAATGGTAGTTGATGATGATAATGATGATGAAAGAGAGTGTTGTGTTTTTTACCCTCTCAATTAGATATAATTATGTGACTATGTAGGTATGATAGTAAAAACTGTTAACAATTTTATGGCTAGCCTTAGAACTTCACCAACAATGTGACTATGTAGGTATGATGGTAAAAACTTTTAACAATTGTATAGCTAGCCTTAGAAGTTTACCAACAATGTGACTATGTGGGCATGATGGTAAAAACTGTTAACACTTGTATGGCTAGCCTTAGAACTTCACCAACAATGTGACTATGTGGGCATGATGGTAAAAACTGTTAACACTTGTATGGCTAGCCTTAGAACTTCGCCAACAATGTGACTATGTAGGCATGATGGTAAAAACTGTTAACAATTGTATGGCTAGCCTTAGAACTTCGCCAACAATGTGACTATGTGGGCATGATGGTAAAAACTGTTAACACTTGTATGGCTAGCCTTAGAACTTCACCAACAATGTGACTATGTAGGCATGATGGTAAAAACTGTTAACACTTGTATGGCTAGCCTTAGAACTTCACCAACAATGTGACTATGTAGGCATGATGGTAAAAACTGTTAACACTTGTATGGCTAGCCTTAGAACTTCACCAACAATGTGACTATGTAGGCATGATGGTAAAAACTGTTAACACTTGTATGGCTAGCCTTAGAACTTCACCAACAATGTGACTATGTAGGCATGATGGTAAAAACTGTTAACAATGGTATAGCTAGCCTTAGAACTTCACCAACAATGTGACTATGTAGGCATGATGGTAAAAACTGTTAACAATGGTATGGCTAGCCTTAGAACTTCGCCAACAATGTGACTATGTAGGCATGATGGTAAAAACTGTTAACAATGGTATAGCTAGCCTTAGAACTTCACCAACAATGTGACTATGTGGGCATGATGGTAAAAACTGTTAACAATTGTATGGCTAACCTTAGAACTTCACCAACAATGTGACTATGTAGGCATGATGGTAAAAACTGTTAACAATGGTATGGCTAGCCTTAGAACTTCACCAACAATGTGACTATGTAGGCATGATGGTAAAAACTGTTAACACTTGTATGGCTAATCTTAGAACTTCACCAACAATGTGACTATGTAGGCATGATGGTAAAAACTGTTAACACTTGTATGGCTAATCTTAGAACTTCACCAACAATGTAACTATGTGGGCATGATGGTAAAAACTGTTAACAATTGTATGGCTAGCCTTAGAACTTCGCCAACAATGTGACTATGTGGGCATGATGGTAAAAACTGTTAACAATGGTATGGCTAACCTTAGAACTTCAACAACAATGTGACTATGTAGGTATGATGGTAAAAACTATTAACACTTGTATGGCTAACCTTAGAACTTCACCAACAATGTGACTATGTGGGCATGATGGTAAAAACTGTTAACAATTGTATGGCTAGCCTTAGAACTTCACCAACAATGTGACTATGTAGGCATGATGGTAAAAACTGTTAACAATGGTATGGCTAGCCTTAGAACTTCACCAACAATGTGACTATGTAGGCATGATGGTAAAAACTATTAACACTTGTATGGCTAGCCTTAGAACTTCACCAACAATGTGACTATGTAGGCATGATGGTAAAAACTGTTAACAATGGTATGGCTAGCCTTAGAACTTCACCAACAATGTAACTATGTGGGCATGATGGTAAAAACTGTTAACACTTGTATGGCTAGCCTTAGAACTTCACCAACAATGTAACTATGTGGGCATGATGGTAAAAACTGTTAACAATGGTATGGCTAGCCTTAGAACTTCACCAACAATGTGACTATGTGGGCATGATGGTAAAAACTGTTAACAATGGTATAGCTAGCCTTAGAACTTCGCCAACAATGTGACTATGTGGGCATGATGGTAAAAACTGTTAACAATGGTATGGCTAGCCTTAGAACTTCACCAACAATGTAACTATGTGGGCATGATGGTAAAAACTGTTAACAATTGTATGGCTAACCTTAGAACTTCACCAACAATGTAACTATGTGGGCATGATGGTAAAAACTGTTAACAATTGTATGGCTAGCCTTAGAACTTCACCAACAATGTGACTATGTGGGCATGATGGTAAAAACTGTTAACAATGGTATAGCTAGCCTTAGAACTTCGCCAACAATGTGACTATGTGGGCATGATGGTAAAGACTGTTAACAATGGTATGGCTAGCCTTAGAACTTCACCAACAATGTAACTATGTGGGCATGATGGTAAAAACTGTTAACAATGGTATGGCTAGCCTTAGAACTTCACCAACAATGTGACTATGTGGGCATGATGGTAAAAACTGTTAACAATGGTATGGCTAGCCTTAGAACTTCACCAACAATGTGACTATGTGGGCATGATGGTAAAAACTGTTAACAATGGTATGGCTAGCCTTAGAACTTCACCAACAATGTGACTATGTGGGCATGATGGTAAAAACTGTTAACAATGGTATGGCTAGCCTTAGAACTTCACCAACAATGTGACTATGTGGGCATGATGGTAAAAACTGTTAACAATGGTATGGCTAGCCTTAGAACTTCACCAACAATGTGACTATGTGGGCATGATGGTAAAAACTGTTAACAATGGTATGGCTAGCCTTAGAACTTCACCAACAATGTGACTATGTGGGCATGATGGTAAAAACTGTTAACAATTGTATGGCTAGCCTTAGAACTTCACCAACAATGTGACTATGTGGGCATGATGGTAAAAACTGTTAACAATGGTATGGCTAGCCTTAGAACTTCACCAACAATGTGACTATGTGGGCATGATGGTAAAAACTGTTAACACTTGTATGGCTAACCTTAGAACTTCACCAACAATGTAACTATGTGGGCATGATGGTAAAAACTGTTAACAATTGTATGGCTAGCCTTAGAACTTCGCCAACAATGTGACTATGTGGGCATGATGGTAAAAACTGTTAACAATTGTATGGCTAGCCTTAGAACTTCACCAACAATGTGACTATGTGGGCATGATGGTAAAAACTGTTAACACTTGTATGGCTAGCCTTAGAACTTCACCAACAATGTGACTATGTGGGCATGATGGTAAAAACTGTTAACAATTGTATGGCTAGCCTTAGAACTTCACCAACAATGTGACTATGTAGGCATGATGGTAAAAACTGTTAACACTTGTATGGCTAGCCTTAGAACTTCACCAACAATGTGACTATGTAGGCATGATGGTAAAAACTGTTAACAATGGTATAGCTAGCCCTAGAACTTCACCAACAATGTGACTATGTAGGCATGATGGTAAAAACTATTAACAATGGTATGGCTAGCCTTAGAACTTCGCCAACAATGTGACTATGTAGGCATGATGGTAAAAACTGTTAACAATGGTATAGCTAGCCTTAGAACTTCACCAACAATGTGACTATGTGGGCATGATGGTAAAAACTGTTAACAATTGTATGGCTAACCTTAGAACTTCACCAACAATGTGACTATGTAGGCATGATGGTAAAAACTGTTAACAATGGTATGGCTAGCCTTAGAACTTCACCAACAATGTGACTATGTAGGCATGATGGTAAAAACTGTTAACACTTGTATGTCTAGCCTTAGAACTTCACCAACAATGTGACTATGTAGGCATGATGGTAAAAACTGTTAACACTTGTATGGCTAATCTTAGAACTTCACCAACAATGTGACTATGTAGGCATGATGGTAAAAACTGTTAACACTTGTATGGCTAACCTTAGAACTTCACCAACAATGTAACTATGTGGGCATGATGGTAAAAACTGTTAACAATTGTATGGCTAGCCTTAGAACTTCACCAACAATGTGACTATGTAGGCATGATGGTAAAAACTGTTAACAATGGTATGGCTAACCTTAGAACTTCAACAACAATGTGACTATGTAGGTATGATGGTAAAAACTATTAACACTTGTATGGCTAACCTTAGAACTTCACCAACAATGTGACTATGTGGGCATGATGGTAAAAACTGTTAACAATTGTATGGCTAGCCTTAGAACTTCACCAACAATGTGACTATGTAGGCATGATGGTAAAAACTGTTAACAATGGTATGGCTAGCCTTAGAACTTCACCAACAATGTGACTATGTAGGCATGATGGTAAAAACTATTAACACTTGTATGGCTAGCCTTAGAACTTCACCAACAATGTGACTATGTAGGCATGATGGTAAAAACTGTTAACAATGGTATGGCTAGCCTTAGAACTTCACCAACAATGTAACTATGTGGGTATGATGGTAAAAACTATTAACACTTGTATGGCTAGCCTTAGAACTTCACCAACAATGTAACTATGTGGGCATGATGGTAAAAACTGTTAACACTTGTATGGCTAGCCTTAGAACTTCACCAACAATGTAACTATGTGGGCATGATGGTAAAAACTGTTAACAATGGTATGGCTAGCCTTAGAACTTCACCAACAATGTGACTATGTGGGCATGATGGTAAAAACTGTTAACAATGGTATAGCTAGCCTTAGAACTTCGCCAACAATGTGACTATGTGGGCATGATGGTAAAAACTGTTAACAATGGTATGGCTAGCCTTAGAACTTCACCAACAATGTAACTATGTGGGCATGATGGTAAAAACTGTTAACAATTGTATGGCTAACCTTAGAACTTCACCAACAATGTGACTATGTGGGCATGATGGTAAAAACTGTTAACAATTGTATGGCTAGCCTTAGAACTTCACCAACAATGTGACTATGTGGGCATGATGGTAAAAACTGTTAACAATGGTATAGCTAGCCTTAGAACTTCGCCAACAATGTGACTATGTGGGCATGATGGTAAAGACTGTTAACAATGGTATGGCTAGCCTTAGAACTTCACCAACAATGTAACTATGTGGGCATGATGGTAAAAACTGTTAACAATGGTATGGCTAGCCTTAGAACTTCACCAACAATGTGACTATGTGGGCATGATGGTAAAAACTGTTAACAATGGTATGGCTAGCCTTAGAACTTCACCAACAATGTGACTATGTGGGCATGATGGTAAAAACTGTTAACAATGGTATGGCTAGCCTTAGAACTTCACCAACAATGTAACTATGTGGGCATGATGGTAAAAACTGTTAACAATGGTATGGCTAGCCTTAGAACTTCACCAACAATGTGACTATGTGGGCATGATGGTAAAAACTGTTAACAATGGTATGGCTAGCCTTAGAACTTCACCAACAATGTGACTATGTGGGCATGATGGTAAAAACTGTTAACAATGGTATGGCTAGCCTTAGAACTTCACCAACAATGTGACTATGTGGGCATGATGGTAAAAACTGTTAACAATTGTATGGCTAGCCTTAGAACTTCACCAACAATGTGACTATGTAGGCATGATGGTAAAAACTGTTAACAATGGTATGGCTAGCCTTAGAACTTCACCAACAATGTGACTATGTGGGCATGATGGTAAAAACTGTTAACACTTGTATGGCTAGCCTTAGAACTTCACCAACAATGTGACTATGTGGGCATGATGGTAAAAACTGTTAACACTTGTATGGCTAACCTTAGAACTTCACCAACAATGTAACTATGTGGGCATGATGGTAAAACTGTTAACAATTGTATGGCTAGCCTTAGAACTTCGCCAACAATGTGACTATGTGGGCATGATGGTAAAAACTGTTAACAATTGTATGGCTAGCCTTAGAACTTCACCAACAATGTGACTATGTGGGCATGATGGTAAAAACTGTTAACACTTGTATGGCTAGCCTTAGAACTTCACCAACAATGTGACTATGTGGGCATGATGGTAAAAACTGTTAACAATTGTATGGCTAGCCTTAGAACTTCACCAACAATGTGACTATGTGGGCATGATGGTAAAAACTGTTAACACTTGTATGGCTAGCCTTAGAACTTCACCAACAATGTGACTATGTGGGCATGATGGTTAAAACTGTTAACAATTGTATGGCTAGCCTTAGAACTTCACCAACAATGTGACTATGTGGGCATGATGGTAAAAACTGTTAACACTTGTATGGCTAGCCTTAGAACTTCACCAACAATGTGACTATGTAGGCATGACGGTAAAAACTGTTAACACTTATATGGCTAACCTTAGAACTTCACCAACAATGTAACTATGTGGGCATGATGGTAAAAACTGTTAACAATGGTATGGCTAGCCTTAGAACTTCACCAACAATGTGACTATGTGGGCATGATGGTAAAAACTGTTAACACTTGTATGGCTAGCCTTATAACTTCACCAACAATGTGACTATGTAGGCATGATGGTTAAAACTGTTAACAATTGTATGGCTAACCTTAGAACTTCACCAACAATGTGACTATGTGGGCATGATGGTAAAAACTGTTAACAATTGTATGGCTAGCCTTATAACTTCACCAACAATGTGACTATGTGGGCATGATGGTAAAAACTGTTAACACTTGTATGGCTAACGTTAGAACTTCACCAACAACTGTAACTATGTGGGCATGATGGTAAAAACTGTTAACAATGGTATGGCTAGCCTTAGAACTTCGCCAGCAACGTGACTATGTAGGCATGACGGTTAAAACTGTTAACACTTGTATGGCTAGCCTTAGAACTTCACCAACAATGTGACTATGTAGGCATGACGGTAAAACTGTTAACAATTGTATGGCTAACCTTAGAACTTCGCCAACAATGTGACTATGTAGGCATGATGGTAAAAACTGTTAACAATGGTATGGCTAGCCTTAGAACTTCACCAACAATGTGACTATGTAGGCATGATGGTAAAAACTGTTAACACTTGTATGGCTAACCTTAGAACTTCACCAACAATGTGACTATGTGGGCATGATGGTAAAAACTGTTAACACTTGTATGGCTAACCTTAGAACTTCGCCAACAATGTGACTATGTAGGCATGATGGTAAAAACTGTTAACACTTGTATGGCTAACCTTAGAACTTCACCAACAATGTAACTATGTGGGCATGATGGTAAAAACTGTTAACAATTGTATGGCTAGCCTTAGAACTTCTCCAACAATGTGACTATGTAGGCATGATGGTAAAAACTGTTAACACTTGTATGGCTAACCTTAGAACTTCACCAACAATGTAACTATGTGGGCATGATGGTAAAAACTGTTAACACTTGTATGGCTACCTTAGAACTTCGCCAACATGTGACTATGTAGGCATGATGGTAAAAACTGTTAACACTTGTATGGCTAACCTTAGAACTTCGCCAACAATGTGACTATGTAGGCATGATGGTAAAAACTGTTAACACTTGTATGGCTAGCCTTAGAACTTCGCCAACAATGTGACTATGTGGGCATGATGATTAAAACTGTTAACACTTGTATGGCTAGCCTTAGAACCTCGCCAACAATGTGACTATGTAGGCATGACGGTTAAAACTGTTAACACTTGTATGGCTAGCCTTAGAACTTCGCCAACAATGTGACTATGTGGGCATGATGGTAAAAACTGTTAACACTTGTATGGCTAGCCTTAGAACTTCGCCAACAATGTGACTATGTGGGCATGATGGTAAAAACTGTTAACAATGGTATGGCTAGCCTTAGAACTTCGCCAACAATGTGACTATGTAGGCATGACTGGTAAAAACTGTTAACAATGGTATGGCTAGCCTTAGAACTTCGCCAACAATGTGACTATGTGGGCATGATGGTAAAAACTGTTAACAATGGTATGGCTAGCCTTAGAACTTCGCCAACAATGTGACTATGTGGGCATGATGGTAAAAACTGTTAACACTTGTATGGCTAGCCTTAGAACTTCGCCAACAATGTGACTATGTGGGCATGATGGTAAAAACTGTTAACACTTGTATGGCTAGCCTTAGAACTTCGCCAACAATGTGACTATGTGGGCATGACGGTTAAAACTGTTAACACTGTATGGCTAGCCTTAGAACTTCGCCAACAATGTGACTATGTGGCATGATGGTAAAAACTGTTAACAATTGTATGGCTAGCCTTAGAACTTCGCCAACAATGTGACTATGTGGGCATGATGGTAAAAACTGTTAACAATTGTATGGCTAGCCTTAGAACTTCGCCAACAATGTGACTATGTGGGCATGATGGTAAAAACTGTTAACAATTGTATGGCTAGCCTTAGAACTTCGCCAACAATGTGACTATGTAGGCATGACGGTTAAAACTGTTAACACTTGTATGGCTAGCCTTAGGACTTCGCCAACAATGTGACTATGTAGGCATGACGGTTAAAACTGTTAACACTTGTATGGCTAGCCTTAGAACTTCGCCAACAATGTGACTATGTAGGCATGACGGTTAAAACTGTTAACACTTGTATGGCTAGCCTTAGAACTTCGCCAACAATGTGACTATGTAGGCATGACGGTTAAAACTGTTAACAATTGTATGGCTAACCTTAGAACTTCGCCAACAATGTGACTATGTAGGCATGACGGTTAAAACTGTTAACAATTGTATGGCTAACCTTAGAACTTCACCAACAATGTGACTATGTGGGCATGACGGTTAAAACTGTTAACAATTGTATGGCTAACCTTAGAACTTCACCAACAATGTGACTATGTGGGCATGATGGTAAAAACTGTTAACAATTGTATGGCTAACCTTAGAACTTCACCAACAATGTGACTATGTAGGCATGACGGTAAAAACTGTTAACACTTGTATGGCTAGCCTTAGAACTTCCCCAACAATGTAACTATGTGGGCATGATGGTAAAAACTGTTAACAATGGTATGGCTAGCCTTAGAACTTCACCAACAATGTGACTATGTAGGCATGATGGTAAAAACTGTTAACAATGGTATGGCTAGCCTTAGAACTTCACCAACAATGTGACTATGTAGGCATGATGGTAAAAACTGTTAACAATGGTATGGCTAGCCTTAGAACTTCACCAACAATGTGACTATGTAGGCATGATGGTAAAAACTGTTAACAATGGTATGGCTAGCCTTAGAACTTCACCAACAATGTGACTATGTGGGCATGATGGTAAAAACTGTTAACAATTGTATGGCTAACCTTAGAACTTCACCAACAATGTAACTATGTGGGCATGATGGTAAAAACTGTTAACAATGGTATGGCTAGCCTTAGAACTTCACCAACAATGTGACTATGTAGGCATGATGGTAAAAACTGTTAACAATTGTATGGCTAACCTTAGAACTTCGCCAACAATGTGACTATGTAGGCATGATGGTAAAAACTGTTAACAATTGTATGGCTAACCTTAGAACTTCGCCAACAATGTGACTATGTGGGCATGACGGTAAAAACTGTTAACAATTGTATGGCTAACCTTAGAACTTCGCCAACAATGTGACTATGTAGGCATGACGGTAAAAACTGTTAACACTTGTATGGCTAGCCTTAGAACTTCGCCAACAATGTGACTATGTAGGCATGACGGTAAAAACTGTTAACAATTGTATGGCTAGCCTTAGAACTTCGCCAACAATGTGACTATGTAAGCATGACGGTAAAAACTTTTAACAATTGTATGGCTAGCCTTAGAACTTCGCCAACAATGTGACTATGTAGGCATGATAGTAAAAACTGATAACAATGGTATGGCTAGCCTTAGAACTTCACCAACAATGTGACTATGTTGGTATTATGGTAAAAACTGATAACAATGGTATGGCTAGCCTTAGAACTTCATCACTATGTAGGTATGATGGTAAAAACTGATAACAATGGTATGGCTAGCCTTAGAACTTCACCAACAATGTGAGTGTAACCAGTGACTTAATTACATGTTAGTGTGTATATGTCTCTGATATAACAAACCATCTTAGACTACAAGCAATCCAACTTAAAACTGATTAAGCCTCTCAGTAAAATACTGGTAATATCAATAAACCAGTCTGCACCTTATTTGCACTGACTGGGTAAAGAAACAAAACATAACAAGAATAAATAATTGTGTAATCATTTATTTCAATTAACCAGTTACAACACAGCTCCAATGCCAATAAATAACGTGACAATACACAAAACTCTCATAATCATTGCTAAACCAATTAGTAATAACAAAACAGAGGTAATATGAACATAGTTCCGACTGTTCGGTGCAGAGCCATGATACAAAATGAAACAAAAACTATATGTTTTCTGATCAGAGCTCCTATTCTAAGCAAGATGCACAAGAGGGCGAGAGCAGGCTCTATAGGTTTTTAGTCGCCATGGTATTTTTTGAAATTTAACAATATAAACCCTTTTGGAGGAAAGTCTTGATACCTTTTGAAAAATACCTCACCAAACTTCAGCTCCACTATTACTGGACAAGTTATTATTTAATATGAAAAGGAAATACTTTAAATCAGAAATATTTAATTTTCCATACTATTTACTTGCGTTAAAATTGAATTCTCATACAGGACCACTATACATCCAAGCCTTCTCCTGCTATTTCTACTCATAGGGATTATGATGCTTAAAATTGAGTATATTTTTACAAGTATATACAGAGATGAATAATTTAAATTTCCCCAATAGTATTCCTATGTAAAAGTCCTCTTTTAATGGCCTCTATACATGCCAGCCACTTCATTTTGCACAAGACACTACTTTAATTCTCAGATTGAAAATATTTTTGCACAAATGGATGAGAAAAAAATAATTCTTCGTTTTTTTCAAATTATTTGTGAACTCAAATTCTCATAACAGGGTGACCCCTATCAATCTCAGTGACTTGATTTGTACAAACTTCAAACCCCTACTCATAAGGATAATTTAAAGTAACTATGAACAAACATAGCTAACCCTGGTTGCCAAGATGAACTTTTTTGAAAATTCTTAATTCTTTTTTCTTTTTTAGACCTAACCTGGCCCTTTATAGACATTCAATCCTCCTTAAAGAACCAACTTTTTCTGCTAGGACTATGATACTTCAGATCTCAAACTGAATAATGTTTTTGCACAAATAGATGAGATTATGAGAATTTTCAGTTTGCCAATTATTATAGTATCCCCATGTAAAACTTTAAAGTCTCCTTAAAGAGGCCCTATATATACTAGCCCCTTATTTGATATAAGATATAAATCCCTACTCATACAGATCTAGGATTTATACCAATTTCACTGACCAGTTCTTGAGAAAAGATTTTGGAAAATTATTTTTTATGCTTTTACAGTCAGCCCTTTCTGACCCCCTTAAGACAATGGAACCTCGTCATTTTAACAAATCTGAATCTCTTGATCCAACAACACTTCAGAGAAAATTTGTGCAAAATCAGTTCCATTTAAAAAACACCCTATTAACCTGTATTATATTTACATGCATCCCATATAATTATGTGCCCTAAGAGTGGGTTATTGTACAATTCGAATAGATTTATATTTGGTGATCATTTTGGCTAAACAGTTTCAGAGAAAATACTGTTATCGGAAGATTACAGATGACAGACGGGTCATCACGCAAGCCTTTTTGGCCTTTGGCATATACATGTAGATCTAAAACTGCCCATTCCCAGAAAGTGAGACAAAAAAATCAATCTTAGTTGAATCAATTGTATGAAATAATAATCAAGGAAACATGCAGATATGTTATTTTTTTAAATAAGCATTACATAAGCATTTTGACCTCAATTACAAGTAATTTCCTGTACGAGAACCCCACAAAACTTATGCCTAAAACATCTAATTATTGTACAACTTCATATTCTGCATGTGTTATCTGAATCTACAATTATTTTAACTGCTAATATATCTTTACACCTTTACAAAAATCACCATAGGTTTTCAATTATCTCAGTTTGTAAACAATCATTTTTAGGGTTAAATACATCTTTTTTAATGGGCATTAACATAATTTTCACCACACAGCAGGTTATATATGGCATATCCAGTTTTGTTGGAGGAGAAGAAGGACCTCAAATTGAATCTGAGGAGAAGCACCAACTATCACATGGCATCACCCAACATAACAATTACATCATGGCATTTGCTTGGCACAGACCAGGAATGTTCTGAAGATTTACATTGCTAGATAACTATAATAAAGAAGAAAAAATGCATATTACAGCCAAACCTGTGTAAGTGGTTACCTCTATTAAGCAGCCACATTTGTTATTTACCATTTCTATACTTTCAGAGTAAATTAACCTGTATAAGCAACAACCTGTCTTTAAAGTTCCTTTTTACTCCTTCCCTTGACTGGCTGGTTAAGACAGGTTTGACTGGAGTTAAACACTTGTAAGAAAATTTTGCCAGTTTATTCTGAGGTCTTCCTCCACCAAAAATTATATGACCTGAAACGTGTTGAAAATGGCATTAAACCCTATTAAAAAAAAAGATCATAGAACCTTTATATCACTCCAGTCACCAAGTGCTAATACTTTACTGTTTTTAATGTTTAAAACACATTTAAAAAAATAATTGGGATAGACGGTTGGTGATAAACCCTGGTGACATGCCCCTGCCGGGGAATGACCTCGTACAGTCAGATGTCTGCATACACCTTGAGAGTCTGTAGTGTATGCAAGTACATATGCACAGAAGGGTAGAAACAGTAATCCACAATGTCTCTCAACTATTTATTTAATTTAAAATGTTGCCTAATTTCTATGAAATGCAGATTTATGCTCTTCAATCAGATGGAAAGGAGACAAAATAAATCTGCATGTGTGTATTTGCATATTGAGTTATATAAGAATTGAGTGCACGTAGGCAACATTTAAACCATGTGAAACTCAACTATAAAAAAAATAAACAGATACTTACAGAAGTTCTTTCCATTTGCAATAAATCTAAATAATCAATAATGAATTTTGTGAATAGGAAATACAATATATGCTTGAAGACATGTCTGTCAGCTTACAAAATATAGCAAAACATAATAGGCACCCCCTCAGGCATAATCCCCACCACAACAACACCCTCCCCCGGGATAAATATGCTAAAGCCTATAGGTATAACTCAACAGGTCATTACCTCCTCCCCAAATACTGCCATCACCCTAACCCAAGGGTCAACCTGGTATAGGTATAACCCATATGGGCATAACCCCAACCATGTCTCCCCAAAGGGTTAAATCTGGTATAGGTATATCTGACATGGGCATAATCTCCTCCCCATATACTGCCATCACCCTAACCCAAGGGTCAACCTGGTATAGGTATATCTCAATAGGGGCATATTCTTCTACCCATATACTGCCATAATCCTAACCCCAGGGTCAGCCTGGTATAGGTATAACTCACAAGTGCATAATCTCCTCCCCATATACTGCCATCACCCTAACCCCAGGGCCAACCTGGTATAGGTATATCTCAATAGGGGCATATTCTTCTCCCCATATACTGCCATAATCCTAACCCCAGGATCAACTGGTATAGGTATAACCCACATGGGTGTAACCCCCACCACAGCCATGTCTTCCCAAAGGGTTAAATCTGGTATAGGTATATCTCACATGGGCATAATCTCCTCCCCATATACTGCCATCACCCTACCCCCAGGGTCAGCCTGGTATAGATATATCTCACATGGGCATAATCTCCTCCCCATATACTGCCATCACCCTAACCACAGGGTCAGCCTGGTATAGGTATATTTCAATAGGGGCATATTCTCCTCCCCATATACTGCCATAATCCTAACCCCAGGGTCAACTGGTATAGGTATAACCCACATGGGTGTAACCCCCACCACAGCCATGTCTTCCCAAAGGGTTAAATCTGGTATAGGTATATCTCACATGGGCATAATCTCCTCCCCATATACTGCCATCACCCTAACCCCAGGGTCAACCTGGTATAGGTATATCTCACATGTGCATAACTCTCAGCACAGCTACTGTCTCCCAAAGGGTAAAATCTGGTAAAGGTTAATCTCACATGGGCATAATCTCCTCCCCATATACTGCCATCACCCTAACCCAGGGTCAACTTGGTATAGATATAACCCACATGGGTGTGACCCCAACCACAGCCACACTCTCCCAAAGGGTTAAATCTTGTATAGGTATATCTCACATGTGCATTACTCCAAGCACAGCTACTGTCTCCCAACAGGTAAAATCTGGTAAAGGTATATCTCACATGGGCATAATATCCTCCCAACATACTGCCATCACCCTAACCCAGGGTCAACCTGGTATAGATATAACTTACATGGGCGTAACCCCCACCACAGCCACACTCTCCCAAAGGGTTAAATCTGGTATAGGTATATCTCATATTGGCATAATCTCCTCCCCATATACTGCCATCACCCTAACCCCAGGGTCAGCCTGGTATAGGTATAACCCACATGGGCATAATCTCCTCCTCATATACTGCCATCACCCTAACCCAGGGTCAACCTGGTATAGATATAACCTACATGGGCATAACCCCCACCACAGCCACACTCTCCCAAAGGGTTAAATCTGGTATAGGTATAACTCACATGGGCATAATCTTCTCCCCTTATACTGCCATCACCATAACCCCAGGGTCAACCTGGTATAGGTATAACCCACATGGGCATAATCTCCTCCCCAAATACTGCCACCACCCTAACCCCAGGGTCAACCTGGTATAGGTATAACTCACAAGGGCATAATCTCCTCCCCATATACTGCCATCACCCTAACCCCAGGGTCAACCTGTATAGGTATATCTCACATGGGCATAATCTCCTCCCCATATACTGCCACCACCCTAACCCCAGGGTCAACCTGGTATAGGTATAACCCACATGGGCATAATCTCCTCTCTATAGACTGCCATCACCCTAACCCCAGGGTCAACCTGGTATAGGTATAACTTACAAGGGCATAATCTCCTCCCCATATACTGCCATCACCCTAACCCCAGGGTCAACCTGGTATAGATATAACCCACATGGGCATAATCTCCTCCCCAAATACTGCCATCACCCTAACCCCAGGGTCAACCTGGTATAGGTATAACTTACAAGGGCATAATCTCCTCCCCATATACTGCCACCACCCTAACCCCAGGGTCAACCTGGTATAGGTATAACCCACATGGGCATAATCTCCTCCCCAAATACTGCCAACACCCTAACCCCAGGGTCAACCTGGTATAGGTATAACTCACAAGGGCATAATCTCCTCCCCATATACTGCCACCACCCTAACCCCAGGGTCAACCTGGTATAGGTATATCTCACAAGGGCATAATCTCCTCTCCATATACTGCCATCACCCTAAGCCCAGGGTAAACCTGGTATAGGTAAAACCCGCATGGGTTGACCATCACCATAGCCACAACTTCTCAAAGGGTTAAGTATAGGTATATCTCACATGGGCATAATCTTCTCCCCATATACTGCCATCACCCTAACCCCAGGGTCAACCTGGTATAGGTATATCTCACAAGGGCATAATCTCCTCCCTATAGACTGCCATCACCCTAACCCCAGGGTCAACCTGGTATAGGTAAAACTCACAAGGGCATAATCTCCTCCCCATATACTGCCATCACCCTAACCCCAGGGTCAACCTGGTATAGGTATATCTCACAAGGGCATAATCTCCTCCCTATAGACTGCCATCACCCTAACCCCAGGGTCAACCTGGTATAGGTAAAACCCACATGGGCCTATCCACCTTAACTGGTCAGTAGCTATACATAGCTTATAATGTTTATTGTGTTATATCTCATGCAAACTATAAATATTTTGTATCTTCTTGTATCTTGTACCTCCTTCCCATTCATCACCACCACCCCTAACCCAAGGGTCAATCTGTTCCTTTTTTTTAACATAGGATTTAATATTACTAATTTTTCCAAGGACAAACATTTTTAACCATGAAGTACAACACTTGAAACATAAAACAGCAATGATCATGCACTTACAAGTAACTAACAACATTAAAAACATTTCTTTGGCTGATAAGAAAAAAATAAAATTGAAAACACTTCAATCATCTTTAATATGGCAAAGCTTTTTTGCATGTTATCTAGTCTGGTTCCCTGACCCACTACCGATAAATCAATTATTTATACTTAAGGCAGGAAACCAGACTACAATAAATAACCGCACATGCATGTCTTTTTTATGCATATATTCGTAATAAACAGCACACATAGTGGAGTCACACAGTAATTCCGTCATTTATAAAGTTATTTACAATCATTTTAAGGTCAAGTGTATTTTATACCGGTAAAAGAACTCAAAGGGGGTAGCTGAAAAATTCACCAATGGCTCACAAGGCAAAACATAAAAAAGAATCTGGTTCAAACCTATTAGTCGCCCCTCGGCATCAATTGTGATTATTTAACTGACATGAAAATTAGATTTTGTAGACAGAATCTAAAACTTTAACACCCAAATTGCAGCAGTAAATTCTTTTATAAATTCTTCAATTTATCACTTCGGACAGATAGAATCTTCCACCAGACTTGAACAGTGTGGAACAAACCAAACACTTCATGCTGATTTAATATGTCACATTGCTTGTAAGAATATTGATTTCTGCTTTTTTATTTATCAATAAATAACAACAGATGAATGCACTGATGGATCGTCTAACATTTGTATGAAGATTGATTGATTGAATATTTAGCGTCATTTTTATGCCATCGAGGGCTAACAGACGATCAGTTAACCTAACCACTTTTTCCTGGGATTAACCAGTACTAGAGCACACCTCGTCTCCGCAAGTAACTGATAACTTTTACACTTGAATCAGTGGTGAAAGACGAATGATAATGAGACGCAATGTCGTATATCAATCATCACGGAGACTGTTGCTGGGCGGGGGATTCGAACTCACGACCCCTGGATTGATGGTCAGACACGTAACCGACTGTATGAAGAAACTGTATTTTAAAACTCAATTAAATGTTTAAACGTTTAATCACTAAAACGTAAATAGTTTGTTCAGAAACAGTGAAAAACTGAGCTAAACATAAAACTTTAACCATATAATGCAAATATTAACCAAGTTCATTAAATAGGTCAAGGTCAGTGATGTTAACTTTTTTTAAGTTGATGGTGATCAGTTTATAGAATCAATGTATTACTGAAAAACAAATTAGTTTAAAAAAAAAAAAAATCAAACCCGAGCTAAGCAAACAAACTTGAACCTTACTGGAAATTTAGGTAAGTTAGTTTATGATATACATTGTTTCTATAACATAATATGAATGTGTTTATCAAGTTTAGTCACCATAACATGTGTAGTTTGTTTAGAAATAGAAAAAAAACTGAGCTAAACATAAAACTTTAACCAGTAGACAATGATGACCACAACAATGCCAGAGTCATGACAAAAGCTCTTCTTTTTTTTTCAAAAAGACAAGCTAAAATTGGTAAATAGAAGTAGTGGTTGTTTAAGACAAGTAGTTTCTTAATAGAGGTGACCACTAACACAAGTTTGACTTTAAATAAATTTTACATTAACCATGATGTTTTTGTAAAACTTGAAACCATTCAACACAAACCATACAAAAACCAGGTTAATACAAATTATTTTTTCGAAATATTTATTTATTGCCCCAATGTGATATGAAAATAAAATGATATTTATGGGTTAAAATCAAAACTACTGTAACTGGATATAACTATAGATGCAGTTACTGCGGTAAAGCACTTAGTTATAATGGACCACATGGTGAGAAATTACTGAATTTATGTTGGTAACTTAAAATTTACCATTACCATAAAATGTTCATGACTTCATAAGATAATCTTTAAAACTGCACAGTGTACAAATGTGCGGGATTTATTTGGTTTTAATTAATTTTTAGTAGTTATTTTTTAAAACCGTGTTAATTTCCCATTATAGCTTCTTCTGTCCTTGTATTTGGACCATTACTATATTGATTTAAAAACACGTCATACCAAAGACATAAAAAATGTTACAAGAAGATTTCTTGCTTGGTGTTCAGTATTTGAAGGATAGTTCTGAGTCTGGTCAGCCCAGTGTCAGTATAATGTGACTAGGTACTATGTGTCTATGGTCGCCCACTGTAAGTATAATGTGACTGGGTGGGGTATCATACCATGTGTCTATGGTCGCCCACTGTAAGTATAATGTGACTGGGTGGGGTATCATACCATGTGTCTATGGTCGCCCGGTGTTAGTATAATGTGACTGGGTGGGGTATCATACCATGTGTCTATGGTCGCCCGGTGTTAGTATAATGTGACTGGCTGGGGTATCATACCATGTGTCTATGGTCGCCCGGTGTTAGTATAATGTGACTGGGTGGGGTATCATACCATGTGTCTATGGTCGCCCGGTGTAAGCATAATGTGACTGGCTGGGGAATCATACTATGTGTCTATGGTCGCCCGGTGTAAGTATAATGTGACTGGGTGGGGTATCATACCATGTGTCTGCAGCATAATACTCCAGTGCGGCAGTGCTAAGAATACTGTCTCAAGTAGACACCGTCGTGATATGACTGAAAAATTGTTGAAAGCTACTTTAAATACCATACAAAAACAACATATCAATAATTTAAAGGGGTAACTTAGAGCCCAACAGTATTTACTCTGGCCAGACTGCTATTTACATATACAGATTGGATGCTGGGGCTACATTGTTTGTAAACGGTGCTACAGGCGTACAGCAAACCAGGAGAAAAAATAAACATTAAGAAAACCCACAAACCTTAACCTATGTTAAGAGCTAGGACACCTAAAGTAAGGCAGTATGTGGTACAGTGAATAGAGTATTGCCCTCTTCTGCCAAAGGTCATTGATTCGATCCCAGACTCAACCCAATTGCCTCTAAAAAACTAGTACTGATTCATTTTCATTGTAATTGAGCTTAACTAGATTAGTATAAACTACGCCAGGATACCTCAAACACTTATTTACCTTACACAACACTTACACTGTTGAGTTGTGTACGGACATAAATAAACTGCGTGTTTTATGTGTGCGAGTGTGAAAGGACCAAACCAACTATTTCGTTATCTTGACCTTGAGATTATCTGTCTGGCATAATAATCAATTGACTGACTGACTAAGTGGCTTGAATTGGGCAATACCAATCATATACACCATAAGATAAGATCGGCTTCATCACATATTTGTGTAATATTGTAAAGCCCTCGATCCATGTACCAAGCCGAGCCATATGCATGCCTTATACCTTGCTAAGTCTGTGATCCATTTTAAGCCTCACATTTTTTATACATTGCTATGCCTGTGATCCATATGTATGTCATATTTAAGTCAGTAAGCCATATGCATGTTTTATACATTGTTATGCCTGTGATCCATATGTATACCATATTTAAGTCAGTAAGCCATATGCATGTTTTATACATTGATATACCTGTGATCCATATGTATACCATATTTAAGTCAGTAAGCCATATGCATGTTTTATACATTGATATACCTGTGATCCATATGTATACCATATTTAAGTCAGTAAGCCATATGCATGTTTTATACATTGGTATGCCTGTGATCCATATGTATACCATATTTAAGTCAGTAAGCCATATGCATGTTTTATACATTGCTATGCCAGTGATCCATATGTATACCATATTTAAGTCAGTAAGCCATATGCATGTTTTATACATTGCTATGCCTGTGATCCATATGTATACCATATTTAAGTCAGTAAGCCATATGCATGTTTTATACATTGCTATGCCTGTGATCCATATGTATACCATATTTAAGTCAGTAAGCCATATGCATGTTTTATACATTGCTATGCCTGTGATCCATATGTATACCATATATCAGTCAGTAAGCCATATGCATGTTTTATATAATGCTATGCCTGTGATCCATATAACTACAAAGGATATTCCAGACTCTTTCTCCACTTATAAAGGATAACATCAACAAATAAATAGATAAAATGTACTTGGACCACGTTTCCTCTTATGATATGAAAGTGCCAGTTATCACTGAACACTCGGGCCCTAGTTTCACTAAGTATCTCAACTTGAGAGTTTCCTCAACTCAATTTTTGAAACACCATAACTTCAGTTACATTGATTGATTAATATTTAGCAACATTTTATGCCATCAAGGGCTGACAGACGATCATTTTACCTAACTACTGTTTCCTGG
The DNA here is from genome assembly GCA_029582155.1 of Panopea generosa. NCBI lineage: Eukaryota > Metazoa > Mollusca > Bivalvia > Adapedonta > Hiatellidae > Panopea > Panopea generosa. The sequence goes on along the minus strand of CM055903.1, from coordinate 67,265,982 downwards.
GATCCTGAAAGATTAACCAGTACTTGAGCACACCCCATCTCCACAAGTAACTGGTAACTTCCCCACTTGAATCAGCGGTGAGAGATGTATGATAATGAGACATAATGTTGTATATCAATCATCACGGAGACTGTTGCCGGATGGGGATTCGAACATTGATCATTTTAATGTTGTCCTTTACCCATGAGTAAAGATGTGTGACTATTCCAAATTTCATTTGTTTTTATATGAGTAAGTTATCATTTAGAGAAATTAAAATTTTTGAGCGAGAAAATCTGCAGCCCAAGATGTTTATTATAACCAGCCCCTGGGCCCCCCTCTTACCCACTCAACAGATATGAATGTGCCCTATTCTCAAAAGAAATCAATGTCCTCCTGGAATGACTTTTCATGGCTTAGGTCATAGGTTCAAGTCCAGCTTGGTCCAAAATCTCTCTGTGAAAAAGTTATTTGCGGAAGGACAGTGGTTATACTCAGATTCATTCTACTGTCTTGATTGATTGATTGATTGATTGATTGATTGATTGATTGATGTATATAAGTCTTCATCCACAAGTAAATCGGGATATGCAATATTAGTGTAACATAACCTGCAAAGTGCTGTAAATGGCAATAAACCCAATTTAATGCAACAGACATAACATCAAACCAAATAAAATCAAACTTTAACTTATAACAAAGTTGCATTAGCTACCAGCATGTATGGCTTTTTATTTTTGACAAAGCTCAAAAGACTGACTTCCTTCAAACAATCAATCAATTAATCTAGGGGCTATTTGCAAAACTAGTACAACTCAATATAGAACAAGAAGGCAGATAGAATGGTTTGGCACTAACACCGCAGAATGCAAAATACAAAGCTAATGCATTATTACACTTTATCAGTAAACCTGGATAAAACTGATTATCGTGTTTTGCAACACAACACTTTATAAACACATTAATTTGATGCACATATTACAGTGGGTAGTGGGAGACTAAACTGATAACAGGTGGTCATGTGACCGTAATTGCCATGTTTAAGGCATGGCTTTAACATTCTTTTAAAATTTACAAACATACTTTTATTAAGGTGAAATTTTAAATTTTCGAAAGATAAAAAAACATCTCAATGATCATGATTTCAGACTTTCAGTAGAATTGCAAATAGTTTTACTATCCCAGAACCTGATATCACCCAAATCAGGTCTATTAACCCCCATTGAAAAAGCAGGGAATTCTATGCATGTCCCATAATTCATTGTAAATGAATGCTTACTAAACTGTGATGTCATTCAAACTTTCAAGCAACTGACCAATCAACATGCTTGAATGTGGCTTTCCCAACATTGCTATTTAACGGACCTGATCTGGAGAGCTTGGTCTGTTATATAGACTACTAAATTAAGTAACTAAAAAGCCAAGTAACCAGTCAAAATCAAGTTAATGTTTTACGTCTTTAAGTAAAATGTTGTTGGTGCTGAAAATGAAGCCTTAGACATATTTGGTACAAAATGTATCGCAATTAATCAGTCATGTCATCATGTGAAGTCAAAACAGAAGCCAAAAAAAAAAGACAGAAACAAGAAATGTCACTGGTAAGTGTCAGATGCCACCAAAATGGTCTGTGAAAATAACAATATATTTTATAATACATGTAGCTAGGGAGTTAAATGTATCCATAAATATCAAAAATAATGAAGACGTTTCAGACATGCAATTTCATGATTTTACATTTAAGTGTGATCGTGATCTTTGTGTAACCTTGACCTCGACATCTGATGTAAAGGTCTGGGTATTTCTACAAGTAAATTCAGGTGACAAATCATCATGACATGTTGATCACTTGTGTTAAGATTTTTAAAAGACAAAGTTACAGACCAAACATGAAATATTAAACAAACTGAAAGTAAGGTTCTTGGTCTTCAAGTGACAGGTCATATGTCATGTTGATCAATTGAGTCAAGTGTTTTTATTTAAAATACATCCATGTATGATAAAGTTACAGACCAGACACAAAATCTAAAACAGACTCAGTGTTGTCAAACAAACTCAAAGTGTGACCTTGACCTTTGAGGTATAGGTGTGGGTCTTATGCGTGACTCACTGTTATGTCATGCTGATGATTTGAGCCAAGTGTTTTTTGAAATTAATCCATAGGTGACAAAGTTACAGATCAGACATGCAGATTAGACATGAAATCTTAAACAGACTGAAAGCGTTGTCAAACAAAGTTAAAGTGTGACCTTGACCTTTGAACTTGGTGCTACACATCATCATTTTATGTTGATCATTTGTAGCAAGTATTTATAAAATCCATCTGTATATGACAAAGTTACAGACCGGACATGAAATATTGGGCGGAAAGACAGATGGATAGACATACACTGTGATTACTATATGCCACTCATAAAATTTTTTGTGGGACATAAATAATCTTCACATATTTATAATTTCACTAACATGCTAAAGCCAACCATAAACTCAAACTGGTTTACTGTTTTCTTTTTCTAACATGCTTGAAAAAAAAAAATCCAGGGGTCATGATTTCGAATCCCTGTCCAGTTGTAGTCTTCATGATGACCGATATATGACATTGCGTCTCATTGTCATTTCTCTCTCACCACTGATTCAAGTGGGAAAGTTATCAGTTACTTGCGGAGATGGGTGTGCTTGAGAACTGTATCGTCTGTTAGCCCTCAATGACATGAAAATGTGGCTAAATATTCAAACAGTTCAAACAAAAACAGAAGCAAAAATTTTTTAAAAAAAAAGTTAAATCTCCCATCACACCCAAGTACTACAAATAAAAACCTAAAGTTAAACGTTCTTCAATGGTAAAACACTGCACAGTCATTAGTTAACATCAGTTATGAGGCCATATAATATATGATTTATTGTCAAACAGAGTGATTGTCTTACTTTGATCAAAGTTATTCTAAAATGTATGACTTTGTTGACAATTCAGAGAAAGAATGTACCCTTGAAAAGATAGATGCAGCAAACCAAAGAGAGTGAGACAGAGATGTTGGCAAAAGAAAAAATACTTAATGAAACAGCTAACCCGCCACTTTTGTATTTCCAATATCTTCGTCAAAATATTGAGTAGCATTATTAAATATTGTATACGACTTTAACAGACAATATGTAATATTTTACATAGTCTCAATGCTCTGTCGAAATTTCAAGGAAATTGCTTTGATAAATTTTACGAAAATACATAATTTGTCAGGTACATAAAATGTCAGTTGGCGGGTTAGCTGTTCTGTTCAGTATATTTTATACTGGTGTGATTAAAACAATACTGGACCTAAATAAATACATCAACGCTGTTTACAATTGCTTTGAATTGAGGTGAGAATTTTTATGTTGCAATGAATAATAAAAATTTCTTATTGATATTTTTGGAAATGATTAAAACTAGAATTTTATTAGCATAATTATGCAACATGAACTTAAGAAAAGAAAACAAGAGGGCCTTGATGGCCCTATTTCGCTCACCTGAGTGACATTGAGTCACCCAACTTAAGTAGATTATATAATACATGTACACTCAAAATTCCAGAAAAACCAGATGGGTAAGTAGTTAGTATTTTGATTTGTTGCGTAGAAGAGTTGTGCAATAACATTAGTATCCTTGTGCTGATATCTGGATATCAGACACCGAAAGAAAGTTTTCACTATATCCATATAAAGAAAACCAGTCTCCCCTCCTGCAACTATGTTTATCGACGAATAGCAATGGATGGAACAAACTTGGTAGAGGTTCACCCATGGTAAATGTCAGTGAAATTACATCGAAATCAGGTCAGTAGATTCTGACAAGAAGGTTTTTGAAGTTTTACTATAGCTGCCTATATAGTAAACTAGCACCTCACTAAGGCGATCATGTTTTTTAACAAATCACAACGGCTTGAACAAACTTCGTAAAGGGTCACCCAAGGAACATTTTTGTGAAGTTATATCAAAATTGGCCCAGTGGTTTCAGAGGAGAAGTTGTTAGAAGCTAAAAGTTAACAACGGACGACAGACGACGGACACCAGGCAATCACAAAAGCTCACCTGTGAGCCTTCGGCTCAGGTGAGCTAAGAAGGCTCATGCTAGTTCCTTTAACTTTGGATCCCAAAGTTATTTGTCTTATTATGGATAACAATACATTTGTAGATATGGAGCTGGGAGAAGGGAATTATACGAGTACATTCAAAGTAAAATTCAATACAGAAATGTTTAACTATTAACTGAGAAAACAATTACACAGCCTGGGATTGAAGAAATTAAAACCATAAAACTTCCCAGAGTGACAGTTGCAGACTTTATTCTGATTTTAAATGAACATCATACAAGTAATCCAGACTGAGAAATTACAAAATAAAACTTTGCAAACATTTTGTTGTAATTACTGAAGTGTTGTCAACCATAAGGATCTTCCTTCTAACAGTAAAATGGCTGTACCTAAAATTCCTCAGATTTTAAAACACCTGTTAATCAGGTTATCAATCATATGAAATACCCCCAGTGACTTTTAAAGCTCCAACTGCCATATAAAAGCCGCAAGATGGCTCTGAGGCAGGTTTTATATAATAAGGTACATGATTCAAATGAGAGAAGCCTTTTTAAAATTTCACCGTCAAAAATGCATTGTTATTGTTATAATGTTGCATACTACTAGAATATTGTTACTGTTATACATTTAACTGGCAAAAGATAATTTCCAAAATGTGTTTGTTATGTGCAGTTTGAAATTTTTTTTAACTCCAACTGCCAAAAATTTGAAATTCGAGAGAGATGCACCCTATAAACATGGATCTGTGTTGATTCACCATCAGCAGATAGCCTAGTGTAGCGTTGTTATTCACCATCAGCAGATAGCCTAGTGTAGGGTTGTAATTTTATAATCTCCTCTTACAAATATTTACAACCCTGGCAGTAAAAGTTGGGGGTATATGTCCCTTTTAGAAATGTGAATACCACCTATGGAAATGTACCCAACTTATTTGTTATTCTGATTATTAATGACACATTTCCCTCCACCTCAACCTACTAATCTTACATATAATGTAGTGCCAAGGGTGGTTCCTTAAAATATTCTACCTCTCTCTTTATTAACATAAAGTTAAAACAGTTTTACAGTCACTCCTCGGTTCTAAGACTCTGCGTCTTACTTTCTATACTTACAATAGCACTTAAGTAATCCCATGGATTAATTACAAATATTACTGTATTATACATATGTATACATGTAGCATACAATAAAATCCCCCATATACAGTGCATGGAAGAAATTACTCTGCGCCAATATCTAACAGAGAAAATACTAGAAAGTAAAGCTATGTGCGATGAATTACACCCAGAGTAAATAATAACTCATGTCGCAGTATAATGTATGGAGCTTGTGCCAATATACAAAATAAATACTGGGCAAATGCCGGTCAGCTATAGAAACTAGTGCTCTATAAAGGAAAAAATGCTACAGATTTATCATCAATAAATAAAATCCGAATAATTTGGTAGGTCAAATCCATGTAACTGTGACAAAATCGATATTTAAATCAGAGTGGTAAAGAGTGGAAACGAAATCCCCATTTTAAAAATAGACATCACTTAAACACTGCTTGACGTCCTTCACATCCTCATTCAGACTCTTTCTAAGATGAAACAATTTTACTACTTGTAAACCTCTTAAAAGTATCAAATTGAAATTAACATAAACTAACAGGACTCATCTAATACATCACAAAATATGTTGCAATCTTGAGTGGGAAATCTATTTTAGTCTAACCCAGGCATGTGGCCCAAGTCAGAAAATCACTATTCAATATATTTTGGCATGTTTAAATGGATATCCTTTAGGCAATACTGGGACAATAAATATATATATATTCGAAAAAAAAAAATTTTGAGCCAATTTTAAAATTTTTAAAAATCCTGATATATTCCCTTTACAGACATAAATCATCTACGATATGTTAGTTGATAAGCCCCTAACAGAATTATGATGATAACACATTCTCTGATAGCAATATGCTGTCTCTTGATAGCACAACATAGTGACTGTGTTGACAACATGACTTGACTCCAGACAAAATAACATTTCTGAACTATATGTCGTTGACATAACATACTCCATGGTTGTCAACAGTATGTTGATGACATATTTCTAAGTTGTCAGTTTGTCATAATGCAAATAATTAGTATGTTGATAACATATTATAAGTTGTCAATATGTTTAATATGCAATACAACAGTATGTTGATGACATATTTCTAAGTTGTCAGTTTGTCATAATGCAAGCAATAAGTATGTTGATAGCATATCATAAGTTGTCAATATGTTTAATATGCAATAAAACAGTATGTTGATGACATATTTCTAAGTTGTCAGTTTGTCATAACGCAAACAATTAGTATGTTGATAACATATTACAAGTTGTCAATATGTTTAATATGCAATACAACAGTATGTTGATGACATATTTCTAAGTTGCCAGTATGTCATAATACAAACAATTAGTATGTTGATAACATATTATAAGTTGTCAATATGTTTAATATGCAATACAACAGTATGTTGATAACATATTTCTAAGTTGTCAGTTTGTCATGATGCAAACAATTAGTATGTTGATAACATATTACAAGTTGTCAATATATTTAATATGCAATACAACAGTATGTTGATGACATATTTCTAAGTTGTCAGTTTGTCATAAAGCAAACAATTAGTATGTTGATAACATATTATTAGTTGTCAATATGTTTAATATGCAATACAACAGTATGTTGATAACATATTTCTAAGTTGCCAGTATGTCATAATGCAAGCAATTAGTATGTTGATAACATATTTCTAAGTTGCCAGTATGTCATAATGCAAACAATTAGTATGTTGATAACATATTATAAGTTGTCAATATGTTTAATATGCAATACAACATTATGTTGATGACATATTTCTAAGTTGTCAGTTTGTCATGATGCAAACAATTAATATGTTGACAACATATTTCTAAGTTGTCAGTATGTCATAATGCAAACAATTAATATATTGACAACATATTTCTAAGTTGACAGTATGTCATAATGCAAACAATAAGTATGTTGATAGCATATTATTAGCTGTCAATATGTTTAATATACAATACAACAGTATGTTGATAACATATTTCTAAGTTGTCAGTATGTCATAATGCAAACAATTAATATGTTGATAACATATTTGTAAGTTGCTGGTATGTCATAATGCAAGCAATAAGTATGTTGATAACATATTATAAGTTGTCAATATGTTTAATATGCAATACAACAGTATGTTGATAACATATTTGTAAGTTGCTGGTATGTCATAATGCAAGCAATAAGTATGTTGATAACATATTATAAGTTGTCAATATGTTTAATATGCAATACAACAGTATGTTGATAACATATTTGTAAGTTGCTGGTATGTCATAATGCAAGCAATAAGTATGTTGATAACATATTATAAGTTGTCAATATGTTTAATATGCAATACAACAGTATGTTGATAACATATTTGTAAGTTGCTAATATGTCATAATGCAAGCAATTAGTATGTTGATAACATATTATAAGTTGTCAATATGTTTAATATGCAATACAACAGTATGTTGATGACATATTTCTAGGTTGCCAGTATGTCATAATGCAAGCAATTAGTATGTTGATAACATATTATTAGCTGTCAATATGTTTAATATGCAATACAACATTATGTTGATGACATATTTCTAAGTTGCCAGTATGTCATAATGCAAGCAATTAGTATGTTATTAACATATTATAAGTTGTCAGTATGTTTATAATTCAATACAATATTATGTTACTACCATAACATACTCCATGTTTTTTTCCTAGCATCGGAATTTGGTGTCCGGATACTTCAAAGTTCAAACCACGGAAAATATAAGTCCAAGAATTATTTGTAATGTTTATACTACAAGCAAATGAAGAGATAACATAATATAATGATGTGTTGGTAACATTATGTAAGCATATATGTTATTGATGATCATAATTATAACATTACACTAAAAATAAAACATAAGCAAATAGGATGTTGATAACATAACATAAGCAAATTCAGTGTTTGTAACAATGTGTAAGCAAATTTAGTGTTTGTAACAATGTATAAGCAAATACAGTGTTTGTAACAACGTGTAAGCAAATTTAGTGTTTGTAACAATGTGTAAGCAAATATAATGTTTGTAACAATGTGTAAGCAAATTTAGTGTTTGTAACAATGTGTAAGCAAATATAATGTTTGTAACAATGTGTAAGCAAATATTAGATTGATAATTTAACATACCTGGTAAGTCAATGTCATTATAGTCTACAATATAATATTACATTGATAACATAATAAAAGCAAATGTGACGTTGGTAACAATATGTCAGCAAATATAATGTGTAAGTAAATATGATGTTGGCAATCAATTTATAAATAAACATTATGTTAACAACATACACTGTTGGCTGCTGAAGCTTTACTAAGGCAAACACTATGTTGATAACAATATAAAAGTAAAATTTATGTTGACAACATGACTATGGTACATAATAACAAATGGTGTATCAAATGACAAAAACATCTATCACAATTATTCTGAGAAACATAAATCCAAAAATGGTGATAATGGAGACAAAAATCTGCAACTGTATTGAACATATTTCTGCAGTTGCTAACATAAGTGTAAACAAAATCAATTGTCAATGAATCATCATTTATAGAATATTGTCCAAAAGTGTCGCTGCTTTTTTTGTTACCTTTATCAATTTGAGTGACACTCCAGTATTTATGCAGGATTTAACCGCCATTTTTACATAAATGTTGTACTGACATCATGGCAGATTTAGACCAATCTAATATTTTGTTTGTTTGAGTATTAAGAGTCATTTATATGCCATCATGGGCATAGACGATCAGTTAAACAAACTACAATTTCCTGGGATCCTAGGAGGTTAACAAGTGTTCTAGCACACCTATCTACACAAGTAACCGATCATTTCCCCACACTTGAATAAGCACTGACAGGGATATCAATGAGGTATAATGTTGTATATCAATAATCACCGTGACTGTAGCTGGTTGGGGATTCAAACTGCAGACCCCTGGATTGATAGTCAGACGCACTACCAACTGAGCCTGGACCAATCTGAAATAGTGCCATCTAGCAGAGAAACTACTAGAACCATTCTTAAAGTATTGGATATAACCTGGGTGGGGATTCATCGCATAACTTCCCATACGTAAGGCCAATGTTCAGTCATGGCATTGTTTAACACGACAAAAACAAAGAAATCTTTGAGAGAATCCATTTACAAATACTTTGTTTTACACAGATTGTAGAAATTTCTTACATCTTAAAGCCGGCTGTATAAGCTCAGTCGGTTACGCGTCGGACTATCAATCCAGGGGTCGTGATTTCGAATCCCCGGCCCGGCAACAGTCTCCATGATGATTGATATACCACATTGTGTCTCATTATCATTCGTCTCTCACCACAGATTCAAGTGGGCAAGTTATCAGTTACTTGGGGAGATGGGGTGTGCTCAAGTACTGGTTAATCCCAGGAAACAGTGGTAAAGTTAACTGATTGTCTGTAAGCCCTCGATGGCATAAAAATGATGCTTAATATTCAATCAATCAATCAATCTTACATCTTAAACAAATCACCCTCGAAATTCTTCCTGCGTAGAACCAGTACTTAGTATATGTGGATAAAAACGCTTGTTCAAGAACACCAGATAACTTGAGGTCACTATTATTAAGAGTAATAAGAATTTACTTAATAATTCTGAATTTTATGCAATATTAGGGGGAAAATTTAGTCATATACAATATGAACATGTGTTTAGACCATGTTCAATTTGTACATGATGCAAGTTTTACTTACACAGGTACAAGTAACTTTAATTGACCTGAAGATGTCAATTAAACAAGTTGACTATCTAACCAGCAGTCAGTATTGGTTGCTATGTCGCCTTATGTCTAAGTAAACACTGCATTGTCTCTACTTGGACAAACAATGCCACACAGCCAGTGGCGCAGTGACAGTTGCTCTCCCGTAAGGTCAATTCTGTAATAGTGAGCCAGTATTTAACAATACTTATATGATATTTATGCTGAGCCATTATTCTCTGTAAAAGTTTATGTTCCAATGTTGGTTATCCACACTAGTTAAACACAATACAAGCAGCATGTGTTCTCTACCAAGTTTGTGTCATAGATCAACTGTTTTTCCTTTTCTTGCAGAAGTGCGATTCAAAGTATGTTTTGTTATGAGGAAATCGTCACCAGACAAAGACGCACAGTAAATATCGGGAAAGGTTGTCTGTCACATTGTCATGCAGCTGTTGTGGAATCATTGGAAATCCCCTGAAAAAGAGTAAAATCACAAAATTAATGTAAACTTAGTATTCATACATGGATATTTGAAAATTAATATTACTCTCCAACTGTGAAAGTCACATAACTGGGTGTTGATTTAAATCTAAAAGCAAATAAAAACTTAAGCTAATCTTTTAAATAATATATTTTTTTATAAATAAATAAAAAGTATTTAAAATAAAGCATATAATAAACAAGAGCACCGCAAGCGGGTGCAGAAGCTGGTATTTTTACCAAATCTATTATGTAAGTCAAAGTCAGTGAAGTAAACTTGATGGTGATTAGTTAAAAAAATCAATACTTTTACTGAAAAAATAAAACAGACGTAAAAAAAATCACCAAAAATAATAGAGATGTCGAAGAACAACGTTAACTCGACTATTCTAGCCTTGTCAATCACAGAACAGTATATAATAATGTATCTTTGGGTTGGTAATAAAGTTGAAATGGGGCAGAGTATTTGATTTAATACAAAACAAAATAATTTTTTTTTAAAAAAATGGGCGTTGATGGAGGCTTTAGGGTGGGGTGGGGGGTAGGGCTGAGGGTCTTGGGGTCGGTAACAAAGTTGAAATGGGGCGGAGTATTTGATCTAATACAAAACAAAATTAAAAAAAAAAATCAGAGGGGATGGAGTGTGGGGAGAGAAAGGGGGGGGGGGGGGGGGGCGTATGGGTGAGGGTAAATGGGAGAGGATGGGGGGGGTAGGGATGAATGTCTTTGAGTTGGTAATAAAGTTGATATGGGGCAGAGTAATTCTTAAATGCAAAAAAAATTAAACAAAAAAGAAAAAAAAAGTATGGGCAGCAGGGTGGGGGATTTTGGTTGGGCTCAGGCAGGAAAGTATTACTGAAAAATAAAATTGATTTAAAAAAACAAGAGTTGTCAGAAGACAACAAAGCTCGCCCCTGGGTGTCTAAGTCTAAAAAGGGCCATAACTGTGCCAAAATGCAATCCAGTTATGGTTATTGTCTGTGTGTTCCATTGATGAGTGTGAACACACATGCGAAATTTCATTCACATCCAATGAGTGGTTGCATAGAAATCTTAAACTTAAACGCAAAAGTTTAACCTGGGTGTCTCCAGATGATGACTACGACGACGCCATGATCATGGCAATAGCTCTCCTTGGACTTTGTTCCAGCGAGATAAATAATAAAAAAACAATTCAAACCCGAGCTAAACAAAAAACTTTAACCTAAGATTTTAAAGCCCAAAGTATGGAAATTTATGTAAGTTAGCTATATACATTATTTCTACAACATAAAATAAATGTGTTTATGAACTTTAGTCACCAAAACATGAGTAGTTTGTTCAGAAACAGAGAAAATGCTGAGCTAAACATAAAACTATAACGAAACCCGAGCTAAGCAAAAAACTTTAACCGAAGGTTTTAGAGCCCAAAGTATGTAAATTTAGGTAAGTTAGCTATATACATTGTTTGTATAACATGATATGAATGTGTTTATGAAGTTTAGTCACTGTAACATGAGTTGTTTGTTCAGAAACAGAGAAAAAGCTGAGCTAAACATAAAACTTCAACCAGCGGACGACGACGATGTTGACAATGACACCAGGGTCATGACAATAGCTCTTCATTTTTTTAAAAAAAACGAGCTAAAAATTATATGACAAGAATATAATAGCATTTCTGAAAATATATCTCTATACAGGAACAGGTTAAAATATATCTGTAATTTAACGTGAATTGGGTAGGGGGTGGGGTGCATGCTCCCACATACATTTTTGTCCCCCGTTTTGCGAAAAGTGGGAGACACTAATTTGGATCTGTCTGTCTGTCTGTCTGTCTGTCTGTCTGTCTGTCTGTCTGTCTGTCTGTCTGTCTGTCTGTCACACTTTGGTTTCAGTGCAATAATTTAAGAATGACTGATGCAAATCTTTTGAATTTTAATACAATGTTTTTAATGACAAAAACACAGGCTATGTTTGATTTTAAAGGTTGTGGAATTTGTCGTTCTAGAGTTTTGTGAAAAATCATATTTTTGAAGGTTTCCATGCAATAACTTAAAAATGACTGAATCAAATCTTTTGAAAAAAATGGGGGACATTAATTCACAGAATTTGTTTGTTTAAATATGAACATGAAATGATGGCTTCTGGTGCATTTCAAGACATATTTACAGTTTTTACTCATGGGTCAAAATGATGATTGAGCAAAATGTACATTCACATGCAAAAATACACAGAAACTAACTTTACAACATTATCAAATACAATAAACACAACTTCTCATCTCACTTTACCCCTTGGGCATGTTCCCCAATTTATTTCAATTTTTTTTTTTTGGGCAGTTTTATTTTTTTTCATTTTTGGAGAAAGGTGTACACCCGTGCCTACATGGCCTTAAGGCAGCTACACCACTGCTTTAGATACCTTAATATAATCCTGTTGAATGATCAAATTGATATGAAACTTTGCATGATTAACTGGGATGGCCTTGACCCCAAATGACCTATGATTGTGATATTCCATACATAAACACAAGATTCCCACTTTAACTATCTCACTATAATCTGCGGAGTGATCAAACAAGAACATCCCTCCTGCAAGCTGATCTGTCATCATCTACACAAAAATCAACGAACAAAATGTCACAATGTGTCATAATATAACTGTTTTAAGTATTAAGGTTCAAATAGAATTAATATAAATTGTTTAAAACAAGACATTAATGGTTTAAAATCCTTGTGAGGCTCGGTTTGAAGATGATCCTGCACTGTCAACAAGGCAAACATCTGACATATTGTGGTTCAAATTCCTACATAGGCAAGATGAGCACCAAATTTTGGCAATTTTTAATCACCAGATTCTATCAAACAACCTGACCGTGCACATTTTTATTGATTTTTGCCGAGCACAGCAGTGTACTCAATTCGAATTTTAGACTCAAAATTTAAATTCACTGAACATCAAAGCTTTTGTGTCTGACTCAAATTATATAAGTCTCAATTAATTCCTAAATTAAAGTTTTGTGTCTACAACCAACATTTTTAATTCCAGCTTAACTGAATCTATCAAAATTTCGTATCTTAAATTAAAACTTACCTCAATTCATTAAAGTTTTGTTTTTCGAAAACTAATATAAATTCATGAAAATGTCTGTTCTTTTATAACCATATTTAAATCTAATGTGTTTAGATGGGGTTTAAATCCATTTTCAACATATTTCAGGTTATAATGGCATATCCAGTTTTACTGCTGGAGGAAGGAAGGAAGATCTCGGAATGAATCACCCAGTAGAACCACCATCTTTCCACAAGTAGCTGACAAACTTTCTCACATACAGTTGTTGGTCCATGTGGGACTCGAACCCTGCGACCTCAGCAGGGAGAGATCAAGTGGTTTTGACATGATGCTGCAGACCCGTCTGCTGGGGACGATTGTGTGTGTTTGAATATGAACATTTTACATTTACAGGATCTGAAATTTTTCTTTAAGGATTTGGTATTGATACATACAGAACCAGATTGTAAATGTCTTTATTCTTGAAACATGCAGCCATTATAACTAATTCACTAGTTGAAATAATAGAATTTCTATAACAAGGGAGTACTAAGGATAAACTGAATACCTCGTGTATAGAGGTATAGCATTTCTGACAAAGGACCAGGATTGATTGAAGATCCAAGGAAAGAAAGAAAAATTCAGGCATAATTGAGGAATCAATACTGTAACAATGTTAAAGAGGTGCCTAATTGGTCATTTATTATAGAATGAGGAGTGAGTATTATGGATTTCCTACAACACACTGCAGGAGATTTATATGTGTCATATTGATTGTCAAAACGTTATCGCAGAAAGAACAAGAGTTAAATGGAGCAAAACCTTTGTTTTAAGACTTGCACGCATTAAGATATATGTGCAGCAATAAAGCTTTTTGCAGGAAGTCAAACAAAAGGTTTTTGACAATCGCATTCTTTTTTATCTCAAATGAAGATCGATCTATCTTCTTGAAAATAAAAAAAACAATATATTGTATTTCAAAGTAGTTGCAGTTGAACAATTTTGTATGTTCATTTTCTTGTGTTATAGGTTTTATATGGATTTAGTTTTATTGGCGGGATGAAGACATCAACCTCGTGAATCTGAGTCGAACCACCAACCTACAGAATTGGCAAATGTTTGCATTTATTTTAACAAAGTTTAACTCATGACCTCAAACTTGGTGCGAGGTCAGTAAGGCCACATATGATCTCAAGTTGGTATTCGGAAATATCACAACCAGTATTTAAACAAGTCAACTACAAATTTTGAAAAAAATAAATAAAATATCATAAACTCACTGTAGACAAATGGAATATGTATACATGAATTAAAACAAAAAAAAAACAGTAAAATAAATTTATTAGATTTTGTTATTCTGAAATAACACAGAAATAACACTTAACCCTTTACTCTATAGATACACTTTTTCCCGCACCAATCACAGAAGGCCTTTGAAAACAGTGCAGGAAGAGCAATCTGAACACTTCCTGCACTGTTTTTCACTCTGTCAGATAATATAAACATAATTCACCCATTGCTGATATGTAGTGAATTAGTGCTTTCAATATTAGAGGTGTCCAAAGGCGTCTATATGAAGTAAAGGGTTAAATGGTGAAATATGTTAACCGAACCATTTTCCACAATTAATATTGTATGCATCTATATAATGACGTCGGTTTGACATTGATGACGTTGGCTTGCTCAGGTGTGGATCTAGGAGAAAATAAACTCGTAGTAGTTAAAATAATTTACTAAAGTCAGTGAATTATTTATTGAAGATATGTAGATAAGTTATCATAAGGGACTCGTATCTTATTTATTACAAAAATGATTCTAATAGCAAACAATGCTACCAAGACCTCTGATATACACTGTTCCTCTCTCAGTCCAATTTTTATGCATGGGCAGAATCTCTTACTGACACCTTTATATCAACAAATATCTCTTGACATCAGCTCATCTGGTTTCTTATATTTGCATATTAAATCTGAACATTAAACTCTCCTCAACAGCCTGTAATGTTGGTTTCCAGTGACGTTGCTTGCTGGGTCGTAGGTTTGAGTCCTACAATGGACCAAAAACTTGATGTGAGAAAGCTCATCATTTACTTGAAGAAAAGGGTGTTTCTGCTCAGATTCATTTTAAGGTCTTACTGCACCAATAAAACTGGAAATGCCATATATAACCGGTTATGTGTTACAATACAGCATTAAACCCCATTCCCATTCCTTTGCTTTCCTGCAACACTGCAGCATGGTTTAACTGCACATTCACTTTCATTCAGAGTCATGCACCTATGATGAACTTACTGATCTGCACTCTGTTTGAAACAATTTTTTCTTACATTCAAATTTATTTCAACCCATTTTTCAACCCAACTTTTAATTGAACAAAACATTTCAAGCTAGAAAAGAAATGAATTAAAAAAACCCAGCAAGAGTGCATTGTGTAACCAGATTTTCTTTGATTGCGTTGTACTTTGTGATGTATCTATGCAACGAGTCATGTGATCTAATTTTGATTTCAATTACATCCATCATAATCATTAGATATCTTCTGAAGTCAGTATAATGACATGAGGTCATCAAACGGTATGTGCACGATATCTGTTTTTAGAAAGAGGATTTGAATTCAAATTCATCACTCCAATATCTTTTTTTGACACATTTTGGCAGATCATTTGTATTTTATTTATTTATAATAATGAGATGCTTTCTATTAATTTTAAAAATAATTTTATATTTTTAGAAATTTAGAGAGGTTTCAGAAACTCTTTGAAACACTATATTTTAAGGTATTTTTGTCACAATGGTTTCATTAACTTTCTGTAAACCCTGGGTGGTTTTAAAGATGTTTAGGTAATAAGGACCTAAACCTTCATAGAAAATACTCAGATACAGTTTACCAACATTAATAATTTTAACCATAACAACAGTTTCGCCCTAACGACAGCTTAAACAGAATTCCCATGTTTAATGCCAGTGTGTATAATTGATGTTTCATTAATTGCGCCCAACTGTGTATATCTAGACTTTTAGTATTTAATACTTTGTGTATTTACTCCAAAACTACCGATACCTCTTTTAGCCGAAATACGGGTATACTCAATGTCTAAATATAATCCACATAAATTATAGATTTTCAAGTGGAATCTCCCGTGGTATTAACACATTGTAAATCTTAAGTTCAAGTTTAAAAAAACATTTGATATATAGAATCAATGAATAAGTGTTTGTTTATGAGATATTTTTAAAGGATTTTCACACGTCTTACATTATAAGTAATATATTACTGTTGCCATATAAATTGCTCATATCAATAGAAAAGAAAGACATGTTCTTTCATTACATTTAGTTTAAGTTTTAATTTACACTGATTTTGAAACAAACTTTTACAATTTTAGACAAATCTCAATGTCATCCTCAATAAACCAAATACTAAAGGGTACTATATAGTATGTAAAAGTTACTAAAGGGTACTATATAGTATGTAAAAGTTGCTAAAGCGTACTATATAGTATGTAAGAGTTACTAAAGGGTACTATATAGTATGTAAGAGTTACTAGAGTTACTAAAGGGTACTATACAGTATGTAAGAGTTACTCAAGGGTACTATACAGTATGTAAGAGTTACTTAAGGGTACTATATAGTATGTTAGAGTTGCTAAAGGGTCCTACATAGTATGTAAGAGTTGCCAGAGCTAGAATTTAACTTTTTTGTGCACTGGCAATTTTGGCCAGTGCCATAAATTTCAACTGGCCAAATTTGAAACCAACTAGCCAAACCAATTTTCGCAAAAACTTGTAGTCCTAAATAACTTAATAAACCCAAAATTAATTGTTTCAAAGCCTGCATGTTATTTAATATGCATTATTAGCTGGTATTAGACAATGGTATCAAGGTTATTATATATGTTAAGGTACAATTCAAAGCAGTACTTTACGAAACAAAATATGTTATTTATTATACTACCATAAATAAATGCATACAATGATATATAATAAATAAACACTTTGGACTAAACAAAAATATAAATCATGGAATTAACAATAACAAGTGCACAGAGACTGAGATTGAGTCATGCACACATCTATTAGCCAATGGCCGTTCGTTTTAAAATTAGATCTAGCCAAGGACGATTGTTTAACATGTGTAAATGTTGAGCTGTCGCTTCCATTTCATTACAGTATTAACGGAAGGATTATTTCTCTTTTTTCTTGTTAGGACTCACTTTCATTCGTCGGTTCGATGGAGAAAATGATGTTATTTTATCAGCCATTTTAACAGCTGACAAAATAATAATGTAAACAAAATAAATTTGACAGGTTTCAACTTTACTTTTATTTTATAGAGTGAATGCGCGATCGATCAAACTAGACGCAGTCTACTCATTATGTTGTTGACGGGTTTTAACTTTACTTCCTTTTTGCAGAATGAACTCGAGATCAAAAACAATTGGACGCAGTCTTCTCATATTTAATATTTAATAACATGTCATAGACAATCGTGTTGCTTGGGGGTAATTTGGCGGGAGAAGCAAAAGAAATTGGGTAAAACTTGACAAGAAATTGTTATTTTTACCAGGATAATACTTGTTTATTTTTTTAAATCAATAAAATGAATTCTATAAGTAATTTTCTCAACTTGAAATCCACTCGCAAATGAATACCAGCTTAAGTAATTTCAACTCGCATTTTCAAAATACAGCTTGTATTTTGTGAGTGGCGAGTGCTTAAACTCGAGCCCTGGTTGCTAAAGGGTACTACAGTTGATACTCATCAACTCGAACTCTGATATTTCAAATTTCTGGTTATCTCAAATTTGAAGTTCGGTCCCGTTTTTTCCCCTTCTATTTCTGTATTAATTAACTCCTGATATATCAAATTCCAGTAATTCGAACTATTCACTATTTTGAATCTGTTTTTAAGGTCCCTCCATCCTAAAATCTATTGATTTCTCACTCGTTATTTCGAATTTTTTATCACCGCGTGAAGATGAAAGACAAACCGTTTAAGGTGACAATTGTTGATCCCATACCTGTAATTTATCGCTTTATGTGTCTGTACTGGCCGGTAAGTTAATTGTGTCATCAAATTGTTATGATACAAACACGAGCGATACACACACTAATTAGACAAACAACCCCGAAGTGTTAGAAGACGTTTTTGACCTGTGCTATTTTTCGTCTTATTTTTTATTTGTAAAATTATTGTTATCATTGATTGTATATAACCTGTGTATATATTTCGGTTGCCTATTCTATTTATTTGATATTCATGTAAATTAAAAGTATAAAAATTAAAAGTATATTTTGTTTATCTATTATATCACACTCAAAAATATACAATGTTCACACACAGTGCAAAAAGATAATTAGCCTACACACGGATAACAACGCACAACATACGTTTGCATAGAAGAAAATAATGCATGTAAACAGTAGAATTTACCACGATTTAAGATAAATCCACAGTACACATCAATATAAACAAAGTTTATATCATGTGTAAATATAACGACAACGTATTACATTGAAAAAAACAAACAAAAAGAGGTATTTATATGTACAACATGTATATTTTCAACGATTTATAAAGTGGGTGGGGTAACTGTAAAAAGTTGAACAAAAATACACTCCTGATAAATCGAACTTCTAATTATTTTAACGGTCCCACGGAATTCGAAATAACGAGTTTCGACTGTATAAAGTATGTAAGAGTTGCTAATGGGTACTACACAGTATATAAGAGTTGCTAAAGGGTACTACACAGTATGTAAGAGTTGCTAAAGGGTACTACACAGTATGTAAGAGTTGCTAAAGGGTACTATACAGTATGTAAGAGTTACTAAAGGTTACTATACAGTATATGAGTTTCTAAAGGGTACTATATGAGAGAGAGATTGCAAAACAACATTTACTCATCAAAATAAAGTTTTAAGGCCATTACTCTTCATTCTCTATTACATGTATATACCATGTGCACTGGGAAACCAGACAGTCCTTATTTAAAGGTCCTTTATTAAAAGAAATGTTTTTATTGAGTTTAACACCATTGTTAACACATAACTGGCTATACTTACTAACGTATGTCTAGTTTTATTGGTGGAGAAAAGACCTCAAAATGAATCTCAGTAAAACCCCCAGCCTTCATCAAATAACTGACAAAATACCTCAAAGAAAGATTTTGGACCAAGCTGGGCTCAAACACAGGGACATCAGATGTCAGATGACAGCACCTATGACTAAACAATCAGCCATGGAAGACCCTTTTCGACTGTCCTATATATTGAATCAATCACATTTTACATTTGATTTAATCTAAGAAACCAACGCCTGTGTTGACAATCAATATTTATTTTCTAACTAAAGGATACTCTTTCATGTAACTAAACTGTGAATTTATCAACTTCTAATCCTTAATCTAATACTATGAGATTATGTGCCATATCTTTTGTGACTACTCCATAAATCCCCCCTGCTTTGTTCAACATCTAGACAAAGGGGTTACCAATGAGACTTTGTAAAGCATTATGCTTGGCTAATTAAATTATAGATTCATTAAGTTTGAATTTAAATTCCATTCAATTTAAAATTCACTCTAAAGACTGTAAACAACTTATGTAAATTTGCTTTTAATCATAACACATGGCTCCAAACACAGTTTTAATGATGATAATCAGGTTCTCGGATAGACTCAAATATATCACAATCTATTTAGTCTATGTTTCTTTCATCTCTAAACCACTGCAATGACCTCTAGTGGTAGAGTGTCCACCTCCTATATTGGAGGTTGTGGGTTTGATACCTGGCTGGGACATAACACTATTAAATGGAACCAGAAATCCCCTCATGCTGTTCTATGTATCAAGTACTTTTGATCATAGAGATCTAGAACCACAAAGTCAACCCGGTGTCTGTAAAATATGACTGGGTGGGGTATTGAGAAAACTTCCTCAACAGACACTGCCACTATAGGGCAGATCAATTACTAACACCACACAGTACAAAATACAATCAATCTGTGTAAGATGTTGTCATACTTTGTCAGCCAATACTATTGGTCACACTTTTCAAATACGAACATTTCATTTTACATAGAATGTGACTGTCAGTAGATGTTCACCTAAGTCCTCAGCCAATGAAATCACTCCAGGCCAACATCTAAGTCGGTTAGAAGTTACAATGGACTTTTCTTATTCCATATCTTAACTTAATACTTAGTAGTGACCTCTGTTAAGCAACCACTCGTTTTAAGTGATAAGTGAACCAAAATATCAACAAAGACTTAATTACTGTCCATGTCTTTGTGTAAATGAGTACCAGTACATGTCAACAACGCCTGTTGAAGTATCACTATAAATCACTGATTCTACAAGTATAATATGAGATACTGGTAACCTGTTTGTTCCTGTTCCCAGTTTTCAACCACCCACCCAATCTTACTATAATACCATGACTTATCAATTGTGGGTTTGAACGATCCCTCCATGCTACAGGACTCATTGTGTTCTATTTCATGACATGTTCATGTCATGTTTTAGTCTTTTTGATGGCATTATATATTCTATTTCATACTATGTTCTTTTCTGTTTCATGGCAGTATCTATTCCAATTCATATGTTCTATTCTTTTTGATGGCATTATCTAGTCTAATTCATAACATATTCTACTCTTTTTGATGGCATTATCAATTCTAATTCATAATATGTTCTATTTTTTTTATGGCATTATCTATTCTAATTCATAACATATTCTATTCTTTTTTATGGCATTATCTATTCTAATTTATATCATGTTCTATTCTTTTTTATGGCATTATCTATTCTAATTCATAACATGTTCCCTTTTTTCTGATGGCATTTTCTATTCAAATTCGTAACATGTTCTTTTCTTTTTTATGGCATTATCTATTCTAATTCATAACATGTTCTTTTCTTTTTGATGTCATGATTATCTAATTAATTCATAACATGTTCTATTCTTTTTGATGGCATTATTTATTCTAATTCATAACATGTTCTATTCTGTTTCATCGGCAGTGTCTATTCTAATAAATAACATGTTCTATTCTGTTTAATGTCATGTTCTATTATGTTTAATGTCATGTTCTATTCTGTTTCATGACATATTCTCTTCATGTTTATGAGCAAAGCCCGGCTAGTGCAGTCAGCAGCACATCTGACTTTCAATCCTGGGGTCACAAGTTTGAATCCCAACCCAGCCACAGTGTCTGTGATGATTGATATACAACACATTGTTTCATTGTCATTCATCTCTCACCAGTGATTCAAGTGGATAAATTATCAGTTACTTGTGGAGTTGGATTTGGGGAGGTGGGGCTTGAGTACTTGTTAGCTTTCCAGGATCCAAGGAAAGAGTGGTTAGGTCAGCTGATCATTGGCTAGCACTCGATGGTATAAAATGAAGAAAATATTCAAATAAATCTTGTTCATGACATGCTGACCTTCTCATTGTGAACACTCACTGAAGCTGTTCTTTCTAAGACAATAAAATCACTCAGATTTTTCAAAATACAGTAGAACCTCGATGGCTCGAACCCGACGGGACTGGACAAAATAGTTTGAGTTAAGGGTTGTTCAAGCCAAGTATTGTTCAACATCATAGCATACATGTATGTGTATATACATCAAAATAGGAATTTCGGCCTTGATCAGATAAGAAGTTTGAGCGATATGTGCTGTTCCAGCCAACGGTGTTCGAGTCAACAAAGTTCTACTGTAGAACATTCCATTTGACATATAATGTTATGACCATCAGTAGATGTTGACCTACTTCCTGTCCAGGAACTAGAAAGAAAATCAACATCTAAGTCAGTTAGAAAATTCCAATAAGCAATAAATGGACATAAAAAGGCACTGGAGCGTTACATAGGTCCCCTACCAGTTTACAGGTAGGAGTTTTACCAAACTTTTGTCTGACTGAAAAAAATAAATCAAAGATGTACATTATGTCCTTATTGCTCTCTATCCACATGCAAAGTTTTACAAATTTGTTTGTTAGATAATATTAGATAATAGATAACAAATGGGTATTAAAGTGGCTTCTTTGCGCCAGGCTGATTTTAAGTCACATAAAAGCATTTTTTAAGTGTCTAGAAACAGCAACATAATTTGTTTTCAATTGTTTTTCAACCATCAAAAAACCGCCCAAAAAACAACCCTTTACTCTGTACCAGGCCTTCTAAAATTCCAAAATGCAAATCGGTCCAGGTTTTTTAATACCGTAAGAATCATACTTATTTTAAAAAATCACTATATTACATATGCATACACAAGTCAGTATGGCATCGTAAGAGCAATTTATGAGAATTTATACGACCGATAGAAAATATCGGGACCGATTTTTTTATTAAACTTTGAAAACATCTGGACCGATTTTTTATTAAACTTTGAAACGAAAATCGTGTTTGAACTTCAAAAATCGGTCCAAAAACCGAAAAACTGGCAAATTTAGAAGGCCTGCTCTGTACACTGGGATGCCCATTTGTGTGCGTGGACAGACATTTTACTCTGGTGAAACTGATATGGGACTAACAAAAAAAATTCAATGTGCTATTTATATACTGGTAAGTAATCAAGTATTGTATTAAGAATACATTGAAACCTAATTCAATTCCATGTAGAAACACAGTCTACCATATTCAATATTTCTAATTTGAACTAATACAATGGAGACAAAAGGTCTTAAACAACAAACAAATTATTGATGATTGTTTACAGTAACCAACCCTAACAAAGATGACATTCATCTTCTCCACAAGCACCTGCTCTTCCATATCGAGAACATTTCCGGTATCCAGAAGTGATTAATAGCAAGGACAATTAACCAAGTTTTAATTCTAAGCTAAGCCAATGAGAGATGCAGCATAAAAGTGTGTTTTCTAAATCAAGGTTTTCTGAAGCAACTAAGAGAACTTATTGAAAATAAGGTCATGAAATTGAGGTGAGGCCAGAATAAAACTAGACCAACAAAACAACATCGGAGTTGCTGCCACGGCTTTATTCCTGTTTATTGGAAAAAAAGCAGCATGATTGAGGGGAAATTGTGAATTTTTATTTAAAGCTTTGGCAACCTTGAAAATAAAGCACTGTTAAGATCATGGTCTAACCATTAATTACCAGATATTACAATAATTTTTCATATCCGGTATATTTTATATCCATTTTGGGACTTTTTGGCCTCATTTCAGGATAAAAAGATGATTTTTTGATTGGGAAGTAGCCTAATAGCGGCCTCTGTTTAATAAGGTAAAGAAACCAAGGAGCCCTCGCTTCGAAAATCAAAATAGTCAATTAAAAAGCAAAGAATATTAAATTACAATTGATTTGCTCATAACATCAAACAATGTATGAAGCAATAGACTGTGTCTGTGAATCAGTAGACAGACAGGCTGACGGTCGGATAGTTTTTAAAAATATAGTACTTGGTACAATTATGATACTCTATCCATGTCATTGACATAGAAACAAGATGCCTTATATGGGCATTAGTTACTCATCTTGTTTCACATGTCACTTAATATGTTTTCTCATAGCATGTCACTTTATCTGGTTTCTCATAGCATGTCACTTAATATGTTTTCTCATAGCATGTCACTTTATATGGTTTCTCATAGCATGTCACTTAATATGTTTTCTCATAGCATGTCACTTTATCTGGTTTCTCATAGCATGTCACTTAATATGTTTTCTCATAGCATGTCACTTAATATGTTTTCTCATAGCATGTCACTTTATCTGTTTTTCTCATAGCATGTCACTTTATCTGTTTTCTCATAGCATGTCACTTAATCTGTTTTCTCATAGCATGTCACTTAATATGTTTTCTCAGAGCATGTCACTTTATCTGTTTTCTCATTGCATGTTGATTTATCTGTTTTCTCATAGCATGTCACTTAATATGTTTTCTCAAAGCATGTCACTTTATCTGTTTTCTCATAGCATGTCACTTTATCGGTTTTCTCATAGCATGTCACTTAATCTGTTTTCTCATAGCATGTTGATTTATCTGTTTTCTCATAGCATGCCACTTTATCTGTTTTCTCATAACATGTCACTTAATCTGTTTTCTCATAGCATGTCTGTTTTCTCATAGCATGTCACTTTGTCTGTTTTCTCATAGCATGTCACTTAATCTGTCACTTAATCTATTTTCACATAGCATGTCACTTTATCTGTTTTCTCATACCACTTCCATGTAAAGTGACTGGCTGGGTGGGGGAGGGTAAGATGAGCTAAAAAACAACACTCATTACCAAAGTCAGCATTCCTAAAACATGTCACAGTCTGTCCAATATCTACTAGGAATCAACCCAATGCCTTACAAAACAATTTCCCATATCAGAAATATATAATAACATCATCTTTGGGGAGACAGGGCCAGGCCATTAGACAAATTGTATCTGTTTTTGATCCATTTATTATTGTGATTGACTGCCTCATTATTAAGACACATATATTGGTCTCCACGTTTATGCTGGTGTTATTATCATGGGCAGGAAGCTGAACTTCATCTCCCTGTACCAGAGGTTTTGTAGATATGTATTGCAGCAGAAATCCCAACAACGTCAAGGATAAAATAGTTTGTTTGAATATTTAGGGTCATTTTTCGAGGACTAACATCAGATAAGTTAACCTAACCACTCTTTCCTATGACTCTAGTATTCAAGCACACCCACCTCTGCAAGTAACTGGTGATAACTTTCCCGCTGGAATCAGTGGTGAGATACCAAGGACAATGAGACACAACTTTGTACAGTCAAACCTGTGTAAGTTGTCACCTCTATTAAGCAGCCACTTGCATTAAGCAGCAACATTTACTATTTCCCATTTCTATGCTTTCAGTGCAGATTAACCTGTATTAAGCAACAACTTGTCTTAAGAGGCCACTTTTACTCCTTCCCTTGACGGGCTTCTAAAGACAGGTTTGACTGTATATCAATTGTCAGTTGATTGGCAAGGCAGGGATTCAACTCAGCTAGGATAAACACAATAAACAAGAGCAATCTGAAGTATTTTGCATATATTATATTAAACTAATCTGGGACCAATTCTAAAGTATTCAGCAAGACAAGCCAAAGCTCAATTCCATGGCAGGATTGTTCCAAACTTAACCTTCCATATCATATCAGACCAGAATGTTAAACTTTGTACATTAACCAGAAAAGAAACACTGTCCTTGAGAAACCCTCCAATCTAAAAACAGAACTAAGTTAAATACCACATCGCATGTCTCGTAATACTTAAGAAGCCGAATGTGAAAATAATGAAAATCAATGTTAAAAAAATCAATTCTAATGATACCAGACACTGTTTTCTATCATTTTATTTGTCAAGAACTTTGTCATAATGCAATTTCTATGTAAGTATTTTTAATTGCGGTGAGTTACCTGCATGTGATCAACCAGACATAAATCTACAGACAACGTTGAGCACAATTTTACAATCTAGAATGTAATACCTCACAGAAATGGTTTCAACCACAGATTATGCCATAATTAATTAATTGCTAGATTATCATCGCTGCACGCCCCCTAATCTTCATGCCACCGTCACCCTTTTTTAATATGATAAAAAAATAATAATAATAAAAATAAAAAATAAAATCCACCACCCCCCCGTTTTTAAGAAAAATTTGGATGGTAATCGAACAATTAATTTATAATGGCCTTATATATCAAAGTTTAACATGTTATAATTCTGGACTGCAGTGACAATTTCCATACATGTACACACACACATACATTTTGTATATATTTGAAAAAGATAAATTCAAGAGTTCAGCATGACATGCAATTTTAAGTCCTCAATAATGACTAGATCGCATTATAGGTAATACGTTATGAGCTGACAATAATGCTACTAAACAAAAGGTCAAAGGAACACTGAAGATCATGGTCATATTTTGCATGAATCTCGTCAATGACACTGTATGCGTTGATCCCGTATTTTGAGAATGGTTGATAAACTGATTGATTATATAGCATAACTTTTAAGCCATAGAGGGCAAACAGACGATCAGTTAAAACTGATTCCTGGGATCCTGGAAGGTTAACCAGTACTCGAGCACACCCCATCTCCGCAAGCAACTGATAACTTTCCCACTTGAATCAGCAGTGAGAGATGAATGATAATGAGACACAATGTCGTATATTAACCATCAGGGAGATTGCGGCCGGGTGGAGATTCAAACTCACAGCCCCTGGATTGATAGTCAGACGTGCTAACAACTGATCTAATCAAGCCCGGCTATTTTGAGAATGGAAAAGGGTATTACAGAATTCAACAAAGCCTTCCACAAAATATAATTTCAACAAAGCCTTTAAAATATGAGTACAGACGCAATTGGAATTTGTGTCTAAAACAAAAAATCTCATTGTCACCCACAGATTGCTGCCTACAAATGACCAGAGGTTCCGATTCGATCCCCAGTTCAACCTAATGGTCTGTTCACACTTCAGTACCTGTTCTACCCAGGTAGCTGACTCATTTAAGTAGTTCATTTAAGTTTTGATCTTTCTTCGCAATCAAGCTAAATAAACTAGTACAATCTTTATAATTGACCATTGTCTTGAACAAACATTTTCTTTAATTTTTCAGTGTTAATACAATTACAGTGAGCATGTATGGTGTTTAGCAAATTGTCTTTTACCATTCATTCATACAGCAGAAATAGTTGTTGTTTTCAAGTGTTAAGTGTCACTTTAAACAATTTTTGTCATATCGCGACGGCGTCTACTTGAGAAGTTTCTGAATGCTGTAACACTGCAGTATCATGCCGCAGACACATGGCATGATCCCCCCCCCCCTTTATTTTATGACCCAGCCGGGATTGAACCCACCACCTTCTGCATGCGAGATGGACACATAAAGCACCGCTGTGGTTGGGAGCAGAAATGGAGAGTAGAGATGATGTTAAAGTACAACCACACTGTATTATTTTAAATGGGATATAACGCCATTTTCAATACATTACAAGTTATACATATTTTTGACTTCCAGTTTTATTTGGATTAGGAAGACTTTAGAATGAATCTGAGTAGATCCACCATCCTTATACAGGAAAATGACAACTGAGACCACTAAAGTCTTTGCTATGACCAGGTCTGAGATATCACATTCACAATCTCCTATATCAAGTTGGATGCTAAACTTTTATGCCAGCACTACAGTTTTACATGTGATATTAAATGGACAAACAATTTCAAATATTTACATTCTTACTGCAATCATTCAAGATGAACTATATCGACCATCTGCATTTTATTTCCAATGAAAAACAGTTGAAGCTTGGTCAAAGCTAATGAAAATCGGTTTGCGTGTCATTGGTGCCACGATCTTGTTCGGCCTGTACTACGTAACTGCACATTGACAAGAAGGTTTCCCTTTTTTTTTTTTTATTCATTACTCAAAATTGTGCATTTAATCCTTAAATATACTCCAACAAGTGAATGGGTTTAAACAGAATTTATACATGGCAGGTCATATAAGGCATTTAAAATCCATAGTTTATTGGTGGAGGAAGACCTCAGAATGAATCTGAGTAGCACCGTCCTTCTGCAAGTAACTGGCAAACTTTCTCACATAATTTTTTTTTTACTGAGATGGGCTCACGCCAGAGGTTGCGGATTTTGTCCTCAGCTTAATCTGAAGCCTCTCAAAAAACAGTATTGGTTCTACTCAGGACTCGAAAGCAATTCATGTTAGCTTTCATCAAACCCAATACCTTAATGGTAACAGGTAAAAGGTCAATCAACAACAGCTCAGACCACTCAGTCACTGCAGACCCTCCTGCACATGTGAAATACTATTAAATCTCCTTGGCCATGCAGAAAAGGATAAATGTTAAATTTAACAAAAACTCCATGTTATAAAGGCCACCACATGCAACAAAAACAAGAATTACCAAATAAATACCACAAATGATTCAAAGCTTTGTTTTATCCAAATTATTCTAAACATCATGTAAATGCCATGCAGAATTCCAGCGCAGCCACAGAGATTATAGCATGATAATCAATCCCATATTTTTTCTAAATGTTCTATTTCCATACAGAGGGAACAGTTGAATGTTTGTTTTTTAATTGATGTTTTATACAGGAACGGATATTCTGCTCTTGGGGATATATATAACATATAGTTATATAAACAGATTAATAATTAACCAAGCGCAAACTATCAATAACTAAAATAGAATTATTTTGCAGTTGGACTTTTGATTCAAGTCCACACTTATGCATGTTCTTCAACTGCTCATATTGTTGTAGGTATAAATCATCTTAACATAAAAAGGTTGGTTTTAGATTCATTTCTTTTACATCAATTAAGAAACATCAGTTCTTATAACTTAGACGAATCACAGTAAAGTTTTTACAGGGAGAACCAGTACTAAGCATGTTCAGATAAAGTGTCTTTCTCAAAGACACCACACATAGCCGTAGCAGAGGATCAAACCAACGAAACACAGATTCTGGGTCTGATGCTCTACCACTGTACCGTGTGCTCTATAAATAGATAGACAGGAGTCATACCAGGGGTATGGGCAATGAAATCCCAATATGCAGGAATACAAGACAGACGCTGATGCCGCCGGGGTGGGAAAAAGACAAAGCCAGCTGACCTCCATGAGAAGATATATGAAACTCCTATCCTCGGGAATTGACAAATGTGTCATTCCTAGGAATGGGAATTAGACAGCAAATTTGAAAAAATCTTCCAATATTCAGATTTTGAAATATTATTTGGCATTTCAAATCTGACATTTTGTTATAATTTTTAAATGGAGTTCCAATACATCTTCAACATTATATAATTTGTATGTCATCCAGTTGTATTGGGGGTGAAACAACTCAGATATATACAGTAAGTTTGTTTTTGTTTGTAAGAATTTTCTCTCCTTTTTCAACAATATTTCAGTTCAAGGTCCCTAATCATTGTTCCTGTGATCTGCTGCTGGTCACTTAACCAATACTAGAGACCGTGTCTCTGTAAGTCACTGGAATGTCACTGTTCAGAGGTGGAAGACTCACAGCTGAAGATGTTCAAGACCAATCATCACAGAAACTGTGCAGGGGTTCAAACTCAGGACTTCTGGACTAACATTATATAAATCTGAGTAGTACCATCATCACTCTGCAATTACTGGGCCAGTTTAAGTAAAATTTAGTTAAAAGCCCTGATTTCAAGGCCAACAGACCCATGCCGTTACCAGTCCTCTACCTAATATCAAGGCCAATATTTCACTCAATTATAAAAATAATAATAACTAAGTAAAAGGTCCTGATTTCAAATAATATTAAGTTACCATCTAAGCACAAACCTAGAATGTGGTTTACCTAACACTGACAAAGTTATTATTAAAACAATTCTAAGAATTCTATCAAAATTCCAACCATGAACTATTTCTTACTGATTACCAGAGATTAGTTTATGAATATTTAATAGCGGCGAGTGTTTCCAAGACAGAAGCATTTTTGAGGTTCAAATCTCTCATGAATTGTTTATTTCCACGGAGGTTATACTGTAATTACTGTGGAGAGTATGAAAGAAAAGGAATAGAAATCAAGCGATATTGTATTTACAGAGAAAAACACATATATTGATTATATCCTGTCACATCAAATGTTTTATACAAGGTATCCCCTCTAGGGCCACAAGTGGCTGTCTCTGTATGTGGCCAACAGCTGGGAAACTTTCTTCTCTAATGTTGAACAAAAAATTCAATTTCTTTCCACAAAGTTTCTAATTACAATTGATTAATTGACAAACATGAACAAATGCTATCAATTTCTATATCTTTTGCTCTTGGTCATGAAAGAAAATCATTTTTTATTGGCTTTGATCAGTATTTTATTTCTTTTGTTTGTTTCTTTGAACAGGTTTAACAAAATTTTCAACACTTCGTAAGTTATATATGGCATTCTGTTTGAGTTGCGTAGGAAGAACTAAGATCCATATAAAGAGGATCTTAAATGAGTGCTCATGTATTATTGAATTTATTAAACCAGTTGGCAAAAATATATAATGTGAGGCTATGCTGAGTGCTTTATCATTTTGGCCAGCAAGTTTAATAAATCAAATAATAAATGATTATGAATGTAAGATTCCTTTTATCAAATAACTCAGAAAAAGAGTACATTTACCATTATTTAAAGTATCATGTCTGTAAGGAATGAAAAAAATCAAATACATTTGTTTCCATCATTTGTGTGACATATTGTCACAAAATAACTTCATTTTACTTTGACAAATCAAAGTCATTAAAATCTTCATGGAAGTTGGAATATAGTTTGGCATTTTACACAAGAGGAATTGCAACATTGAAAACACCAAATGATAAATCGATATATTAACCATTTTTGACAGATTCTATGGATTTTGCTGTGTTTGTAATAGAGAATTACGATGTTAATGCGTAATAAAGAAATTTAATGAACAAATATTTTTACACAGACATCATCAAGTATGTCAGAAAAATGGCATACATTGCACCTTCCTAAAAATTTAGTTTTGTTTATGATTATCAGCAGGCTGTGTGACCTCCATTAAACACCCACCTGACCTGTTGTGTTGGAGTAATTCTATTGAGCGCCCAAGACTAAGTGTCAGACAGAATGAATTTGGTTACAATTCAAATTTCAAATCTATTTTAAAATTTGCACGATTTAGTCAATATGATATACACTCTAAAATTTACACATGCATAACAAAGTTATGAGAAATTTATAAATATTCATGATTCAATACCCATACAGTTAAACTAGTTTTTCCAAAACAAAAAAAAATCAAGAAAAATTTCCATTAAAGACACATATTCAAATCCCCTCCTCTCTTTCCAGTGCTTCCAGCATACCAGATGGGATCTGTTTTCTATTGTCTTGTATCTACTACAGGCTGAATATGAATGCATGTTGACATCGTACTGGCACCACGGTGCGTGAATACTGACCTGAGTGACTTTCAGTAAAACATATACATACAAACCTTTTGAAACACTGCATTCATTGTATAATATAAATTTGTGAATAATTATGGGTAAATGACTGCCTGAAAATGCTGTCGGGGAAACAGTACATAGTCTTGCAAGTGAAATTTTAATATTCATATCACTTTTTACTGCATTGACATTACCAAGATATGAAAACAGATGTGCTTTGGCAGTATTTTCCCTTTAAATGTTTACAATAAACGTTTATACTAAGAAACTGATCACATACAAAAATCATCTATTTGCAGTGATTTTACACAAAATTCCTGGGTATACATTTTTCGAGGATTATGAAAAAACACCAGGGAGTGACCAAACATCCTGAGGTTTACAAAAATTTCAGTTGTTTTTATACAAATTTTTGTGTATATTTCCCCCCACCTTGTACAAATGTCCATGTCTTTTTTTTACTTCAAAATCTCAGTGTCCATATACTACAAAGTTTAAACCTCTGAAAAAGTGTTTCCAGATTGATTCACAGATAATTATAAATGTTGACAGAAGGGATTTACAGGTTCTTTTAATATGTCTCTGTGATGACTCGAGGCTGACGATGAACAGAAATGCTCTGAGTTTGATGATGCCTGGGTTTTAGCTGTTTTCAAATTATTACATGAAAAATATAAATTTCCAAGAATATTGCCTCGTTTATGGCATTATTGGATTTAAACACTGCTGTTGTTATGGTAACTGAAAATATTCATTTCATTTTTGTATTTTATACTATTTATACAAAATATTGTTTAGCTTCATCTGTTTAATAGTATTTTTCTTTAATGGGGTTTAACAGCATTTCCAACACATTTCAGGTTAAAGTTCCAGTTTAATTAGTGGAGGGAAACCTCAAAATGAATCTGAGTAGAAGCACCGTCCTTCCGCAAGTAACTGTTGAACTTTCTCACATTATGTTTTTTGAGCAAGCAGGACTTGAACCTACGACCTTACCAGTGGGAGGTAAGTGATCTTGAGAGAGCCCCTTTAATAGAACATGTAAATCATCAAACGACTGCGCACGGTAAAATAAAACACTCTGTAAAAGTTTCATCAGTGATACTCTGGCACATTTCAATTGTAATAATTCAAACATTTACACTAATGTATGAATGGTGTAAACTAATATTAGGTAAATATGCTGATAAAAAACTGTGCAATCAAAAGAAATTTTGTTTAAATTATACGATTTCCGGACATGTGCAAAACACAAAGCAGTGTGTAGATGATACGGTAGGTAAACGAAAGAATCATCAGGTAAAATGTGTGGTAATTTTCAAACTGAGCTGTCCTTCTTCTAATACAGTATCTTTCAACAAGTAAATGTTCATGGACCTTAATGTTGAGCCGCAAGCACGAAGCTGCTAGCTAACGTTGTTTTTATTATTGTGAACATCTGTGGCATGCTACCAGTGGTTTACAAGATAGATAGTAGAAATCAAGTATGGTACTTATGTCAGACCTTGAACCTTTGACCTTAAACCTGTAAGTGTGACCATGAATCTGTAAGTGTAACCTTGAATCTGTAAGTGTGACCTTGATATTTGAGCTATGATCCTGGCTCTAGTACATGACATGTCATCAAATAATGGTGAATATCTGTGCCATGTAATTTAAAGTCTGTTAAATGATTTACACAAGATATGAAGCAGCCACGAAACTTTGTATTTACTTCTGACATTGAATGTCTCTAAGTATGACCTTGACCTTTAAGCTACCTTGGTGTTTCACATCACATGTCGTTAATTGTAAATATTAAAAATATTTTGTGGCATGTTATTTTAAAATCAAACACATAATTTATTTACCTATTTCTGACCTCTAAGTGTGACCTTGACCGTTAAGCTACCGACGCCCCAAATTACTTCAT
The DNA here is from genome assembly GCA_029582155.1 of Panopea generosa. Lineage (NCBI taxonomy): Eukaryota > Metazoa > Mollusca > Bivalvia > Adapedonta > Hiatellidae > Panopea > Panopea generosa. The sequence goes on along the minus strand of CM055903.1, from coordinate 67,232,721 downwards.
TATGGTGATAATATTTTTTTGTGCTAGTTTATTTTAAAATCTGTTTAGTAATTTACAAGATATGAATTGGACATGTGTCTTACGAATAACTATGCACAAGAAAGTTATAGCTCATATAAAATGGGACAGAAACAAGAGCACGCGCGCATACACCAACCATATTGCCATTGTGACCACCGCAAACAGGCTTGACAAAAATATGACAATAGGATTGTCACCATCGTCGGATACCCACGTGTAATCGATTCCGTTACTCTCCATTTATCACCTGTGGGATATTACACTAGCTTTGCGTCATTTCTACCAAGCCATGATGCAACCATATGATTGGTTCCTTCACGATTTCATGAAGGGAATGTTATCCAATCGCATAACTATATTCATGCAAATGCTGTTGTTAACATAAGCCGTATTTTGTTCTGTTCTGTTCAAGTAAAACGACGCAGAGCTAGCGTTATTTCCCATGGGTGATGGATGGAGAGTATCAGAATTGACACCTGTGGGTATCCGACTACGGATTGTCACAAGACCTATAGTTTTTAAGTTTTAAAGTGTATATGAAATATACACAGAATTGTTTAGGACTACATAGTTTGCTCAAATCGGCTGATGTGAACTTTTTAATGTTTGAGTCATCAAAGTTTCAATGTGTGCTGCTTGGTTGCCCTTCCTTATGAATAAAGCTTAGCTACATTTGAGAAAAAACAAAATACTTAATTAAAGAGCACGACAGTAAATCATGTTTTATGGGCACTCTCATAATTAGGTAATGTTTTAATCACTTTCAGAAGAAGAAGGAAATACAATGAGGCAATTCCCTACTCATGAAATAAGATTGCAAATATATCAAATCAAATAAATCAAATCAAATTTAATCAACACGAAATCCAAATACAAAGGATAGTTTCCAATAAAACAAAATAAGACAAAAATTACATCAAACAGAGTTTACTAAGAAATTGGACCAATTGCCATGGGACAGACTAAAAAAACCCGCAATTGAATTTTTTTTTTTTTCAGTAATTGTACATTTTAGTCATGGGTAACAACTATGGAAATTTGAAGGTCTGTGCAGTGAAAGAACATAAGGCAATTTTAATAACTTTTCACTCGAAACAATTTTAAAAAATGACATCTACATTGTGTAAAATTAAAATTGAAAAAACACCTTTTGTTTCTACTTTGGTAAGGGCCGTAACTCTTGTAAATGGTTAAAAGGCACCATATTTCACATAATAGCGGTAATATACAGTCACACCTGTGTCAGTGGTCACGTCTATTAAGCAACAACTTGCCTAAACAGCCACATTTTCTATTTACCAATTTTACATTTTTGGTTATAATCAATCTGTATTAAGCAGCCACCTGCCTTAAGCCATTTTTGCTCTTTCATTTGAGTGGCTACTTAAGACAAGCTGGACTGTATATGTCAAGAAGTAATTATTATAAATTATGTTATCTTGAGACATGAATAGTATACTAAAACTGTAACTATAAAATGCATATTGATTGGACATAATAAGAGATGATCTGAAAAAAATAGGTAAGTACATAGAGAATCTTACATTCCTGCTTATTTATTACTGAATTTATTAAATGAGTTAAAAATATATTATGCGAGGCTCTGCCAAGCGATATATCATTTTTGCCAACAAGTTTTTAATTTTTTATTAATAAATTCAATAATAAATGAGCATGAATGTAAGATTCATTTTTATCACATAACTCAGGAAAATTTTACATTGATCTTTTATTTAACAGATAACTTCTTAAAGGAACAAGAATAAATCGGGCATTTCAGTGAGCCATCACATGACGTTACGTCTCAAAATAACGTCATTCAACATCATTTAGATATTCAGGCAAGTCAGAAAGTACTTCGGTAATTTACATATGAGAGCCGAGTTATACAGACAGCCCCTCGCAATGAATCGGACATAATATTACACTAGGTTAATATCAAAAATATGTCATGAGTTTATTACACTCCTGCACCGTAAATTAAGTGATGAAACACTTTTCAGAGTATTGCTGAAATACGGTTTAAAACTAAATACTAACAAACTTGTCAGGTCCAGTTTGCTCAGCTGGTAACGTGTCAAAGACTAAACTTTACAATTTTCTTTTAATGTTGGGAGCTGCTGGTAAAATGATTAAATGTTTCAATAGTGGAAGAAGATATATGATGCATGAAACAAAACTGAGCCTGGTCTAGCTTTTTAATATCAAAATATTTTAGATAACAGTCATAATAATCTCAAATATCAACTTTAGTAGAAGCATTTTGATAGAGATCAAGGAGGAGAAACTATTGACAGAAAACTGTATTCAAGGTTCAATATGTCCTTCCTTTGCTAAAATAAATTAAATAATAATAACAAAAAACTCCCACATAGCAATCTAACAATTAATTCAATGGACTACTAATATACAACTTGATTTAACACAATATTTTAAAAACATTACACCCTGTTTTATATAAGGTTTGGCAGGGTGTGTTGAAAACTGGACATTAACCAATTATCAACTGATATCTACCCAATTATTTATCAACTATTTCACCTATTTTTGATATAAACGTATTATTGTTCCAATTAAGCTCAGATTTTAAAGTGATTTTGAAGATACACTTTTGCCAATTTTAACAGGTTTACAAAGTCGCATGACATTGATAGATACTTATCAAAGGTCTGTGGATCTATAGTCTTCCCACTTATCTAGACCTGTCCATTAACAATAAGGCACAATGTACCGCTACTCGAGCGTGTAAACACCAATGGTCTCTATAAACAAACCAACTTTTATCCCCTGCACTGCCACATAGCATTAAAGGTACATAACCCATTCTAACTTTAGGTGTTGTATTTCTTTTAACAATTAAGATAAGGTGTTGACAGCTCATTAGTTATGCAATTTAGTGGTTATAAATCGGGTTTAATGGGGTTTAATGCCATTTTCAACATATTTCAGGTTATATACGGCATATCCAGTTTTATTGGTAGAGAGGACCTCAAAATGAATCTGAATAGAACCTCAGTTCTTCCACAAGTAACTGGCAAACTTTCTCACATAAAGTTTTTGGAGCAAGTGCCAGGACTAGAAACCTGCGACCTTAGCAGTGAGATGTAAGTGATCTTGAGACGGCACTATAGACCACGAAGGACCCCTACACTCCAATATAATTATGAGGTCACTTGACTGAAAATGTATTCTTTTAAGGTTTTAGTGCAGCAAAAAATTAATAGGAACTTTTGCTAGCTTATTGTTTTTTTTAATGAATATATAAATATACAGCTAAACAAAAATAGCTTTTGGTCGAATCTTTCCAGAATTAAGCCATGCCCATATCCTAGAGTGATACCAAGTCTAGCAGATGCTGTACATATTCAGTTAAGAAATGTCAGAGGAATGCACAGCCTACTACCTTTGCTTCAACACAAAATTACACTAAATATAGCATAATATTTAACAATATATTTATATAGCAGTATGCTAAATATAGCAATAAGCTTAATATAGCAGTATGCTAAATATAGCAATAAGCTTAATATAGCAGTATGCAGTTAAAGTTACAGACACATTTTTTCATTTAGGCAAACAAATCAACCTAACAGTACCCCCACTGACCTTGACCTATATAGTTTCTTATTATTATATAAGTGGATAGTGGTGCATCCTTTCACCAAAATCTGCCCCCGTTTGAAGCAGCTTCTGACTCAGATGAAAGTATAATGTGCAGGTACATGTATTCACAAAACTTAACATTTTTAGTCGATAATTATGCAACTGGGACTTGACCTCAGGACTTTTGGGTCACAAAGCCCGTATAGTCCTCCCAGGTAATTTCAACACAGTCCTTAACAAAAGAAATTGGTAAATCATTTAATCAAATTTCATATCAATATTTGCAAATATATAGATTAGACAACTAGAAACCTGTAAAGAGCAGAAATATCTCAATTATCTATTGACAGGACTATTTTGTTTAAGGATTAAATGACAAATAATTGAATAAAAGCACAAATACAATACTTCTGAAACAGATACCCCAATTTCTCATTGCTATTCTGTGTTCACAATGTGGATATTCCATTTCAATTTCAATTCTGAATGAGACAAAACAATGTTCACCTATTTATATTTTCACTTAGGCCAACTTTACCCTCTGGTTGGTTTAATTTTTCTCTTACTGATTATTTTACAGTTGGGCCCGGATAGCTCAGTCAGCAGTGCATACCAGGGGTTGTGAGTTTGAATCCCCGCCCCGCTACAGTCTACGTGATTGATTGATATGTGACATTGCGTCTCATTGTCATTCATTTCTCACCTCTGATTCAATTGAGAAAGTTATCAGTTACTTGCGGAGATGGGGTGTGCTCCAGTACTGGTTAACCTTCCAACATCCCAGGAAAGAGCGGTTATATTAAGCTTGTCTAAGTGGAATAAAATATGTATACATACATGAATAAAACAAAAGGTGATTGGATATACTCAATTCACTAACAAGGTTAAACAAAAGAACATTTCTTACTATGTATCTTCTTGATTTATTAACTGTGTTTGGTTTCGCATTCATTTTTACTAATGTTTACCTTCTTGTATTCAATTTCTAATTCAGTTGATATTCATTTTATATAAAACTTATAACTTTTTTTTAATTTAAATCTTTCAAACTACTGATTTATTTTAGTTTGATTGGTCAGTCTTTCAAATTACTGATTTATTTTAGTTTGATTGGTCAATATTTTCAAACTACTGATTTATTTTTAGTTTGATTGGTCAATCTTTCAAACTACTGATTTATTTTAGTTTGATTGGTCAATATTTCAAACAACTAATTTATTTTTAGTTTGATTGATCAATATTTCAAACTACTGATTTATTTCAGTTTGATTGGTCAATATTTCAAACAACTAATTTATTTTTAGTTTGATTGGTCAATATTTCTAACTACTGATTTATTTTAGTTTGATTGGTCAATATTTCAAACAACTGATTATTCTTAGTTTGACTGGAAAGAAGCTCATAGTTTATGAGATCAGCTCTCAAGCAGGACGGATATCTCCTGAGCAAGCTCCACCCTTCTAATTGGGTCACGGTCCCTCCACTTTTACATTGAGGGATTTTTAACCTATCATTGATTTATACTTTTAACATGGTTTTAAAAGAGTCCTTTTTGAATAATCAACAATAAGCAGCACGCTATTACAGCAATACAACTTCTCCAAGAAACAGCTTTTGACCGGAACCTCATTATCTGCATAATCAACCTAGCACAAGAATCGTCTTCAAGAATCATCTTTAATCATCTTAAACTAACTTTTCCTACAAGAATCTTCCTAGAATGTACATCGTCGGGCTACTCGTCTGTTTGACAGCTTCGGTTTCAAATCGCTTATACGCAAGGCTTTGAGCTCAGCGGGTTGAAATTGACCCAGTCAGCAGCTTTAAACTCGACAAAACGATCTTAACAACTTGATCATGCAAGAAAGAAGGAGCATCATATTGCTGAGAAACGTCTTAGGGAGTAATTGTCTTATCCAGCCAGTGGTGCAGCACCGGAGGAGTAGCGAACCTGCCGGTGCTGTCCGCTGGCATTGTAATCTTCTGTTCCTGCTTGCCAAAAAGCCCAGAGCTTAGTGCGCAGGTAAACAAACACATAAACATACGTAGTTTATATGAACTGCTCTCCAGTCCTCTTCCTGGGTAGAGTCAGTACTGCATGTTATTTATTGAGAGAAATCAGTTAAAACTCAGGATCGTACCTGCAACCTCTGGCGGAGTGGCCAATGCTCTATCGGCTACACTACCACTTAAGTGGATGACCCAATGTCTCCTGTTTTATAACACCAACAGAAGAACCTTCATCTCCAAATAATTACTTGACCTTTTGTCTAAACCTTAGTTTCATCTTAAGAAATTAAAACATTGTCGAAATGTTAAAGTAATTAAATTATTTTAAGTTGATTGAGTGATACTTTGTCTAATGATTGATTGATTGATTAAATATTTAGCTTCATTTTTATGCCACTGAGGCCAAATAGACCATCAGTTAACCTAACAACTCTTTCCTGGGAATTTGGAAGGTTAACCAGTACTCGATCACACCCCATCTCCACAAGTAACTGATTACTTTCCCACTTGAATCAGCAGTGAGAGACAAATGATAATGAGACACAATGTCTTATATCAATCACCATGGAGACTGTAGCTGGGCGGGGATTTGAAATCACGATCCCTAGATTGAAAATCAAACGCACTACTGACTGACTTTATTGGGCCCTGCTTACCTAATGAACTGGGATAATTATGTGGACTATTCTCTAGCAAATTAATGTAATTGACTGACCCCTTCATTTATCTATTTAAATTCACCTTCAGCTAACTGTCGACCCGTCATCTACAGATTTAGATTCATACTCAATTAAAGTTTCCTAACCAGACATGTGGATTTTTGGGGTTCTCCTGTCTCCCCCCTTCCCCCTCAAACTCAGACCTGACACTCATGCCACTGAGAAAGACTTGTTTTAACTTATATAATCAATGTTAAACAAATAAAGCTTACAAAAAGTATTAATTCATTTCCAAAAGTTTCTTCCGAGAGAAGCAGCTAGTCATGGTACCTGCAACCAACCCACATCATTATTTCATTACAATTCAGTTCTTTCCATTATAATCAGTCGACAATTACCATAATTCTCACTTATTACACGCAGTCACGTTTTCAGGAGCGAGTAGCTGATTATTAGCAAATACATTCCCAGAGAAACAACAAAGTAATTAGAACATATTTTACAGCACACTTAAAGCACATAAAGGGCATAGTTTACACAATCAGATGTTGTTGTATGCCATCTATTTGAGACAGTGTTCTAAGCACCGTCACGGTGGAGTATCATACAATAGACACATGGTAAGTTACCCCACCCAGACACATTATACTGACACAATGCCTATCAGACCTAGAACTATCCTCTAAATGCTGAGCGCCAAGTGAGGATTATTCTAGTCCATTTTTAAAGTCTTTGGATCAGACCCAGGACCTCCTGCATATTTGATGGTCACTTTATCTTTAAACAGCAGCTGCGATGTCTTCCATCAGAACATCTGAACTCTGCTACTTATATTCTTTCTTAAAGGGAACGGTCATAATGACTAGAAATTTGATTGCAGTATTGCCTTGTGTCACTTTAAGACAACTCCAGACAGAGATGGCATGGCTCAAATCGGGCAGTAAAGAGGTCAAGGTCATTTGGAAAAAAGCTGCATAATTTTAACAAGTACTATAAGTAACACTTACTACAGACAAACCAAGTTTCCAGGAAATAGAGCTAATATTGAAATATATAGAGGCCACAGAATAGATAGAAATTCTCAATTAAATTATTGTCTTGCCTTAAATGTTTCTGTTCAAGTAGAAAACAATTTCTCAAGTACCAACATTCACTTTATGATATAACCTGATTATGATATAGGGGTAATTACTTTTGACACCTTGTCACAGACACATGGATTATTTAAAGGGGGCCGGGCCCTATTAGCTCAGTCGGTTACGCGTCTGACTATCAATCCAGGGGTTATGAGTTTGAATCCCCTGCCTGGCAACTGTCTCCGTAATGATTGATATACGACATTGTGTCTTGTTATCATTGTCTCTCACCACTGATTCAAGTGGGAAAGTTATCAGTTACTTGCAGATATGGGGTGTGCTCGAGTACTGGTTAATCCCAGGAAACAGTGGATAGGTAAATTGATCGTCTGTTACCACTCGATGGCATAAAAATGACGCTAAATATTCAATCAATCAATCAATCATATTTAAAGGGGCACTATGTAACTTTTACAGCTCTTCGTGACAAGCTGAAAATCAAGAGCTATTGAAGGACATCATGCTAGACTTTTTGAAGGTTGCCTCAAAGAACAGCTATTGGAGGACAGCATGCTAGACTTTTGGAAGGTTGCCTCAAAGAACAGCTATTGGATGACAGAGAACTGAACAATGATAATTATGAAGCATGTCTCAAACTTTCAATACAAAATACAACTATAGTGGTTAAAGAAACATGATATAAAATTTTTCAATCATTTTCACTTATTTTGTCTAAAAATGTGCACTTAAAATTAGTGGAGAAGATAATGATGTATCACTAGTGGTTTGAATTAAATAAGAAAATACTGTAAAAGTTTTACTGCTAAAAACAGAGTCATCCATCGAACACCTATATCAAGAAATATTAAGTTTTAATTGCAAAATATCTAAATGTTTTCTGTTTTAGAAAACATTAAATTTGCATTGATCTTGTCCTTTTATATTTATTTTGTGT